>JAMAJV010000050.1:0-176152 GCA_023628835.1 Sordariomycetes sp. S4602
GGGGGGGAGGTCTGCATATTTCACCAACCGGGCGAGCACGGAGTGTCGACTCCAGGATGGGTGTGCTATCAAACTGGATAGAGAGCGGCCTTTTAGCACTGAGATCATTGGCTGCCCTATACGCCTTTCAACGAGTACGGTCAGTGCCCAGGAAGTTCGGGTCTACAGGCAGCGGCACAGAATCATCTTCACTATACAGGCCCTCTTCCATTATTATCAAAGCCCCGATCCAAGCTACAACCACGAGCGGCCAAGCACAAGTTCCGAATGCCGGCGAGTATCCCATCAATGCCGTCTCGATCCCGGAAGGCTACGAGAGGGCATGCCGCGGGTAGGTCCTTTCAACCGCAGCGGATAATATCACACCCGGCCAAACCCTGCATGATATACCGGTCTGCCGGCGCTCCCGCGCTCGGGACCATCGCGTCAGAGTCGGGGATTAATTCCAAGATGGTGGTCTCGGGTGTTCGGGTCTTCAACCCGTGTGGTGGAGGACAGCAGAGGATCGATTCGCCTCTTCGTGGCCTGTACAGCCGCGGCTTAGACCACCCCTCTCGCATGGAAACTGGGCGGCAATTGATGTTAGAGGCTACCCACCGAGACTGGATTCCCGAATAGCAGAAAGCCTTATTGGCCCATCGGCGTGACAAACATGGACAGAAGAGGGCCATTTTTTCGAGGTATTAGTCTGAGCACAAAAGAGACTTGCCAAAACACCGGCGGCCAAGATCGATCGCAAAGACCTGCCCAACCGGACCATTGGCTCGTAACCATGCCCGAAGGCCACAATGACTGACAGGATCCCGCATGGACGTGTATTCCAGTGCCAGCCGAGGACCAATAGCTCCTCATAACACGAGGCCCGAAAGATTCACATTCGACGAGTCGTTCGTCGACATTGCGTGCCCATTGGATTGCCACGTCTTGCCTGCCACCTCATCGAAGTCGGGGGCACATATGAGGGACGTTGGAGAACGGACCAATAGCAGTTGATTTCCAGCCTGTGGCGATTGACTGGCTGTCATCCGTGGTTCCCTGTGGAGGCGGTCGGGAGCGGATGTGCTGGCACCGCTCGACGCCAGCTCATCACTGCCCGGCGAGCCTGACGTCGATTCCGATCGAAGGCAGCAGATCCACGGTGCAGATGGGAAACGGGGATCATTCGATCCTCCGAGAGAAGCGCGGAAAAGAAGATTAAGTGACTTTCCGTGGTGCGAACGCGCGCCGGCGACGGATTCGAGGGGCACCACGAGCCCTCGTTTTCTCCTCAGCTTCGAGAGTGACACCCGCAAAGTTTGCTGCGGGAAGACGGGCGGCCGACGTGTCCCGTCGACTCGGCGGTCTTGCACTGCGATTCGGCGCCTTGGGCATTCGTCGTTTCAGCCGTTGGCCGGCGCAGCAGGCCTGACAGCTGCGCCCACGCCACATGCACCCTCTTCCAGTGCATGATGTTCGCCGGTATGGTGGGGGTTTTAACGTCTGCAGAAATGCGAGACACCCCCAGAGACCGGATGGACCCTGTTTGGGACATGTTGCGATGAACACTCGGAACCTGCCAGGACCTGCCCAAGATTGCCCGGTTTTGAGAGTTCGGTACCACCGAGTCCTGCTCCCCATTGTCCGGGCCATGACAGGTACAGCTTCGAACCCCGGCCCACTAGTCGGGACGAGGTATCGAGCCAAGACGCTGGTGGTGAACGCCCACCATGACGACGCAGCAATTGCATCCGCGGACAGACCCGGCGATATCGGACGGTGTGCCGTCACGCCGCCTGCAGATAGAGGAGAATCATCCGCACCGCATCGCGCCGGTAGACGTGCATGGAGATTCGTCCTCGCACATGAAGAACCAAACTTGAAATTGAAGACAAAGAGATGCTTGGGGCGGAATCAAACCCCGGTATGGGGCCATTTCCAGGCCTGGGGTCAGGGGTCCAGGGGGCCCTTTCCGCCTGTGGAGTCCGGTCTGGTGCAAGGTTTGGCACCTGGTTCAGGACCTGACTGGACGTGAAAGATTGGGTTTGCCGTGGGCCAGGGGTCTTCTGGGCCCCGCTGAACAGGTTCTCGCCCGTGCCACCCCTGTCACCAAAGGACCACACGCTGTTCCTGGATATGTGGGGAGTGGGGCCCACTCCTCCAGCCTGCATAACCACTGCACACCCAGCTTTTATGTACTCGGTATGCTACCACGCACAAGCGGCAGTGCGTCCAAGGCCAAGCACAACCAAGTTTCACGTACCTCTGCCTCCCGCCCTCACCCAGGAGTGACATCCGTGCGAGTGGGTACCTTACGCGGGTTGGACGCGACCAAGGTGGGATAAGGGAAGCGTACAAGTCAATATGCAGAGAAAAATCCCGGGGCCTGGCGCGCCCAATATTAATTCAACGTGATGGGACTTCCGCAGAAAAAATGCCCAATCGACCCCTGAATCTTAATACCCTGCGATATTCGTCCTGGGAAGACCTCCTCGACCCTCCTCCCCTTTCCATCTTCCTTCCTTTCGTCCCATTCGTTTCCTTCTTGTCCACTTTGACTGGCAGCCTCTCCTTACCACTTTCCATTCCAGCAAATCAAAAAAGAAAACAATTAACTGTCCATTCGGGGAATCGCATCCGCCCGCGCCCTTGATCCCTTCTGTTTCACTTCGTTCTCCACCTTGCATCTTCGAACACGCCCCCTCCTCCCTTGCGACCCGGGTCCCTTTCATGAGGCAGTCGCGACATATTAATTTTCTCACCAATTCAACCCTGAATCTTGCGTCGCCCGTGCCCAGCTTTCCCTTGATCCTTCCCATCTTTCATCCCATCTGACCCGTCTGAACATTATCCGGCGCCCGCGCCTCAGGCTTTGGTGCTGGTGCCATAGCCCTCGATATCGCGACAGTCGCGCTTCGGTACGTTCCCTGCTGGACGCCCTGCCTGCCCTCGTCTCGCCGCCGAAGCCCATTGTCATATGGCGCATTCTAACCGGCTTGCAGTTGATCGAGAACCGAGCGCCGCGCCGTCCCTCGCGGGGTCCAATCGCTCGACTAGCGCCCACCGGCGTGTCTCGAACTAATTCCTTTTTCTGCAGCCGTTGCGCTGTGTCTCTCATTCGGCCCGCGGCCGCCACTTTTCTCGAACACTTCCATACACAATGCCGAGCTTTTTCTCTCGGTTCAAGAGCCGCGATGGCGGCAAGAAGGCCAAGCATGGCAACGCGGACGACCTCGCCAACCAACAGCCTGTCAAGCGGTGGGAGGATGCCTCCTTGCGAACATCCGTCGAGCCGGAGGAGATCCAGGAGCTGATCCGCCGGTGTACCGAGGAGCTCAAGTCGCGAGGTACGTGAGATGCAGCCTACCGCCCATAGCTTTACATCACCGCTCACCGTCCCATGTCCCATACTTGTTGCACCTTGTCTAACGCCGCGCTTTCTTCATTGCAGCCCTGGACTATCCTTTCCTGCTCCTACCTTTCCGACCTGCGTCGGACCCCAGCGCCGTCCGAACTTTCATCCGCCACTTCTTCGATTCAGCCCAGACCATGCGGGGTGAGCCCCTGGCCCAGGAGTTGCGCATGACCGAGCCTATGGTACGTCACTTCCGCCCTCCGGATCTCGAGGCGCTCGTCATATTGACACGAGACTAGGTTATCTCTGGCATCGTAAAGTGGTGTTGGAGCAGGCTATCCGGCGGTATTGTGGGCTGGGATGCGTATGAACTGTTCAAGGTTGGGGAGCATGGTTCGTACAAGCCTCATATTATGTGTGTGTGTGTGGTAGAGCCAACTAACGCTTCCCAGACTCGAACATGGCGCGCGACGCTTTCAAGACCTTCATTCCCCTGAGCGTGGATAACGGCGCCAGGTCCTGCATCATTTTCGACTTTTTCGACCTCATGTCAGCCATTGCCGCCCATGGCAAGAAAAACGGCCTGGGAGGGCGTAAGCTCTCTCGGATGGCCGCATGGTGGGCTTTCGAGCACAAGGATAGCGGCAGTGGCTTCGAGGGAGGGTACAAGACCTGGATCAAGTGAGTGTACCCGTCTTGGAACACCCCACCGCCCTGTTGGTCTCAGTTGTTAATTTTGGTTATGCAGCGCCGCCGATGCTACGAGCCACCTCTTCTTCGCCTACCTACGATCATTGTCTCCCGAAACTAAAGTCACGGGGATCACGTTGCTCCCCATGTCTCTACAGAAACTCCTACAGGAGACCGAGTACCCTCCCCAGCGGCCGAGCCTCATGATGGCCTCCACCAACAGAGTCGTTATGCAAGTCGACTCTGTCTCTCCGACGCCGTTCGCCCTCCTGCGCCGCGGCAGCCACTTCCAATATCGCGAGGACGACAGAGGCCTGAGTGCATACGCCGAGTACGAGGACCCCGTAAAGGCCCTGACCGAAGAGTGCCGTCGAGTCCTGAGGGCGATCTCATCGGCGAACCAGTCGCAAGTGTCCAACTCGAAGCACTCAACAAGTCTGCGAGATGCGTCGTGGTCCCGGTTCGAAGACGTCGGATTCTCGACCCCGCTCGAGGAGGAGGAGGAGGAGGACGAAACCGCGATGCCGAAGAAGTCAGTAGGCTTGCGCTCAACCCCGGCCTCTGAAAATGGGTTGGGCCGACCAACGACACCCTCGTGGGCTGATTTCATGTCGAGCGGGTTTGTCGACGAGTCACCCGGAAGCCCGACGAACTTGTTGCTCCCCCCTGACAAGGCACTGCCGCGCATTGAGACGACCGTGCGACAACGGAGCTCTCAGTCCCACCGCCCGCGACTGGAAACCGAGCGCCACATAGAGCCTGGCGAGCTCGCCAGCATCACCAAATTTGACTTGGACGATGCCTTCTGGTGGGTCTGGATGTGCAGTCTGGCTCCCGAGGAGACACCGGAGAGGAAGGCGGCGTTTGGCCGATGCGCCGTTATCGAGACGAGTATCAAGCTTGCTAGGTGGTTGGTCATGGAAGAGATGGTGCTAGGCTCTGCGCCGGAGCCCGATGCCGGCGCGTACGTCGCCAAGAAGAAGAGGGGCCTCTTCAGCTGGACGCGTCGTGGGAAGGGCCTCACCCGAAGCAAGTCGACCGGGAAGCGGGCAATTGACAAGGGCGACAAGAATCTCTCGCAGAACCACCCTCTCGGTCTTAGCAAGACAAGCATCGGCCCGGATCAACACGCGCGGATACAGGCAGCCGCAGCGCAGCTGCAGGCGAAGCAGACTCAGGAGGAGAGGAGGCAGCAAGAGTCAGAACGACGGGGCAGGTCTGAGACGGACCGGGAGAAGACCAACAGTGTCATGACGCTGCAGCCGGCGATCCTGAACGAGGCGTCTCATGCGTTAAAATGGGCCAGCAAGTACGACAAGGAGGCTACTAGGGACGCTTACCTGTCCGACCCTAGTGCTGGCCGTGGGGCCGAGTTAGCTCCGGTACACACTACACACACCAACGGACATGCGACAACGAACGGTTCTGGATTTGCCCCTCCGCCGAGGACCCCCGAGAGGCGGCAACCGGAGCTCTCTGAGAAGGCGCTTGAGGCGCCTAGTGATGTCCATCCCGCCGAACAGGCGCTGGCGAGCTCGCCGGTCCCTCCTCAGAAGGACGAACCCGCGGCGGCCGCAGCGGAGAATAAGGCCTCTGTGGAGAGCACCAGCCCTGAGAGCAAGAAGCACAAGAAACTGCAGAAGGAGAAGACGCCCACTCAGGCCCCTGCACCGGCGGCTCCCGCTCCTTCCAGTGGTGGTGGCTTGAGGAAGCTGTTCACACGCAAGAACCGGGCGTCCAAGGTCCCGGACAACGCCGCGGCTGACCTCAACGGCATGCTTCAGCAGGACCGTGACGCCGCCGCCACCCCGACCCAGAACGCCGCTCCCGCACCGGCCCCAGCCCCCGAGCCTGCTCGGTCTCCTTCGCCCATGTCCCCGGCTCCTGCGCCCGCTGAGCCGGCGAAGTCTGCACCTCCGCCTCCCGCCGAGTCGACGCACCCAGAGCCGACGTACCATCCCTCGATGCACTCGGTATCTGAGCCCGACGCGGAGGATGTTGCGAACGCGAACAAGGAGTTTGCCAGGTTTGACCAGGGTCCCCTCTCGGAGCAGCCGGCTTTCGTGCCCGATGACTCCGACTCGGAAGACGCCACGCCGCCGCCAATTGCCCGCCGTCCTGTACCGCAAGCTTCGCCGGCGGCTCCTGGTTCCGACCACTCGACCGACAAGCCCGCCAGCCCGCAGACGTCAGATAAGCCGGCGCTTGAGCGGTGGGCGCAGATCCGGAAGAACGCGGCGGAAAGGGCGCAGCGGGAGGCAGAGGCGGCTAAGCAGGAGGCGACAATGCAGCGCGAGGCCCTGGTCAACAAGCAGGATGCCGACGACGACACCAGCGGAGAGGAGAGTAAGTAGCTCCGATTCCCATCCCATTCCCGCCCTCAAGAGCGATTAAGTGCTGACATGTCGTACTACAGCTATCGAGTCCCGTGTGGCACGCATCAAGGCGCGAGTCGCCGAGCTGACGGGCAACATGGAGGACACGAGCAGCCCCGGAGCTCGCAGCACCCCTCCGCCGCAGCAGCACTGAGACCGTGAGACATCTCATGGCAATCCTGGTCGTTTTCGCGACCGTCCACTCATCAAAAAAATGTAACGGCCCCCGTTTTTAATTATTATGTCTGTTTATACGGGCCAAGCCGTTGTGTCCAACCAGATCAACTCAATACCCCCTTTCCTTTTGCTATTTGGACTCTTCGATCTCCCAGATGCGGATCTTTCTTGTTCTCTTCCTGTAATTGGCGTGCTAGGACCTCGGGTTTACTCCAGTCTTATTTCTCTTCTTCTTACAAATAAGATACCACTAGAAGAAAAGGTTGTGTTCGTTTTCCCTTTCTTATTATTTTCTTGGGGGGTTGGGTGACCGCGAGTACCCTTCGGGGACGACAGCGAGTCGGCGTTTCACGTCAGGGCTGTTCCTTGGCGGGATGAGGAAGGCTTGCGGATGGATGGTATATGTAGCCGCTTGGCACCGTCTTGATCGCGTGGTTTAGTACAGGTCGTCTCCTATGCTTAATTCAACGGACCTATTGAAATTGCATGAATTGAGGCTGGTGTAGGTTAAGAAGCGATTATGTCTACCTGCTTGCAAGCACAACGACTTAGTATACTACTCCTTGCCGGCCGTCCGCGCACACGAGAATGGAATCTTGGAACAAGGCGTTTTATTACGGACGTTGCCTTCGGTCTTGGGCTCGCCCCGTTCCTGAACCTAAAATTCAGAGTCTGGAGGCCGAGTTTCATGACGCTTTTTCGACTTCCGAGGGTCAAGTGGGCCCGGGCTGGGAGCGGAGGAAATGGAAGGCCGTATGACGGTGTGAGGCCGCCCGCGCTGGCACCGTCAGCCACTCGCAACTGACACCGAAGGTACGTACCGACCGATCGCAGACCGACTGAACTGACTCGTCAGTGTGCCTGGCAGGCTGCACCCATCCGGAGCACCAGACAACGAGCTATAAATATTCGAGGCTTTCCTTGCCTCAGGTAGTTCGCTTCCACCTTTTCCATCGACAATACCTCAACAGGGGTGAGAGTGGCGCGCGGCCCCGGATCTATACTCTCCCTGGCTTACACTTCGACTTCGCCACCTCAACTCGACCACCAGAAGACAGAGTGCGCCCCCTTCAGAGGTGAGAGGATCTCACGATGGACGAGGCCGCCCCCAAAGCCTCCTTCGCCGGCCGGCTCAACATTGCCGAGTTCGCCTTCAAAGAAGCCCCGCGCCGGAGCCCCCGCCTCTCAACCACCACATCCTCCTCTGCAGCCCCAACTCCCTCTCTCTCCCCCTCACCACTCAAGCGCAAAGCCGCCGCTGAGCACTCTCCGCCCCGCCCACGCTCCGCTCCAGCCTCCCGGACCTCGCGAGGCGGCAAGTCCCGCTCGCCAAGGAAGTCCTCCGGCTACGCGCCCCCCTCGGCCTACGCCCACCTCCCGGGCCTGACCGACTCGCTGGGGCCGTCCCTCCTGGTCCTCTTCGTCGGCCTCAACCCGGGCATCAAGACCGCCCAGACCGGCCACGCCTACGCCCACCCCTCCAACCTCTTCTGGAAGCTCCTCCACAGCAGCGGCGTCACCCCGCGCCTGGTCCCCTACTGGGAGGACAAGCGCATGCCGGCCGAGTACGCCCTGGGCCTGACCAACATCGTGGAGCGCCCCAGCCGCAACGGCGGCGAGCTCAGCAAGGCCGAGATGGACGAGGGGGTCAGCGCGCTGGAGGAGAAGGCGAGGACGTGCAGGGCCGAGGTGGTGTGCTTTGTGGGCAAGAGCATCTGGGAGAGCGTGTGGAGGGTGAGGAAGGGGAAGGGGATCACCAAGGCCGAGTTCAAGTACGGGTGGCAGGATGAGCGGGAGAACTTCGCCCCTATTGACGAGGGCGACGGTGGGGAGAAGTGGCCGGGGGCCAAGGTGTTTGTCGCCTCGAGCACGAGTGGGCTTGCGGCTACTCTGTCGCCTGCTGAGAAGGAGAGGATATGGCGGGAGCTGGGCGCTTACGTCGAGAGACGGCGTGCCGAGAGGACCCAGGCCAACGCTGGCACCGCACCCGACGTTGAAAGCTGAGGACGCGATGCTACTTTGTAAAATATGATATGCTCTCTAGAATCCGAACCAACATGCACGTACCCAATACCAACTATGCTACAGGTGCCCCTCAGTCTGAGTCGTAGCTCACCATTCGGATGCCTCCTTCCTCATTGTCCGACGCACCATCGCTTGCCGCCAGTGTCGCCGAGTAGCTATCAGTCAGCGGGCTGCGGCCCATGTCCGCCGCGCTTGGCACCCCCTCTCCGAGGCTCTTGGGCTCCACGACGTGCGTCTGCTCGGACGGGAACTGGCGGAGTGGTATTTCGAGGGACCGGGCCGAGGTGGACGAGGACACGACGTTTTTGGGGGGTTCATCGACGGAGGTTGATGGCGTGGCGACCACCGTGGACGCCCTGCTCGTTGCGATGCTGGCAGACCGGTTCCCTGCCGCCGAGGAGGGGTCACTTGCGAGTGTTCGAGGGGGCGGTGCGGACGTGGAAGGAACCGAGTGCTCCACGGCCACGCTCCTAGAGGCCGCTTCGGCTTCCGCCCTCGTGCTGCCCGAGCCATTGCCTCTTGACCAGTCCCTAAGAAGCGCAGATGAATCCGGCGTCACAAGGGACTTGGGCTCCGCACCCTCATCGAGCTGTATAAGCTCCCCACCATCTCCACTCCCACCTGGAGCTGCCTGTCCCACCACGCTCAGGTCGGCCTCGCGGTCGATGGGACGGTCCCCACCACTCACGTTCGGGAAGCCGCATCGCGTGAGGATCTGGCTAATGAGCTCCGGGTACCGTAGGTGCCCGCTCACTTCGGCGCTCAGGTCGAGGTTCTGAACGCCCCTGACGTGCTTTATGGGCTGCAGGCCGGCGACTCCTAGCTGCAGGCTGTGCGTACGGTAGAGGAAGCCTAGGATGTAGTCGTTCTCGGTGTACACGTTGAAGATCTGGCCCGCCACCACGCTGCGAAGTTTCTGCCACCGCGGCGTGTCGCAGGGGGTCGGCGCGCCAATAAGGACGACGGTGTCGATCAGGCCGAAGGCCTTCCTCTCCGCTAGGGATCGGAGGCAGGTGTAGATAGCGCGTGCACCGAGGGAGTAGCCGACCAGCGTGACGGGCCGCTCGCCCTGCACCTTGTTAATCAGTGCGTCGGCAAGAACCTCGCCCGCCTTCTCGGACCGGTTGCGCGCGAGGTTAAAGGGGTTGTCCACACTCGTAGCCATGCTGATGATGTAGGCCGGCCAGAGAGCGGCGGAGATCGAGGCCAGAACGGTGCGGCGGAGGATCTCGGTCTTGAAGCTCTTCCACGCGTAGCTAGAGACCAAGTTGTCGAGCGCCCCGCCGAGGGACAGCAGCCTGTCCATTTCGTATCGAAGAGCAAAGACTTCCGAGTCATCGCCGAGACCCTTCCAGGGCTTCGTGATGTCGTCCTCCGAGGTTAGCCAGCCGTTGACGCCTACCGTTACGCGGAGCCGCCTTGACCGTGCTTCATGTCGAGCCGTTTCGGGATCGGAGGACGATTCGCGGAGAGGAATGAAGCGAAAGTCGTCTACCTCTCTGGCGTAGCTGTCCATCATTTCCCCCTGTGACGGTCAGCGGTGGCATCAGGGGGGCTGGCTAGAGAATCGCTTACCGTCATCTTGGCGCCAAAAGCGCCAAACAGGGTTCCCACCAGAGCACCGTTCATCCAGAACACCCCCAGGAAACTAGCCAGAGAACCCATCCCCAGACCCCCCATCACACCTCCAATAGCTCCGGCAACGACCGGCGCCGCGAGGCCCCCCGTAATTCCGATCACGGCTGCGCCCGCGACAGACGCGAGCCCGACCTTCCAGAACCGACCTGTCTTACCCTCCTGTCGTCGCTTTTCCGCTTCGGCCTCGGCGCTCATAGCTACCTGCTTCTTCTCCGCCTCTGTGGACGCTACGAGGAGCGACTCGGCGACCTCGGTCTCCTCGGACATGAGCAGCGATATCGGCAATTTCAGGGATGATGTTAGGTAGAGGAGGAAGACTCGTGCGTGAGCTGAGTAACTACCACTAGCGAGGAGCAAGAGCAGCACGCAGCTCAGCATATCTTTCCTGTCGTGGAACGATAGAGTGGCCAGGCGGGTCTCGGTCGGCTTGTAGAGGGCGTTCAGCTTTGCTATGTCTGGCCTCCCAGTGGGCGCGGCCCCATCCTCTTCGAAGCCTATCAAGTCGTCGCCGTAGAAGGAGGGCTGCGGCGCACTTTCAAGCTGCTCCAGGCGCTTCTTCCTCGCATCCAGGACCTTCGCGTCCTCGCGCTCAAGCACGATTTCCTTTAGGCCCTTGAGGAAGCCGGAGGCCCACTTGTTCAAGAACTCCAGAGCGTCAAGCCGGAGCGTAACCAGCTTCTGTGCCGGCGGCTGCATGGCTCTGCTTGGCCGCGCAGCGGGACGGGGGGCACGATCACCGGCTCGCCCCTCGCCCTCGTAGAGGGTATCATCGTCGGACCAGTTATCCGGCTCCGGCTCGGCCTCGTCGCCTTCCTCAAGCTCCAATTGGGCGCGCATGTGCGATATGATCTCGTTGGAGAGATTGTACAGCGCCTTGCGGCGCGCGGGGTTGAGCACGACCAGCAGCAGCCGCGGGTCCGAGGCGGAGGGCGGCATGGTAGGCTCGCTCTTTTGAGGTAGAGCGCGAGAGACGAAGAATGATGCCGGATATTGTTACTATGTAATGATATAACAAGAGCTGCGGGGGAGGAGAGGAGGTGCCTGCGGACAGCAGATACGGGTGCGTTGCAGGTTAGGCTGCCGTATAACATGAGTTTTAGGGGAGACAGGCCAAGAGCATGCCGAAGCTACATGCGGAAGGATGGAAGGAGCTGTCAGGGGTACAAGCCAACCGTGGCTACCTTGGAACGCGCGTGCAGGTGATGGTTAACGAATAATTGGGGGAAGAGGCCTTTCCACGCGCATCGGATATAAAACAACTCGCTACACAACTCTTCTTCCCATAATGACCTCACTGGAGACAAAGGGACATTATTACGAAGCGGATCGATCCCTCTGGACAACAGCCACATTGTCCCACCTTCCTTCGTCCTGAACATTGCCGAAGCGAGGGGATTACTTAAGCAGCCGACAGGGCTCACTCCAACGCTTACGCCTGGATTGTAAGGCCAGAATCTCCGCCACTTCTTAGGTCTAGTGGCTTGGCGGCAACTCCGTGAGCCCCACCCCCCGCTACCGCAGACGCAAAAAAAAAAAATTCAAGTCAAAAAAACTTCTTCTGGACCGCTGGCCGCTCTTGCCCGCAACTCTCCCAACAACATCTCCATTCCCGAGAACCCTTCCATTCTCGCCCTCTCGTCCCCCCTCACATCCTCCCATTACCACCCCCACGAGGAATTACCCTTCATCAACAATGGCGGACGAAGTTTACGACGGTGCCATCGGCATCGATTTGGGTAAGCACAAATCCAGGGCTCACCGCTCTCGGGAGGGCTTCGTTCCCCCGCCTTTCGCTGGTCTCCCCGCAGTGCAGAGCGCTCACAAAATCTTTTCACAGGCACCACCTACTCCTGTGTCGCCACCTACGAGGGCAGCAATGTCGAGATCATTGCCAACGAGCAGGGTAGCTTCACCACCCCCTCGTTCGTGTCGTTCAACGACAAGGAGCGGTTGATTGGTGAGGCCGCCAAGAACCAGGCCGCCATGAACCCTCGCAACACCGTCTTCGATGTCAAGTACGTTGTCTCCCCGGCTCTCGGCTTGCAAGGCACAATTCATTTGAAGCGAGCAAGGACTGACTCTTCCCTTCCAGGCGTCTTATCGGTCGCCGCTACGATGACCCCACCGTCAAGAAGGACATCGAGAGCTGGCCCTTCAAGATCATTGACGATGCTGGCAACCCCAAGGTCGAGGTCGAGTACCTCAAGGAGACCAAGTCGTTCTCTGCCCAGGAGATCTCCGCCATGGTCCTCACCAAGGTAAGCATTTGATGAAACACCCACTCTGTGGCTTCCGTCGCCCCGCCGGCCGCACGGGATGGTCACGTTCCTAACAGTTTTTTTTTTCTCGCAAACAGATGAAGGAGATTGCCGAGGCCAAGATTGGCAAGAAGGTCGAGAAGGCCGTCATTACCGTCCCCGCCTACTTCAACGACAACCAGCGTCAGGCCACCAAGGACGCCGGTGCCATTTCTGGCCTCAACGTCCTCCGTATCATCAACGAGCCTACTGCTGCCGCCATTGCCTACGGTCTTGGCGCCGGCAAGTCTGGCAAGGAGCGCCACGTGCTCATCTACGATCTCGGTGGTGGTACCTTTGATGTTTCCCTCCTCAACATCCAGGGCGGTGTCTTCACCGTAAAGGCCACCGCTGGTGACACCCACCTTGGTGGTCAGGACTTCGACACCAACCTCCTCGACTTCTGCAAGAAGGACTTCCTCAAGAAGACCAAGAAGGTGAGAACCATCATCTTCGACCCAATTGCTTTTCTTGCCAGTCACTAACTTCCCACAGGACATCGGCAACGATGCCCGTGCTCTCCGTCGTCTCCGGACGGCTTGCGAGCGTGCCAAGAGGACCCTGTCCAGCGGTGCCCAGGCCACCATTGAGATCGACTCTCTCTTCGACGGCGAGGACTTCGCCCTCCAGCTCACCCGTGCTCGCTTCGAGGACCTTAACGCCAAGGCGTTCAACAACACCATCGAGCCCGTTGCCGGTGTCCTGAAGGATGCTGGCCTCGAGAAGAGCCAGGTCGACGAGATCGTGCTCGTCGGTGGCTCTACCCGTATCCCCAAGATCCAGAAGCTCCTGTCGGACTTCTTCAACGGCAAGAAGCTCGAGAAGAGCATCAACCCCGATGAGGCCGTCGCCTACGGTGCCGCCGTCCAGGCCGGTATCCTGTCTGGCAAGGCCACCTCGGCTGACACCGCCGACCTCCTCCTCCTCGACGTCGTCCCCCTCTCTCTCGGTGTCGCCATGGAGGGCAACATCTTCGCCCCCGTCGTCTCGCGCGGCCAGACCGTCCCCACCATCAAGAAGAGGACCTTCACCACTGTTGCCGACATGCAGCAGACGGTGCAGTTCCCCGTCTTCCAGGGTGAGCGTGTCAACTGCGAGGACAACACGTCGCTCGGAGAGTTCACTCTTGCTCCCATTCCTCCCATGAAGGCTGGCGAGCCCGTCCTCGAGGTCGTGTTCGAGGTCGACGTCAACGGTATCCTTAAGGTGACTGCCACCGAGAAGACCTCGGGCCGCAGCGCCAACATCACCATCAGCAACTCTGTTGGTAAGCTCTCGTCGGACGAGATCGAGGGCATGATCAACGACGCCGAGAAGTACAAGACCAACGACGAGGCCTTCCACAAGCGGTTCGAGGCCAAGCAGCACCTCGAGAACTACATCAACCACGTCGAGGAGCTCGTCTCTGACCCCTCGCTGTCGCTCAAGCTGAAGCGCGGCCAGAAGGACAAGATCGAGTCGACCATCAGCGACGCCATGGGCGCCCTCGAGATCAAGGACACCAGCGCTGAGGAGCTCAGGAAGCAGGAGCTCGCCCTCAAGCGTCTCGTGACCAAGGCCATGTCCAGCCGTTAAGCGGGCGCGTTGAGGTTAAGTCGGGATGGCGTTTACCAGGGTTCACGATTTTGAAGACTCGGTACGGTGGCTATGAGCAGGCCGCTGGAAACTCAAGTCCATGTCATGATGAAGAAGCGTGGTAATGGGAACACGGGATATTGGAAGGGCGGGGAAGGAGCAATATCAACGACTTCTCCCATCAGGGTCACGTTTCCTTGTCTATGTTTGTTTTTGTCTTTTTCCTTTTTCATGCTCTCTTACCGAAAAGTTGGGACAACGGCGCCTGCAATCAGGAAAAAAAAGGGGGGGAGAGGGGGATTCATTTTTCCTGCCGGGCCGGCACAAGATTGGTCGTTTCTCGTGACCTATAGAGGACCTAGGCTGAGGTAGTGTGACATGATAGATTCAAGGAGGTTTTGCCTGTTACGTGTCTTGTGTTTCCCTTGGTGATGCTGTAGTTGCTGTTGGCGGTGTCCTTACATGTGATGTTCGTGCCGTGTGCCCTGGGCCAGCGGCACTTATGACCCTGCCCGGCCTTGCGAAGGGTGTTTCGTCGATGCGTACCGGGGTTTCTGGTGTGTGGCGATGGGCGTGTCTCTGTCGTAGCGAGGACGTAAGTATTCCGTAACGTGCGTTTCCATCTTATATTCCCCGAGATCGTGGCAACTTCAGACGGGCCAGAAGACCGGCCTCGTCAACCCATTATTACACATCACCTCCCCACGGCAACTATTTTGGCCCCATCCCCCATCCTCTCCGCCATCAATCCCCAATCGATCTTCACGGGGCCCCTCCTCCCGCTCCCCCTCCCCTGCACGCAACACCTGGTCGCCGGATGGAACTCGCACCACCCCTCCTTGTGCACGCCCCCAACCCACAGCTCGGCAACCTCAAGATAGGGATCACTCAGCAGTCCCACCAGCGTCCCGCACAGGCCCCAGGGCAGCTCGCCCCCGCTGTTCCCGGGGAGCGAGACGCCGCCATCCCGCAGCGAAACCACGAGGGAGCGCAGCGACCCGTTGAGCAGGGCGTCGGAGAGGAGCGGCGCAGAGGCGGAGACGTGGGCCTCGCGCAGGCGCGGCAGGTCGAGCACGAGGTTGCGGATGCGGCGGCGGGCTGTGGCGGGCACGGAGGACAGGGTGTCCGGGGAGGAGGCGAAGGTGTTGAGGGCGAAGAAGGCGTGGGAGACGGGGGCGTAGATGAGGGGGTGGGAGAGGAGGAGGGCCAGGGGCGGGTGAGATACGGATGAGGAGAGGGGGAGGGTCTGGTGCGTGGGGACGAGGAGGGAGAGGATCTGGGTGCGGAGCTCGGGCGGGAGGTCGAAGAAGTGGTGGAAGGACGACATGGCGTCGCCAAGGGAACGGCTGGAGGCCCGAGGGTCACGAGACCCGTGCCTGGTGCGCCTCGGGTTTCTCTCGCGGGCGGGCGGGCTGTTTCGCGTGCCTCGAATGTACGGGGATCGATCTCAGATTGCGATGTGCCGTGTCTGTCCCGGGGGATCTTGGGCGTCTGACGCAGTGTCCAGGGTTCAAAATGGGCATGTGACGCCGAGCAACGCGCGCCCCTTGCCGTTCCGCGTTCCCCGTTCGCCCCCCGCGCCCCGCATAATTCCATAATTCTCCCTCCTGCTCTCCTGGGCGCGCGACAGTTGAGGCGGGCTGAGCTCAGACAAGGATCCACCAACCCCAGTCGGGGAAATATTCCTTCCTCTTCGCCAACAGTCTTTCGCCGCTCCCCCAACCGTCCCCCGACAACGACGATCAGATCCGCCGAGCGCCCGCCAACGAAATCTGCAACGTCGATCGGGGGGCCCGCAGATCGCCTGGGCACCTTGCGAAGCGAACGAGAACGGGCCCTTCCGCGAGCGAGCCCGCCCCCGCCCCCCGTCGCGGGTTTGCGTTACGTACTGGTCTGCTCTCAGTGGACTGGGTATATGTCCCCCCCGGGGGCGTCCAAGTTTGCATCTTTATCCGTGGTTACGGCGGTTGCGGGGGACCCCCCGTCTGAGGCTTTTAAATCCCACTTGTGTGTATGGACGAGGATGGGGGTTTTCTTTGATCCTGCCAAGAGTGACTTCAGGCTCGCCACGCCGATTATTCCGTCATGGCACCAGGGGTTTATCCTCCACTTCCCGGGGTGCACCCCCCGAGGTTTGCGGGTCTCAGATGCCACGCCAGTCGGGAGGGGCGGAGGGCTTCGTCCCAGCTTGACGGGACAGGGCAGCGGTGCCCACCTGACGCCATCCCTCGCACCTCGCAATGTCCGCCGCCGGTTCATACATACTTGTACACGCGTGGCTGTCCGTAGGGAAGGAATATCTGACCGCCCTTGTTACGCAATCCCTACCTGCCTTATCAACTTGATTCCATCCCTTTATCACCCTTGCTGAGGGAGCACAACATCCAGCTCAGCCCGCCAATACGTCAGACGAGCTCCGGGCTCTCTTCACCCCCCCGTCCTGTCCTCGACGCACGTGTGGGTTTGGTCGCAAATCCCTGATTTCTTGGCTCCCCTGGCCGGTGGGGGAGGGGCGAGGGGTGTGTCGGTCCTTCACCTACCCCCAGAGCGTCTTCCCTCCACGAAACTCCACCGAGAGGTCCGCGACACACACGACGCGCGTGTCAGAGGCCCCCAAGTAGCCGTACACGCCTCGGGGTTAGGGATATCCCCGGCACCGTCCAACTCGTCCCGGAACTAAGAAGCCATGTGCTCGCGAAGATCTCACGTATTGCCTGCAGATAGCTCGCTTTTCCGAAAACGCCGAAGGGGGGGGCGCTGCCTCGTCCCAGACAACTTCGCCCTCCTCGATCCGGGCGAATGAGATGGGCGTTTGGGCGGTCTGTGGCGTGCGCGACGCAGCGCAGCCCATGCAGGAGTGCTCCCACATCTTGGATCCGTGTGTAAGTGGAAAAGCCGGATTCTCTATCGTACCACTTGAGCGCCGTCCAGTTGCATCGGCATACGCACGCGCGTGTGCCCCCGTGCTGCCCGCATAGGCCAAAGGAAGGGGGGAGCGCCTTACATGGCACTTTTTTCTCTCTCTTTTTGCTCGTTCTCGGCCAAAACGCGCGGTGCCGTTAGCAGGGACATGGGAGTCAGAAAAGCACTCCGAGGCCCGAGAGGATCCGCGACACCCGCTCCAATATCGCAGCCTGTCCCAGCTCAGCACAATGTTACCCTTGCTTTACAAGTAGATCCAGCGGGATCGAAACCACTCGGCATCCCCGAATCCCAAATCCATAACGTAAAACCAACTCGCCCGCCCAGGCCCCTTGACCCCGGCCATGGCTACCGCGTCGAAGGAGGCTTTCATCGTAAATCCTGAACGCACACGCTCACAGAAAACCAAGAAAAGCATGGAGTGACACGCCCGGAAAAGAGTGAGAGAAATCAGAAGGCTCATTGGGGCCCGGGTCTACAAGCAACCAGGCCTCGCTCGATCAGCAGGCCCTGAAAATTTCCTCTCGCACGCTCGCTCTTTGTCCAAGATAGGAAACCTAATTACGAAAAAAGATAAGGATAAAAAAAGGACGAAACATGAGAGGAATGCAACGTGGCTGCCGGCCGCATGGCAACACGACCAACAGACTCTTCGCTTTCTAATTTTTGTCTCGTCGCCCGCTCTTCTTCCATCCGCCGACTCCGGACACGGTCCACGCCCACCAGACCGGAGAATGCCCCTCCAGCCCAGCCCAGCCCAGCCCAGCCCAGCCTAATCCCCAGGCTACCACAACGCTGAAGACACTTCAACCACAGCGGTCACCCTTCCATCCCACCCCTGTATTGTTGCTCCTGCACGCCCCCTCCATCATGTATGTGGCCCAAGCTCGCCAGTCCCCGGCCAATGGCATCTCACCTGACCACCACAGCTTCGCCCATCAAACCGCCGATTCTAGAAACCCCCACTCGCAGACCCACACCAGCTCCAAGCTGTTGTGCAACTGCCCCTCCCCCTCCCTCCACAGCGCAGTTCCCGTCCAGCGCCCCTCCATTTCCATTTCCACGCCTTTTCGCCGCTTCTTCCTTTCTGGGTCCCTGCCTTCCACCACCGCGTTCCCACTCTTTACGGCTGTATGGACCTCGCACTTTATGATGAACACGCTTTTACGTAGCCGGTTTCGTGGCGGAGACCCACACGGGACCCGTCAGTACCCTTTTTCTTTGGCCCACAAGCCTAAACGGATCTGGCATTGACGGTCTGACGTCGACGCGAGGGTCCGTCTCCGAGCCCCCGAAACTACGCCGTCCGAATCTAAACTTCCTGTTCCGCCCACGCAGGCACACACACACACACCCACACCCACACCCACACCCACACTCCCCCTCCACTCCCCCTTCTCGGGACATTTCTCTTCAATGTGTTGTCTATTGCAGTAAAAGAAGAAGAAACCAGAAGAGAGCTCAGAGTAGTTAAAACTCTCTCGTAATTCTGTAATCATGTAGGTATCCGCCATGTGCTCCCAACCCTTGTGCCTGCTCGCTAATAGATGTGAAACCCAGAACAAGTACCGTTCGTAAGAAATCTGACCCAGGAAACTCCGCTTTTCTTTTCTGAAAGTTTTCTAAGCATTCAAAAAAATAATATCCTGCCGAGACCGTAACCCCCATAAGGCCTTTTTTTGGTTATGCGTTTCGTAAGAGAAATAAGCCCAAACACCGACACCGGCAAGGTAGCAAAAATAAATAACAAAGGAAAAATGAGAACCGAGGGACCCTCGTGGTTCCCGCCGAGGTCAGGGTTCAGTGGTTTCCATGGTCTGGATCCGCTTACTCGACGGCAACATCGTGCCAGTCGCCCTTGTGGTCGTCGGCGTGCTCGCCAAGGTGGACGGGGTTGAGCTTGAGGACCTTGTAGCTCTTGTTGCTGCCCACGCTGCTGAGGCTGGAGGAGCGGCGCGCCGCCGGCCTCGCGAGGCCCTCGGCCACGCCCTTGATGCCGCCCGAGGTGGCGGGCGCCAGGGACAGGAACCCCGTGGGCATGTCGACCTTGCGGATCGTGCTGAGGCTCTGGGCGTCCATTGTGGTTTGGGTGCTTTGTGTTGGGGGTGTTTGAAGTGGTAGGCTCGGTTGTACGTGGATTCACGTGTCTGGCGTCTGGCCCGAGGTGTAAGAGCTGTTTGAGTGGGAGTTGTCTGCGTTGGGGTACTGAGAGCGCCGGCAGTCTCTTTGTAGCAGGTTGGTTGTTAAAAGGATGAGAAGAAGAGGAAGGGAAGAGGAGAGGAACTGGGTCTGAAGGGTCCGTTTTATGTTTTTTCCCTTATGGTGTCTCCCTTGTCCTGTGACCGTTCTTAATCATCCATATGTTTTGGGGGAGCTCCTTTACGGGGTCGCTCCCTTTCCCCACTCTCCTTCAAGCTCATTGCCTGCTCGGCTGGAGGGTGGTGAGAGGAATGTGTGTGTAAAATGAATTGCACACTCCATCCACCCCTCCCCGCGCTGCGGTGATGTGCCCTGCGGCCCCCCCCCCCTCCTGGCCCGCCAGAATCCCGGGGAGTGGTTGGCCCGTTCTCCTGAGCCCGGTTTCATTCCCCGTCCCACGCCGAATTAGGCGCGCACGAGAAACCGCCCGGGCCACACTGGCCGGGATGGCAGGGACTAACCCTTGTCGCCTGCCGGCGTGACTTGTCGACAAGGGTTGAGCAAGCTGGTGTTGCTCCGTCCAGCTCCAAGGCGGTGGTGGCTCGGGCATCTTCGCCTGAGCCCCACACCAATCTTGCCCTCCGGTGGAGTCCATGACATATTAGGGTCGGCCGGCAGGACGCTGACGTCCCGTCGTGCCTTGTTCTGCTCTCCTTCTTGTTCATTCCTTTTCACTCTGGGCGTCGCCACGCGTTCCCACGGAGAGATTCCACCTCTAACCCTCCGATCGCATCCTTCATCCGAGTTGCCGGCGGGGGAGCTCGGCACCTGACGACAAACAGTCCCATCCGGAGACGGCCGCAGCGCCCGCCCTGTGCACGCGTGACACAGGTGACGGCCCCGAATCAATCGATAAGCCTTCCTCATCCGGAAGGGAGAAATAGAGTTAGGTCCCGGAGTGGAGCTTGAGGCTCATTCAGGTACCACAGGTACCATCCCACACGTCATGGCTGCCCCGGGTCGTATCGGGTCCTCAGCCGGAGCCACGGAGCCTCTCATTGGCCCCAGGGGCTGCGCGAAGGGATTTCTCGGCATCGGATGAGGCGGGGAGATGTCCCCTCCCAGTATAGTTCGTCTCCTGGCGTGCCGTGGGCGAATGGGGAAACAGGGGTGCACATGCCGGGAATTGTAGGGCAGGAAATCCGGGGTTGACCAGTCGCAATCCATTGACGCTCATCTCGCGATGCAACACGCAGCTTTCGGGCCAAGGCGGTCAGCCCGAGGATAGCCGGGGCATTTGATGCACCCCAGGACGGAGTCTGCCGCAACATGGGGCTACTATACCGAGCAGTGACCTGATAACGATGTCTGTATCTGGCCATGACGGGAGGGCCTTTGCATCCGCCTTGTGTGCGCTCGAATGAGCTGCACCGGCCTGACGCAGCCACATGGATCTACCCCTCCGCGACACGGATATCTGTGGAGAACCCGGGAATCCGCGGAACGGCGAGGATATCTCCCGAGGCCCCTCGGCCTAGCCTCACCGTACTGTTGCGCCTCGGCACGGACCCTGTCATGTGGCTTAGACACGAACTCCATCGTGAAGGGGAGTGATTCAGTCGTCGATCCCGAGTGCCCATCTGCCGTAATGCTGTGGAGGCATGTGACCTTTACCCCGGATTCTTGCCACACGGATATCTTGCTTCGCAAGTCCACGAGGACGATGTATCACGCGGAGCTTAGGGGCGGGAGAAAGAGCCTTCGGGCGGCCTTCCACATCTAATGCCGAGGTAAGCAATAGTGCCAATTTTCACGGGGGGATATAACTCACACAAGCAGCAAGCCTTGCAGTCCTCTCTTGACGCGGAAATCCTGTCGCACAGGTGACAGGAACTGCTTGTCCGTTGAACCATGAGATCCATGTGCGGAATAGCCAGAAAAGCTAGTGGGGATGCATGCGAGGGCCCTCGTTCATTACCATCGGTAACGCGTAGCCATACGTCCCAACTCTAGACCCGTCTCGGTGGGAACCACCTCCCATACCCCTTGGCCCGGCTTGCCATACTTGAGAAGACATCATGGAGAACAATGGGAGACTCGGTCTGAGCTGTGGAGATTGACGACATGTTTGAGGGATAGTGAAAGTGAAAGTCGAGAGGATCCCCGGCGCCCAGGCTCTTTTGAAGAGACTTTTGGGCAGTCGAAACGGAATCGAGCTCACCGCTCTTGGAGAAGGACAAACCCCAGAACACAACATGGAAGACCCTAAAGCTACCGGCATGGTGTCCCTCCAAGGTGTTCTCACTCCCCTTTCGAACACTGTTGGGTCGGCTCCTTGCAAGAGGGTATGCTCGACCAACGATAGCGGGAGTTCAGGCAGAGCGTCACATACAAGGGGGTTTCGGGGTACGTGAGAAGGACGGGATGGGAATGCGGAACAGCGGTATGGATTGTAATGGGCGAGGGCGGGGTAACGGAATGTTTGTTGCTCTCTCGTCTCCTCTGGACCCACTAGCTCCCGGAGGGTTTACTACAACACATATTTCGAGGATACCCAGTCCTCGCTCGGGCCGTGTCTTGACCTCGGGCACAGGCCCAGTGCGGAAGCTCGGTGAGCAATGGCCACGCCTGCCAGGAACTTTTGAGGCTACCTTGCCCCATGGGAAGGGGAATCAGGCCGCCGGTCACACTCCGTCTGCAATCACACCATGTCCAGCTTCGTATAACAGAGCCCGCGAAAAGACTAACACGCAGGGATCAGGCGTGCGGCTGGACTCGATCCCGTCACCGCCGGGACATGGAAATCTCGCGGTTAATGAGACCTGACGTGGGCCGGGTTTGTGTGAAGTTGGGTCTCCCGGCGCTTGGAGCCGACCCGGGAAACCTGATTGGCTCCGGCAGTCGCAGCCGCACCGGCACGGGCTCCGGGCGGGACGCGCCCTGCGACGATCCCTGCTCGCTCCGTTGTGCGAGGTAATACGGGTGGAATCCCAGAAGCGGACAAGGTTGATTGCGCGTGATAGGCGACTCATGCGCCCCGTAAGTCGGATGCAGCTCGTCAATTGTCCTGTCTTTCTGGCCGGCCGGGACGCAACCCCGTCACCAGCTAGCCGTGTGCCCTTGGCATCTCTTGGCCTTTCCCTGGCACTGACACGGGTTGGGGTCGATAGCCCTTCGGGCCGTGGACAATGTGCCGGACCCATGCTCCCTGGAGTCTGTATGCTGAGATCGCCGATGCGGGAACATGCTCTGATCTCTTCGGGGGCCTGCTCATTCCTTGGTTTTGCGATCTACCAACTTCCTTCCTGGGAGTAATGAGTTAGCTCTTGGTGGCCATATGAATGAGACAGGGTTGATATGTAGAAAACTCGTGTTGGTCCGGCTCTTGCATTAGAGCTGAGCCCATCGCATCCGCTTCATTCCGGAGATATGAGGGCCATCACACCGAACCCTTGCTCACATGCGAAAGCGGGTCACGATGCTTCGGCCCCGTAGAGGGGCGTGGTCGAGGACACGGAACTGTAGAGTGAGAGTTCCTGCTTATCGCGGGATGTTGGGTCGACTTTTGCCTAGGGGGTCTTGGCAATAATACATCTTGCCTGGTTGGGAGAGCAATCGTCTCCCCTTGCCTCCGGCAATGATGCCAATCCTACCCAAAGAAAAGCTCAAGGTGGGAACCCCGCAGTGGGAAGTGCTGGGATGAGCAGCTCATTCCACTGTAACAGCTGGGCGTCCGTTCGCGGGAGTACCGGGTCACGGCTGCCTCCGAGGCACAAAGCGTATGTGTGGTGGCTCATATATACCTCTCTTTCCGTCTCGTCACCAAAGCGGAAAGCACTCTCCACATGGCAGGCAAGTCATATCTTGCAGGAAGTCATACCAAAGCATAAGCATAAGCATAGACACAAGATGAGAGCGGGTTACACTGGCAGCAGGAACGGCCTAGGGTGAACATCGATCTAACATAGTATTCGATGTTGGGGAAGGAGTTACATTCCGGCTGTAGGCCACTGGTGCGGCCGCATAGAACGGAAGGTGTGTGGTACAGAAGAACGGAAGGGCCACCCGGCAAGGGTGGAAGGAGCAGACCGGCTAGGGTGCGGAAACGACGTGCCAGGATCTTGATGTTGAACCTCCTTTCGGAGGGGGTGAAGCTAGCAGGACATCGTTTGTGATGAGTAGGAAATGTGGGCACGGCCGTTAGGTGATGCGGCTCGACAAACCCGCGTAATGAGGGTCTGCTGGTGTAACTGAGGGGGCGAGAAGGGCGCCTGGGCTAGTCTGTGCCCCACCAAGCGATAATGTGGTTCCCTGGCGCGGAAAACCAACATTGAAGAAGGGGAAAGCGCGGGGGGCGGTCTGTTGTGCGCTTGCGAGCAGTGTCTCCAAGATTGATCCAACATACTACAGGACACCAGGCGTGGAAGACAGACGAGCCGGCAATCTGCCAACAGACCAAGGGGTACTGATTCTGCCTTCTTTTCCTTCTATGATACTCGGGCTGTTCCTGCGTCGCGGCTTCCGATTCCAGCCTTCACATGCAGAAGGATAGGGACGGGTTTCAAGATCCAACCCGCACCTCCTTCCTCCGATATTACTACCTCGAGGACAGACGGCGGCTACCTTGCCAAAGTATACCGTGCATTTGGGCTTATATGGATGGTAACTGTCGGTCTGAGCGTGCGGGCAACGCGACCAATAGAACAATGTACCTCCGGGATTGGCACTGTGATTCATTTCATCGACGACCTCGTTGAGAGGTATCTCCGAGACGGCAGACTTTTGTCCATCTCGCTTTCATTGCAGGCGTGCACTGAATCCAGCTTTCCTCGGTTTGTTCCAACCTCGACCATGGGCATCATCTTTTGCCCAAGCGTGAATAGACGCGGAGGGCTCCTCCGTACCACAACCGCTCGACGAGGATACGCGAGGTTGGGCGGTTCGCTCGCGACAAACTTACCGGGGTCCTCCGCGTGATTTCCCGGAAGCCCACTGCCGCTGCCGTGACACTCATCCTCATAGGCCGTGGTGCCGCTCAGCGATCTCGAGTGGGTTTTGGCGCATGCATGTTGCTCATTCCCATCACAGAGCACACATTGTTAAGCGCAATGCCCGAAAGCAAGGCGAGATGACCAGGACGGCCTCTTCCTCATCGAGTATCCCTGCTCACCTGCCCACTCAGCTCGCAAGGTACGGTGCCCGAGAGATAGCTTTGGGGACATTCACTTACACTACTCGGGCTATAGAGCGTACGGTCTGACCCTTCCGTGGGTGGAGGGATCTGTGACGCGGTTGTTCGCCTGGACCGGGGGTGGATCGGGGGGACTTGGGACCGGTACATTCTCGCTTTTCCCAAAGACGACGGCTTTCCTCAGGCAGCGGAATACCGGAGTGCCTGAAGATGCCGACATGGACAGATCTCTTCTGATGCGACCACGGCAAGGAGGTTTGTGCCCGGGGTGTCGAATCATATTGCAACGCGCTCTTGAGCGGTGCCGCCCTGCCTGAGTCTCGCGCCCTGTGACTGGACAGACATGCTCATCACATTCGACGAACCACTCTGTTGGGACCGGTTACAGCCTACCACTGCCCCGATTACCTCAGGGGCCACCTGAATTTCCCATAGGTAAAGCCAGGCCCCGTGGTTTCCTTGGCTGTCGGAGTCACGAGTTGCTTGGATCGCTCGGCCGTTGAGACCATGCCGACTCAGGGACGCCAGCGATGTAGTCCTCGCGACATGGCCCGACGGCATAGGGACCCAGCCACACTCACTCTCGGCCCCGAATGCATCAAGCTAGTCCGCGCCCGTACAGGATGCCGCTCGCTCCCTGTTTTCCCTGAGCAAAGGTGTTTGAGCCCATCATGTGCTGACAGGGGGGAAGCGCGACGCAGTGGAAGATACCCACATTCGCGCATGGAGGACGGAAAGCGACAAAGCGTTCCCTGCGCCCTTTAACTGCTCAATGGCACCTGCCAGAGAGATGCAAACGGCCCGTAGGACGCGACGGTAGTGACCTAAGAGCGATAGGAAGGCGACTATAACGCTGCTCAAGACTACGACTCGGGGAAGCCCAGTCGCAAAACCTCGAGCGGATGCTCTTACCGCGTGATTGGTAGGGGGCCGGGCGCAAGGAGTCGGGTTCTGGCGAGCGACGCCATCCTACACGTACATTTTCCCACGCAAGCCGAGCGCAGTGTCTGACCAGGTAATCAGTAGCGAGCTGCTGCCATCGAGCCGCTTTCCCTTTCGGTTTGAAGGGGGTATATCGGCTTTGAATCCCCAGCCGGTCGCATCCAAAGTGTGTCCCTCGTCGGCACAGGCCTCCCACTCGAAGGGATACGCCCCCACCGGCTCCCCCTTACCCCTCAGCACCGGTGTAGGCAGAAAGTACGCGGCACTTCTACCAGTATCTTGTCTGGTGTGCTGGCCTCGCTCTCCCCTGGAAGGTTTGATTCGCATCCGAGTCCTGCTTGAAGTGGCTCGGAGTCTCCTTAACCCCAAACTCTGTCTTTGTTATGGGTGAGCCGAGGTCTCTCCCGCATGCTGTTAGGGCTTACTCCAATATCTGTGGATGTCCTGTGCCAAATCTATTGTTGCCGAGTGGGGAGGCGTCTAGCACCAGCTCGGAATAATAGATACCTGACGACCTGAGAGGCCACTGGGACCGATCTTGCAGCCGGGCGGACTTCACGCAAACCACCATCGCCCCTCGGCCAGGCCCACATCCACCCCTTTTCCTGGGCGCTTGACTTGACCTCCATGCAGGTTGGAAAGTTGTGGCACACCGGGAAGCGATCCACACATCCTGTTCAATCGCACACCCACCTACCCCCTTGTCACCTAGGACTTTGTTTCCAGACTGATTCCCCCCCCCCCAGGGACCGGGGTCATCCCTTTGTATCATCCACCATATACGAATGGTTTGTCCACGATTGGACGGGACAGCCTGGTGCCAGGTTATCGTGCATGGCGGACAGAACAGAGCGTGGCCACCCTCGGGTCCGAACCCTGAAGCTGAGAACACACCAGACCAGAGAGAGGATGTGACGGGGGCGTGCAATGATCGGGGAGTCCTCGAGTCGGTTGGCTAAACGGGGATGGGGAAGAAGGGGTTATGGCGCAAGTCTACGCGAAACTGCTGACCCAGCCGACGCCAAGGACAAGCTCCAGCAGGATTTGGGGTGCAGGCCGAGCTACGATATCGGAGAAGCGGCCTCATGATCGGGTCTTTATCGGATGCTTGAGACGAACGGAACAAGACAAGGGGTCATCAACCTTTCCCCGGACATTCTTTACCCTGGCTGATCCTGGAATACCAGGGGGCTGTTGGTATGGCTGCGTTTCCACACCCCCACAGAAATGCACCCCCGCCGTGGATGGCCAACCCCACATCCCACTATGTTGATACTTATACCATTGCACCTTGTATCCTGAGGGGGAAATACCCCGGAGGTGGTTTTATTGCCTCTAGCCTGTTCGTATCCGTATACCCCATACCCAGGAAGCTCTAGGGGTCGACCAACTGGCCGCGGGGGCGTGCGGGCGGACGTGCCGCTAAGGAATCGGGAAAGTCACCTTCCCGCGGCCCGTCGCCGGACTGGAGACCGCATCTGCGGCCCAACCGCTTCGGGGCAAAGGGCAAAGACATGACAAGGACAGGGGATACAACCAACTGCAGCCATCACCAAGAATGCACCTGCATTTTGTGGCCCGGGGCTGCATGTCGGAAGGGCTCGTTTTATTACTTCCACCCCAGGCAGCCAGGTCATTCCATCGTGCACGGGTGGACGATGACGGAAAAGGCAGGAATACTACTCCTTGTTGAGCGGGCCGTAGGCAACAAACGCTCCCGAGCACCGCGGAACTTTACCTAAGTTGGCCGGTCGTTGCATTTAACCTATCAACGCCGCAATCTTGTATGTGCAGGAGCCACTCCGTCCAGAGGTACGACAAACATATAAGACCACGAACCTCCTCTGGCTTTACGGGGAGTTTTGTTTGATGTCCTCCACCCTCATCCTCATTTCCGAGATCTCATACCTTTTTTTTTTTTTTAATCTTTATCCCGAACCGAGAACTGTCTCGGGCTGCCCTGCCCACCTTTGCGCCGGACATTCATATTCGCGCCTTTGCCACAATTCTCGTGGTGCGCTTCAACTTGCCTAGCACCAATTACACCATCCACGTCCCTTGGCCCTGCGCCTTCCCTCTAGCGCCTCGTCTGGACTACCTGGACCACCTGGACCCTTCCCTGGCCCAGTTCCTCATCTACATATCCTTTTTCAGCTGCGATTTTCCAGCTCCCGCTAGTTACGCAGCCAACCTCCATCTCTTACACCACGCTAGACAAAAACTTCCCCTCCCATTCATCATGTGCGCCATCTTCGAGACACGACACGTTTGCGGAGACACCGTCGTCCACACTCTCCCGTGCGACAACCCGCAGTCTCCTGGGCACCAGACGCGACGGATAACTAATACCAACCCGGACGTCTGCAACCAGAGCAGTTGTAGAAACCCTAATGTCCCACCTGCGTAGGTCAGTTGGGGATCGTTTCGTTTCCAGAGCCCGTATCCGACTGACGGCGTGCAACAGCGAGTACAAGTCTGACGGCGAGAGGAACGGGACGAAAGAGAGGCTATAGAGAGCAGATTTCCGAGCCAGACATGCGACTTCAAGAGGCCTGCGGGTCTGGGGCAATCCCATCTGGGGCTGGGCGAGGAGTGAAGCCGGCGCCTTTGCGCATCCTTCCAACTTCACTCGATCGTTTACCATGTCACACACTCCCTTGTTTTCATCTCTATTTTTACTTATCTCTTCCTTGCTCTTATTTACGTCTTGCTTTTCTTGTCGTCCTATTCTTCTTCTATATATCCCTGTCCCTTCTGAAAGTCTCGTGGAGAGGCTGTTTCTTCCTTTATTCTTCTTCGTTTACTTGCAGACTTTTTCTTTGGGCTCAGCGGCGGTTTTCGAGGGAGGATTTCTTTCTTACGAGCAGTGTTTACGCTCATGAGTGGGCACTCCTCGGGCGGCTGGCGTGTTGGAGGAACGGACAACAAACGAACGCACGGGAGTAAGACGAGGGATGCTTTGTTGTCTTTTGGCATATCTTCCCGCGTTCCACACAATGCTCTCCAGCCCGATTTAGTCTTACGCTTTCCGCATTTGCTTCTTCACTTCTATTTCCTACTTTCTTCTTCTTACAGTCCTTTTATTACCATTACGCTGTGGCGGGTCGATTCTTGGGCATGTCAGACTACGCCTCACTATTCTTGAAATACACACTTCCTTCCTCCTTGATTGCCGGGATAAAACGTAAAAAAATCGTTTTCGATGCCTGCAAGGGACCAGCCCACCACCCGCGGCGATTGCCGGTGGCGCTCTCGAGCCGGAAGAAAAGCGCGGGCCATCGGACACCCTCTCCCTTTGCAGCTGCATGCCAGGGGGTTTCCTTTTTTGTCCCATCCTGGCCCCCTCGCCTTTTGGTCATCGTGAAGAAACATGTTTGCTTTTTGTTGTCTGACTTTTTTCGTAGTACGAGGGAAGGGCGGAGGGCAGCAGGAGAACGACTTGCGCATATTTCCGGTTTCATCGGGTGTGGGGTGACAGCGCATGCACGCAGGGCGGCTAGACGGCGAATGGCGGCGTGGCACGACCTGGATCAAATGACAGGCAAGCGATGGGGAAGAGACATTGAAGGCCAAGTGGGCTAGGGGCACCTTCTCTCCTTGCTACTTGCTGCTTGCACCTTCCCTACTTGCATTTTCTGCGCTTGCACCACTGGGGAAGGAACGACTCGGGTAGGCAAGCCCGGGCCATGAGTGTCTTTTTGCCAAGCATTGGCACACTGTCTTCAATTCTCTCCAAGGTTGTCTGTCTGCCTTCTTTCATTCCCCCTTGGCTAGGTCCATGCTTCGTTACCTTTTCTTCCATCCCTGGAGTCGTTTCGCACCCCAGCTTGATTTTCCCTTGCTTTTTTTTGCTCCTGCCTGTTGGCTGTGAGATGAAGAACTGGATGATTCACGTCGGCATATTGAATGGACTCACGCATCCCGGCTCGAAGAACTTCCTTCGACATAGCCGGTAATGCTCTGGCTGATCTGTTGGTTGGGCGGAAATGTCGCCCTCCTTCATTGCATAATTGCCTGCCGATGACTTACACGGACCTCAGAGGCGGACTGGGTGGGCATCGGCCGCCAGACAGATCAAGGCAAGGCCGCCTTTGTGCTCAATCTCCAACTCCAACGGCAACGGCAGTGCCGACGCCGGCCAACATCTTCCGGCAAGCCTCGGCAAGATCCTAAGTCACTTTCTCGGATCAACACCCGGACCTACGTCGTTTTACAGCAAAGACTAGCACCAACTGCACCTCCGCCCCCCCTCTCCATGTATGGAGCCAACAGCAGCCGGCCAGGCTCCTCAGCTCCCCCAACGCCGGGGCTTTCGAAGCTGGAATCAGCTGCAGCCTTAGCGCGCCCCCCCGCATGCATGAAGGGCCCATCATGTGATTGGGCCGGAATTCCTGGTTTCTTCTCGCATGATTCAACCGGCGCGAAGGTTCGTGGGCCCCAAACTGCGCGCGGAAGCATCTGCGAGGCGTTTGGCGGCGTCGCAACGAGAGAAGGGACCGGATGCTGCGGTTGGTCGTGGGGTAGGGGCGGCGGAGAAGCCTCGTCGTTCCCATGGTTAAGGGCGCCTTATGAGCGCGAGAGGCGGGCGCCAGGACGGGGGCGGAAATGGTGGGGTGTGCTGCATGTGCTGTCGAGCACCCCGGACTTAAGGACTGCGCCATTTCCCGCCTTACGCCGGAAGTATCGGTCTCATTCCACGCTTCGGCGTCACCGGGTGTGATCCATGTTCATGTTAGCTCGGAGACCAGAGAAGAGGGCCATTTCGTCAAGCAGGCGGCCGGCATCGCACCTTGGAGAAATGACTTTCTTCGGGTGGGGGTTATTGGTGGCGTCCCCTGTCACATCGCAGCCAGGCTCGATCACTGGCTAGATTTAGCGCGCTGCGGGGGCCGCCCTGGTCGGCGGGGTCTCCGATATGCGCAAGTGGGCTTGTGGGGCTTGCGGCCGATTGCCTTCTCTCGCTCTTGAGTCTTGACTCCGGGAGAACCTCCTGCGGTGCGGAAGGGAGCCCCTGGTGTCGGGCTAGGACCGATGGGGCTAACCATGGCGCTAATGACGCTCAACTAGGTGGAGTCTACCCCGGCAATATTGCTCCCCCCTCGGATGAAGGCTTCGCACGGAATGCAGCGGATAGGGGGCCAACAGGCTTATTTCCCTGTTTATCGCGCTCTTTGCGTATACCGGCGAATAGTACCAGTCTGTTGGCGGGCAGGAGGGGTTTTTCCTGCGTTGTTTTTTTTTCTTCTTGCGTGCGTGGCACCAACACCGGCGCTTCGTAGTCGAAGGATTCAGCTCCGGACCCCACTCCGCCTGCCGGCCGTTTCTTCACCGGGTCGCCGAACCGGCCGCATCCCGCCGACGAACTAGCATCAAACACCTACATGGCAGGAACCAACATGCTGCACATTCCCATTCCTCCTGCAGGAACTAATTTTCCCGTATTCTGCATGCAAAGCTGGGCGTGCAAACGTGCTTACGAACCTCGGAGTGTTTTTTCTGGTGCAGTCACAAGCGGGAGCGGCCCCGGGACGAGGAGTCTATTCCGGTGGCACGTTTTACAGACAGCTGTCATTCATCGGAAGATTTCTCTCAACAAACCTATCTCCCGAACTCCTTCCAGAACCGAAAAAGTCCTTCGGAGGAAACAAGGAAAGCAGCCAGTACGGACCACCTCCAGGACAAACAGCAAGGGGCGGTGAAGACGAGACACAAAAGAAACAGGCTACCCACATAAGATCCGTCTTGTTTCCGAACGGATATCCGCTTTTACCCTTCCGCATTGTTTCTTTTGTGTGACTGTGGAAGGCCATGCGGGCAACCTTGTATCTGTTAGGCGGGTGAGAAACGAGGTGGCAGTGTAATCTTCAGTGCGAGTGCATCACCAACGACCAGAAGGAATGCGTCGTTGGGGGTTTCACCAGTCAGGATCACGCGTCGCGGGTCTCCGTGTAAGCCAGGCCGCAAGCGAGTTGGATACCAAACGAGAGCACCCTTGACGGCCATGGGCCAACACGGCCCCTTTCGTCCCGTTGGGGACCGGCAACATGCCAGCCAGAGCCCGAACAGGGAAAGGCTCTCGTTCGTGCGGCACGTTGCCTCTCCGCCTGAAGCGCGGGTAACGAGAGACCCGTTGGCCTTCACTCCCTGTGGAACTCGCCGTGCCACGGCCCCGACCGCCCTTTCGGCCTCCCCCCGGCCGTAAAGAGCAGCCATAGGACGATCGCACACCGGGCGTGTAGCACAACAAAGGAAACAAAGGAAAGGGGGTGGCGGAAATCCCCTAAAAGGAGCCGAGACGAAGCAGTACGATCGACGCATTCCAACATCAAGGCCCAACGAAGCAAGAATCTCTCCGGCCGACGTTGCGAACCAGATGAACCCCCCAGTCGCCAGCTCCGCTCCACTCTGCTGCATGATGCGGCCCCCGCCATGCACGTTAAGCGCCGGCCAAGCAAGGGACCCACACCGCCGAAAGGAGAATCGTGGAGAAAGCCGAGGCTGACGTTGGATCGTCGGTATACCTTGTCCATGGCGTGGTTGTTTTTCTTTTCTTTTCACTCTTTCTTACTTGTTTCTCTGGCGTTTGCTTCTCGTGGGGTGTAAGGAGGGGGGGTGGGAGTCGGCAGGGTTGTCACTCCGAACTCCGAGCTCGACAGATTTACAGATGAGATGGACGGAATGTCACGGCGCGGTCTTGGTATTGGTTCGCGAAAACGAGCTTCATTTCTGGCTGAGGTGCAATTTGGCAAGCTAACCCGGTCGACACTAACATGAAGTGAGTGCTGGGGGAGGGAGAGCCCCCGTGCGCTCTCCCCCAGCACTTCATCCCCCACTACGCCCCCCTCATTTCCTCTCACGAGCTCTCACCTCATCATCTCGATTCACCCCGATTGGATTTGTTCATCTGTTCATTTTCATTTTTCTTGCCTCTGGCAATACTAAACAAACCAAGACTCTCCTCCCAATTTGATCGTCCCCCTTCCTCCTTCCACCCTTCCCCCTTTGCCAGGCCTCCTCCATTCCTAAAACCCCTGATATCCCCACCGTACATTATCCGCCGAGTATCTTCTTTTAAGTTTTGACGCCCTTTTTCTCCTTCGGGTCTATACTGTATCTTTGCCCGGCTCAAGAAAAACAACCGGGGCTTCAGAACGGTCAAGTGGAGATAGGGAAAGGAACTGAACTCGAGATGTAAAAATAAAGATGAAAAAAACCAATGTGACAGACCGTGTCATGATGCATTCACCAACGCCGCTCGAACGAAAATGGGAGGAAAAAATAATTTGAGAGTACAGGTATGCCCATGCGTCTAGCATTGGGCAGTGAAGGCGGAGAGGCCGTGGACACCTCGGCTTAGGGGATAGACCCCTACTGGTTGCCTTGGCCGGAGGGTCCAGGCGTCCTAGGCGACCACTGGGGAGACTGTAGCATCGTTAGCACTATGAATCGGCAGAGGTCGCATCTCAACTCACGGTCGGCGAGTAGCTGGGGCTCGTCGGCGACTGCTGAGCCCCGGGACTCCGCTGGAAGGTCGGACTCGTCGGCGAGTACGACTGCGGCGAAGTCGGCGACCACTTGGGCGACGCCGGCGAGTAGGACGGAGAGGTGGCCCCAGCTGCGTGGAGGTTGGGAGACGCCGGGCTGTAGTTGGGGCTGGCCGGCGAGTAACTGGGGGACGTCGGAGAGTTGAACTGGTTCGGCGACGTCGGCGAATAGTGCCTGGGAGAAGTCGGCGACGTGGGGGAGTACGTCGGGGACGTCGGGCTGTAGCTGGGACTCGTGGGCCGGAGCATGGGAGACGTCGGGGAGAACGACGGCGACGACGGACTGAACGATGGCGACGTCGCGAACCGCCCACCCGAGTTGTCCAGGAGAGGGGACGTGGGCGAGTATCCCGCATTCGGCGACGTAGGCGAGTAGCCACCATATCCGCCGAGCGGCGAGGTGGGCGATGTGTTGAACGGGCTGGTCGCACCCCGGGAGTAGGGGCTGAAGGAGCCCGAGCCATACCCGTCGCCGTACGAGGTCTGGAAGCCGGCGGGCGAGTCGCTTCCCGCGCCGACAATAGGCGAGAAGTTGCCCGCGTCGGGCGTACCGGGACCCAGAGAGACGTAGCCAGAGTCGGCCATCGGAGATCCGCTATCGTACGGGGTAGCTGCGCCGCCAGTCTCGCCTCCCTTGACTGGCATTCCGGGCATCAGGCCCATACGAGAGTTATCTGAGATGACAGTCTCGAGCATCTTAGGGTCGAGGAGGCACTCGAAGTGGCCAGTTCCCATGGGCGCCATCTGGCCGAGCATGACGTTCTCAGAGATGCCTCGGCAGTCGTCGAGCTCTCCGGTTGCAGCGGCCTCTAGGAGAATCTCCACCGTCTCCTCGAACGAGCATCGCATGAGGGCGCCAGTGTCGGCTCGGTTGATACCGTGACGCGTGACAGCCGAGATCGATCCCCGGTAGCTCATGACATCCACAAGCAGGGCAATGTGACGATGGTTGACGTACGAACCGTCGAAGGCGAGCACCTGGGTCAACTCACGCACAATCGCCATTCTCGCCGCCTCAATGCCGAAGACTTCCAAGATCTGCCAGATTTGGTTTGTCGAGGTGCGGGTCGCATCTACGCCCTCAATCACCAGGACCTCGCGCAGGGCAGTTCCCGACGTGTCGAGATACCACTCCGCGCAACGAGGGTCGGTCTTAGAAGACAGAAGCGCGCCCTCATCGGTCTCAACGAGCTTGTCACCGGGCGTCATGAAGACCCTGTCAATTCCAGGCACACCGCGGAGGGTCAGGGTATCGAGTAGATGGTTCTCAAATCGCTTGAGCATAACGTCATCCTCAAAGCCAGATCCTTCAGCATCCTTGTCACCTGAAGAGATGGTTCGGATACGGATGATCTGTTCCTCAGCGTTGTCGTCACTTGTGATGACGGCAAGATCGCTGGGATAGTCTTGACGAATCCTCTCTGCGACATCATTGATATTGAGGCCCCTGTCGAGCAACTTCTGGCGGTCGAGGACGATGCGGAGAAGCCAACGAGACTGGTCGTTAATCGTGTGTTGCATCGAGTCGTCAGTCATCCAATAAGAATCGACGATATCCATATCGTCGGGGATGGTGGTCGCCATGATGTCCGGATCGTAGTAGATCTCGGTGATGCCCGTGATGGAGCGGAGGGTGGTGTATTCTATCGTGTTGCGAAGTCCCTTGGCAGCCTCCTGCGAAGCGTTGGCCTCGTCTAGATAGACCGTCATCGACGGCGTCTTGATGTTGGTCGCGAGGTTGAGAATTTCCTTGAGACGGGGCACACCAAGCGTCACGTTCTTGGACGACACACCAGCAAAGTGGAAGGTGTTCAGTGTCATCTGGGTGGCCGGCTCGCCAATGGATTGCGCAGCCAGAACACCGACCATCTCACCCGGGCTGACGAAGGCCTTGTCCCAGCGACCTTGGAGCTCACCGAGGACATGCATAAACGCAAGTTTGTTGAGCCGCTGACTGACAGCAATGCGCTTGAAGGCGAGGCGTGAGCGCAGCTGCGCCTTGAACAGAATGGTGGCGTTCATATCCGCCTCCTTGGAGATGACGTCGTCGCCGCGGACGATGTTCATACGCGATGTCATGGCCTCGACGGCAGGAATGACATCTTCAGGTCGTAGATCGCTCCTGTGGCTTTCATCAATGTTGAATAGCCTCTTGGCCGACTCGATGATGCGGAAGACGTTCAGAGGAAGAGCCATGACCTCGTCGCCCTTCCTGAACCAGTTGACATCGCGCGCAACCTTGCGATCCGCCAAGAGCGCTTCATACTCCTCATCCAGCAACTGCTGGACAGCCGGGTCACCCGAAATTTCATTGCCGTATTCCAGAGCATCCAGCGCCTTGGGGCGCTTGCTTGCCATGACGTCAAGGCGGTAGCGCGCGTCGAATGCCGAGCTCGACATGTTGAGATAGTCCATGCGTTGCTTCTCGATGGCCATGGCGTCGAGGCCATCCTCGCCGTATAGGAATTGAACGATGTCTCCCAATGAGTTTCGGACAGTTCCGTCGTACTTCGCACTGACATCCTCCAGCGCCTTGACGAGACGACGCTGAATGTATCCGGTCTCGGCAGTCTTGACAGCGGTATCGATCAGACCTTCCCTACCTGCCATGGCGTGGAAGAAGAACTCGGGGGGGGTCAGACCACGCAGATACGAGTTCTCGACGAACCCGCGCGCCTCAGGAGAGTAGTCGTCCTTGGTAAAGTGCGGCAGAGTACGGTACTTGAATCCGGAGGGAATGCGTTTTCCTTCAACCATCTGTTGACCGACAAGTGCGGTCATCTGTGAGATGTTGATGGACGAGCCCTTAGAACCGGACGACGCCATGAGAACAGCGTTGTTCAAATCTTTCAAGCTCTTCTGAGTCGTGGTACCGGAGTCGTCACGGGCCTTGTTGAGCGCGATAGCCACCTTGTTCTCAAAGGTTTCTCTGATGCTCATGCCGGGCGCCGGCTCCAGCTCGTTAGCCTCTGCCTGGCTGGTGTATTCCTGAACTTCCCTCTTTCGCTCATCGATATGACCTTGAATCTTATTGATGGTGGCCCTGTCTGGAATGGTATCACCAATTCCGATGGAATGGCCGGTGTGCAAGAACCAGTAGTTCACTACTGACTGAACCCCGTTAAGGAAAGCCATAGCGCCGTCTGGTCCCAGCTCGTTGTATGCGATGTGAATGATACCACCGGGCGCCGCACCGACATTCTTCTTCGAGAGCAGACCGTATTGGAGCTGCCCGCCTTGAATAAGTAGGCCTTCGTCCTTTAGGGGCGCATCCTCCTTGCTATCGGGAGGGTTCGCGAGGCTGATGGTTGCGGGAATCACCATACTGATGATCTGCTTTCCCGTCCAAAGCGGAACGGGCTTGTGAATCGCGGGCGACGGGATGATGCCATCCCAGTTTGGAACCCACAGCATGACGTTCATGACATGCTCCTTGCGGAGGAACGTGTCGCGCCGACAGAGCTTGTAGACACCAGCGAGCGCATCTTGGACAATACCCATCAAAGGTCCATTTCGCTGCGGCGACACGATGTTCAACGGCACCATGCACAACTCCTTGACCTCCGCGCGAGTCTCCTCGCTCTGTGGGACGTGGAGATTCATTTCGTCGCCATCGAAATCGGCGTTGTAAGGGGACGTGACGGAAAGGTTCAGTCGGAACGTCGAGTACGGCATCACACGTACTCTGTGACCCATCATAGATTCCTTGTGAAGCGACGGTTGACGGTTGAAGATAATGTAATCTCCGTCGATGAGGTGGCGCTCCACTTTCCAACCATACTCGAGAGTGATCTGACCAGCGCGGCGGTGATGACGGAGGTCGATTCGAGTGACACCGGTGCCGTCCGATCGGATGACGTACCTCGCACCCGGGTACTCGCTGGGACCGTTCTGCACCATACGGTGGAGCTTCGCGATGTTGTAGGGCGTCACGGTCTCCGGGTACGTGAGGGTCTTTGCAATGCTGCGAGGAACACCAACCTCATCGAGGGAAAGGTTGGCATCGCCGGTAATGACCGTACGCGCCGAGAAGTCGACACGCTTACCCATGAGGTTGCCTCGCAGGCGACCCTCCTTACCCTTTAGACGCGAGCGGATAGCCTTGACAGGACGACCACTCTTCTGGAGGGCACGGGGCAGACCAGCAATGTCGTTATCCATATAGGTGGCGACATGGTACTGCAGGAGCTGCTCGAAGTCGCGGAGAATGTGGTTTGGCGAGCCCTCGCTGAGAGCCTGCTTAACGTTTCCGTTGGCGCGAATAATATCGCTCAGCTTGTACGTCAAGTCGTCTTCGTTCCTCATGCCACCGCCAGTTCCGTCCATGGAGATGCTTGGCCGAACAGGGGGAGGGGGGACCGCAAGAACGGTGACGATCATCCACTCGGGACGGGCGTAGTCGCCGCTGAGACCCATGTCTCGTAGGTCATCATCCGAGATGCGGCGGAGGATGTTTAGGACCTGCTCGGGGGATATGGGAACGGTGTCCTTGGTCCTCTTCTTCCCCGCGTTCTCCTCCTCGCCCGTCTTCTTCACGGAGAGGGTGAGGCCGGCATGACGGATATCAGGACAGTCATTTCCGCAACCGCCATGGTTGATGGTGACCTTTTCTTGACCAGTCGCGTCTGTCTTTTCCTGAGGCTCATTCTCGCACAACTTCTTCTTCTTGCAAAGTTCCCAGACCTTGCCGAAACGCGCTTTCGGCTCTCGAAGACGAACGACACGTGCGAACTCCGGGTCGTTCTGAAGAATGGATTAGCAAGACGCGGGAGAAGTAGAGAGAAACCTGCTACACTAACCCTATCCACCTTGACTTTGCTGCAGTTGTGGCAGACCATCTCAAGGACCTTCTTCACCTTCTTGATGAAGCCGGGATGAAACACGGGCTTCGCAAGCTCGATGTGGCCGAAATGGCCTGGACATTCTGACATGGTCTGAGAGCAGGTCTTGCACCTGTACTGCCGGTCGATGGAACCAAGGAGAGGATCGTTCAATCCGCCGTCGCGGGGCTTCATGCGCGACTCGTCCATGGTCTCGGGATAGATGATGTGGCACACGCTCATGTTCTTAATCTCCTCCGGTGACAAAACGCCAAACTGGATCTCCTCGACCGTCTTGAGCGGCGCGCTCGAATGAGTGAAGTAGATGTTCGACATCTTGACTGCGAGCGGCTGTTAAGCCGTGGGTGATGCTGCTTGACGTTGAGGTGGCGAATAGGCGCGTCGACGGTGAGGAGCGGAAGCGCGATCCGGCCAGCCCAAGCGCTTAACGTCGCGGAGAAAAAGTCGGATTCGACGGAGAGAAGGCGCAAGAGGGCGGCAACGATAAATTCCGCGATGAAAGGAGTGCCGGGGGGTGTTGCGGCGATGACGCTCGCGGTCGGCGCCCTTCCTGGCCAGCGGCCGAGGAAGAAACCTAAAGAGAGGTCGTCGCAGTCGCCACCGTCGTTCGAATGTCGGGAAATGGCGCTAGAAACGCGATTCGGTATCGTTATGCGGTCGATTACGGGCCAGGAACACGATGCGCAGTGCCCTGACGCGTTCTGTGATGCGGATGGGTTGATGGGCAGAGAGGTTGTCGGGGGTAAAACGTTGCTGAAAATTCACGGAGGCAGGAGGTGAGGATTTGAGGCTGGCAGGCGGCGAAGGGGTGAGCTAAGCCACATCTGGCCAGGACCCACATTTTCCATTTTGGACAACGGCTGGGTACCTTTGAAGCAGGCAAAATCCCACTAAAATGGCATTCCTTTTAAGTATCGCACCTTCTTCCCTTCTCTTCTCTTCCCACACCACATTCCGATGTTTCAGCCCCAACCTTCATTCACTTGCGCGAGAGTCGGACCCCAATCCGAGAACAAACCCTTCATTCCGCAACTACATTCCCGGTTTCCCGGTTGAGCCATTTTCTATTGTGCTTTACCCGGTGGCATTGTTATTCAAACTTTTTGGGGTATTCATACAGCTACTGTCTGGCCCACTCCTTCCAGGGCGCCTGGTCTAGCATATCTGCAGCCCTCCTTCCTCAACGCGACAGGGCTTTCTCACCACAAAGAATCTCGGCCTTCACTTCTTCTTCGCCCGGGCCCTCCCAGCGCCTTTTTTCGAAGCTGTGGTCTTTTCCTCGGACCTGTTTGCCGCCGCCGCCGCCGCCTCTTCACCCGGGCTCCTGCGCCGCATGGTACCAGTCGAGACCGTGACGAACTCCTCCTCGCTGTCGCTCTCCCCAAGGTTGAACAATATGGGAATCCGAAACTGGTCCTGATCCTCCTCGACCAGTGTCGACGGATCCATCGTGAGCACGTCGACGTCCCCATCCTCGGCGTCTAGCCGCCGCTGGTGGATCTCTTCCTGCGCGTATATGTCGAACTCGTCCTCCTTCTCGATGTACTCGACGTTCTCCTCCACCTCGGCAAAGTCCGGCGCAAGTGCGGACCACTTCTGTGGGCTGGTGACCGACCATATGTAGATGCGGCCCGTTTCTAGGCCACACGCAGCGAGCAGCGCCTTATGGGGATGCCATTCGATCACGCCCTGCTCCTCCTTGGGTCCCTCCAGCATGCGAACCAAACTCCCGTGGCCCCTCTCCCATATGTATAGCTCGTGGTTGTTGTACGTCGAAGCCGAGACATATTCTCCTGTCGCGCTAAAAGTGACGTGGTTCCATGACAATCTGTTGACGACGTCCTGGAACTTGTGTTCGAGAGGTAATTGTATCGTGTCGACGTCCAGGTTCTCGGCGGATAGGTTCGGGAGGTGGAACGTTCGTATTATGCGGTCCTGCGCGTTGAGTAGAAGTTCCTTTCCCGACCCGGAGAGCCTAAGCGTAGTGATCACGGCGCCACATATCCTGACGGAGAATATTATCTCTCGCGTTTTCGCATCGACGATGTTGAACCGTCCCTTGTTCGTGCCAGCGAGTATGTGATCGCCGCCCGGCGCGTATATCGTAACCGTCGTCATCTGCTTTGCGTCTTCCTTCGCTTGCTTCTCCTTCGTCGCTGCGTCCGCATCTGCATTCGGCCGCTTCTGGACCGAGGGAAGCACGTGTTTTACGTCGATCGGATCGGTGATGTCTACCAGCAACGGCTGGTCTTCGAAGAGGGAGACGACAAACTGCTTGCTGGAATAGTGTTAGTACAGGGGCCGGAGAATGCGCGCCGGGCTGATAGGACGTACTGATTCCACGGGTGCAGTTCTGCGATGTAGACCGGGGCGCGAAACCTCACTTCTCGATGGCGGCGCCCATCTTTGAGATCCCAGAGGATGGCCTTCCACCCCTGACACGCCGACAACAGGTAGCGCCCGCATCTTGACCAGCTAATCGAGGTAATGCTCCTATTATGCCCCCGCAGTTTCCTGGCGACGCCCATGGTGTCAATGTCCCAGACAACCACCGTCCCGTCGACGCGCCCGGACGCGAGGTAGTCGCCTTTGCGGTTGAATCGCAGGCATGTCGAGTGGCCCGATCGGATGGTGTTAGTGATGTATTCGGGGTAATCCTGAAGTAGATATTCGTCGGACAGAAGTAAATTCATGTTTGCGCTGTCGCGGGTTCGCGGGAATACCAGGACGACGCGGGGGAGCTGGAGTTGCGAGCTCAGAGTTAGTGGGCGCCGGCTGGCTTTTTGTAGCTGCGAGGCTGTTTAACCCCGCCAAAGCGTGGCGCGTTGCACTTCAATTCAACATAGCACAGGGCACTCGACCCCACCTTTCAAGCTCTCAAGATCGACGAGATCTCCAGAGCTTCGGAAACATCCCCTCGCCCACCGACCCGGGTTTCGCCTTGAAAATGGCCAACTCCAAGTATGCTGGCGTAGTGTTCATGGCGTTGTTCAGGATTTCTGCTAAGCCGCACCAGGTTCGAATACGTGAGGGCGTTCGAGCAACCAGACAGCCTCCTGCCGAACACCTGGATCGTCGTCCGGATCGATGGGAGGGGCTTTACCAAGTATGGACGCCTTGTCCCTCTAGTGTTGATGGAGAAGATCTGACCCGGGATTTTGAAGGCTCTGTGCCAAATATGGTTTCGAGAAGCCCAACGACAAGCGTGCCCTGGACCTCATGAACGCAGCGGCCCGTGCTGTTGTGACGGAACTTCCAGATATCACTGTCGCCTACGGAGTTAGCGACGAGTACAGGTCAGTCCGATGCATTGATGGCACGCTATGCGCCTCTTACTTACAGGGATGTCTAGCTTTGTTTTCCACAAGAATTGTCTTCTTTTTGAGCGGAGAGAAAGGTGAGTGTCAAGTTCAGAGGCTTCAGATATGATGATGCCTAACACATTTGCGTAGTAAACTCGTCACAACAGTTGTGTCAACCTTTACCGCTTACTACACCCATCTCTGGTCTACATACTTTCCCGACACGCCTCTATCCTCTCCTCTCCCAAGTTTTGATGGCCGAGCCGTCTGCTACCCGAGCGTAAACAACCTCCGCGACTACCTGAGCTGGAGGCAGGTCGACTGTTCGTAAGAGCTCTGTTGTTGCCCCTAACTCATGGCTAAGAGTGCTTTAGGTCACATAAACAACCTCTATAACACCACATTCTGGACGCTGATCCAGCAAGGCGGACATGATAATAAGGAGGCCGAGAAGCTTCTGGCGGTGAGCTATCTCCTTCACCACGACCTTGCCGGCGGCTGCTAATGTGGTGTAGGGAACACTCGCCAAGGATAAGAACGAGATTCTTTTCTCCCGGTTCGGCATCAACTACAACAACGAACCGGAGATGCACAAGAAGGGAAGCGTTGTATTCAGAGACGTAAGTACTCCGCCATCCTTCGTGTCGTCACCGGCTCACACAGACTCGGCACCATAGTACGAGCTCGTGGAGCCAGGGAGTCATGATACGGCAGCCGAGTTGGACGGCCTTGCGCAACCCGTCGAATCTTCAAAGACGCAGGCAGAGAAGGACAGGAAGAAGCGCGAGAAGGCAAGGGTGCTCGTGGAGCACCTAGACATCATCAAGGATGACTTCTGGGAGAGGAGGCCGTGGCTATTGTCAAACAAGCCGGGCAGGATCCGAAAGGAAACCTGACACACCGCCGTCCGTGGGTATCATTGTCTATGAAACACTTTTCAGCGTATGGTCTATGCAAAATGAGCACCACCAGTATTGACTCCAAAAACTCCGAGCAAATGCTGCGACTAATGCCACAACCTCAACGCCTTGACCGCCGCTTTTCCTCCTTTCGTTTCCTTCTCGCCTCTTTCCTCGCCCTGCGCGCTTCCTTCGTCTCAGTTTTTCCGCTCTTGGCCCCATCCGTCCCCTCATCCGCATCCGTCGACGACGTCGAACGGGCCTTCTGCTTCCGCGCTTCTCGTCTCGCCCTTTTCTGCTCTCTTCGCTCCCGTCTCGCCGCCTTCCGCGCCCGGCGCTCCTCTTTGCTTTCCTTTCGCTTGCTCGAATCGGAGCTACTGGAAGTGCTCTCCGTTTCTGACTGCTTCGCGCTCGCCGCAAGAGTCATCACCTTCGTTTTCAGGGCTGGCTTGTCACGGCTGGCTGCGCCGTCCCTAGTGGCCGACGGCAACTTATCCACAGTTCCTTGTAACGTACCGCCCGAGACGAAGAACTTGTATAACTCGGACTTGCCCACATTGTCGTTCAGCCTGTCGAGCTTCCCATCCTTAACCGTCTGCACGATCTTCCCGTTCTTCGTACTGAGGCCGCCGAGCTGCTCGTCAAGCGCGCTGAGCCACCACTGGTCATTCGCATATTCAGACGCCCCCAGACCGGATGTGTTCGCTTTCCGGCCGACGAGGAGGCGGTTCTTGAGGCCGATGGAGTCGCTAGTCGCGTGGAGAGTGTGGCCCTCTCCCCGCCATCCTTGGGATTGGAGGAGGGCGCTGGCGTTCATTATGGGGGGTTCGCGAAGGGGGCTGAGAAGAGATACAGCCCAGAAAGCTATGGCAGTATCATTGGGCGGATACTTGTATAGTATGGTCGTTTTGAGGCGAGGACTAGCGGCTTCAATATCGTTGTCGCGGATCGGACCCAGGTTTTTACCCTGCGACTTCAACCACTTTTTTTTTTGGGACAGTGCCTGGGACCTTGATGCCCCGCAACGGTGCAGGAGATTTAATCTTTCCTGCCTGAGGCGACGGCGGCGCCCCGCCCAGGCACACACCCCGACAGGAACTCCTTAGAAGAATATTCTTATATCCTACATACCAAGGAGCTCATGAACCAGCTCTTTCCGGCGCGCTGCAACGCCATTGCGTCACAGCTCAGGAGCTTTGGTTGGACGGCCGCCCACTTCTCATCCCAGCTCTTCTTTTCCTCCCCCTCGTTTCACGCCACGATGCTTGACGTGGAATACAGTCAAACGATCTAGACGATAAATCGGCGCTTTTATCCCGAGCATTCTGCTTGATACTTTGATTCGAGACGGCACGGCCCGCATCGCAACCATGGCCGGGTACGTCCAAGCCACACTGATATGGATCGCCTACGCCGTGGCAGTCGTCCTCGCGCTGGCCGCCGCGATTATCACGACCTTCACCTGGCAGACGCCCCGCGATAGGTCTCTCGTGGTGAGCACGATCACCATAGTCAGCCTCACGGCTCTCCTGGCAACCATCCTCCTGCTCCCGGTTGACGCCGCCCTCGTGTCTTCGACGACCAGCTCCCTCGGCGTGAAGAAACACTGGGCAACCCCGGAGCGCGTCGACAACATTGTCAAGACTTTGAGGATTATCTACTACACGCTATACAGTTTCGATGCGCTCCTTTGCCTTATCGTGGTGCCGTTCGGGTACTTCTGGTACGAAGAATACGACGAAGTCGAGGTCGAAGAGGGGCGCAGCCTGGGCAGCCGCCTTTGGGGTGCTATCAAGTATACCCTCGGATTTGTAGTTCTAGTGGTAATCCTATTCTTGCTCGGGTTCTTCATCCCCGCTGCCACCAAGAATACGGGCCACATCGACCTGGACTACTATAAGAGCCTGCTCGCCGAGAACAACGGCGAGAAAGCGCTCGCGTTCGGCGTCGGGCTTCTGATCACCCTCGGCACGCTCTTATATCTTGTCTACACCGGTGCCGGGCTCGTACTCCTCCCGGTCTCCATCATCAAGACGGCGCCGTCCATCTCGGCTCCCGAGCTAGAGCAGACAACGTCGAGCGAGCTAGAGCAGAACAGGGAGCGCCAACGCCAAATCGAGTTGAGAAACACCGGCCGCGAGAATGGGATGCCGTCTTCGGACCGGAAGGAGCTTGAGCAACTTTTACGTGAAGAGCGTACTTTGGTCCGCCGGGAGCGTCTGGCCGCCGAGGCGCAGGGCGAGGGCCAAGGCAAGATTTACCGCGCCTGGATCAAGATGTGCGCCGTCTTCCGCCCCATCAAGCTTCTCCTCGGAATGCTCGTTCTCATCATCGTCCTGATCGTCTGGGTCTCGATGCTCATCACGGGCATCGACAAGGCCAAGAATTCGATCTGCAAGCAGCACTGCGGTTACATCCTCGGCCATCTCAACGTCTTCCAGCCCATCAACTGGGTGTTCGTTAAGTCCGCCAAGGTGTTCCCGGTCGACTACATCCTCATGGCGCTGCTCATCCTCCTGCTCTTCAGCGCCTCGGTCACTGGCATTGCCACTGTGGGTATCCGCTTCCTCTGGGTGCGCATCTTCCAGATCCGCAAGGGCCGGACCGCCCCCCAGGCCCTTCTTATCGCCACGGTTATGCTCGCCCTGATGATCCTTGCCATCAACTACTCAATCGTCATGATGGTGGCCCCGCAGTACTCCATCTACGGCACGCAGACCTTCTGTACGGACAACCCAACAGGCCCTCACGCGCAGCCGGACTGTTCGAAGCACAAGGACCTCATCGTCGCCTGTTCCGAGCAGCTCGAGTACAGCGCCGCGAAGGACGTCTGCACGCCCACCGTCATGTCGACCTTCCTCAACCGCGTCACGCTGACCTGGCCGTTCTTCGGCGCCGTCTCCTTCTGGGCGCAGTTTGCGTTCCTAGGGGTGTTCCTCATCATCTTCGTGACGGCGCTCTTCCGCACGCCGAGGCTTAACCTCGCGGCGATTGACGAGGAGGCGGAAGCGGATGAGGAAGAGGGCCTGCTTGCTAGCACGGGGAGGCGGTTCGGCGCGACGTGGCAGGATATCAGGGGCAGGCCAGAGAATGGAAGAGATTCAGGCGAAGAGGGGCAGCGGTGAGCTTGCTCCCGCAGTTACTTGCCGGGTTAAGGGGGGAGTTGGGAATCGGGCAAGCGTGACAAGAGTCACGGGGAGAATGAATATATACGGTCATGGGCCTGCACGGGAAAAGGGAAGATTGTAGGGCGGACACGAGGAGTTAGAGGGACTGATATCAAAGTTCACTGGGTATTGTTTCGATAGGACGCCCGCATACGAGATCCCCGTCCGTAAAACTGGAATAATAAAAGTTTCATCGTCACGATTTCTTGTAGGCCTTCCCCCTATGCGCCCACAGCAACCTTCTTCTTCTTCTGATCCTTATTAAACTGCTTCGCCTCGTGCAGTGTCTCCTCATACCCCGCTGCAGGCCCCCTGTGCATCTCATACCAGCATCGCTGGCAGTACACGTCGTCGTCGCATCCGGGACAGATCAGCGTGCCGTCCTCGAGGCACACCGTGCACCAGGTCTCCATGTCCTCATCTGTGAAACCCACCCTGCCCGCGGGCTTGGGGACCTCTGCTGGTTTGGGCTTCCTGTCTGAGGGGTGGAAGGTGGGGACGGAGGGCAGGTCGAGGGAGTCTGAGGCGGGCTGCGCCGCTGGCTTGAAGTTCTTGAGGGCGGCCATGCGGCGGGCCATGTCGTCCTCGAAGTCGCCCGTGTTGGGGATGTCCTGAGGCGGCGAAGCGGTGGGGGATGGGAGGTCGGTGGGGACGGAGGGAAGGCTCAGGGCTGGATCACCTTCACCTCCGGGATCGCGAGGCGTCTCTGTCTTGGCCCCGGGGTCACCACCGGGATCAGTTTCCGCAGGGTTTGTCTCATCTGCCTCACCTCTGCTCACGCCCTCGACAGCTTCAGACACTATATCCTCCACATTACGCTTCATTTCTTCCCCACCTGAATCGTCTCCATCGTCCTCGGCATCTTGCGCCTTGGCCAGCTCGGAGAATTGCCTCGAGAGCTCGCGCAGCGCATCTATCTCGGCCCTGGCATCCAGAGACAGCTTCGAGGCGGCCTCGGCATTCTCGCTCCGCAGAAGGTCTTCTAGAAAGCCGTCATCCGTTCCCAAGAGGTCATCATGATCGGCCGCATGCGTCGGACCGTCCGGCGGCGGCGCTGCTCTGGGGTTGGCGTGCGCGTCAGTGGATGCCGTAGGCGGCGCGTTCTCCGCCCGTTCACGGAGGCCTCGGAGGCGGTCTGCGAGAGCGTCTCCTTTCACTGCCGGCTTGGCGGACGGGATGCTGCTGGAATGGGCCTGGGGCCTGCTTTTGCCGCAAGCGGAATATTAATCAAGGGTGGTCATTTGTCGCGGCGAGCTCGAAATGGGGGACGATTGTAACATAATGCGGGAACGGGGTTGGCGGGAACATACCCTGGTAAGTCCACGCTTGTGGCGGGCTTCAGCGCCTTCAGGCGGTCCATCAGGCTCTTATCGGGGTCCGCCATGGTGGGATTCGCCGCTAAAGGCAGGAGGACAGAGCTGCTGCGCTGGCGGGGGCGGCCCCAAACAATACCGAGTAAGACGGCGGGCGTGGAGCTCTGCGGCACGGAGCGACGGGATAATAGAGTGGGCTGACAGGGTTGGGATTTCTCCACGCTGGTGTTTGGTGCGAATAAGTTGTGAGGGATCCTCGCGGGCTTGTGGCACGCGAAGCCAAAGGCAACAGGAGAGGCCCGGATGTGGCGGTTTGGTCGCCGGATGGACGCAGGTTGATGTCATTTGAGTATATTGAGCGGAGCGGATAAAGCCAGTGGGGCCGGAAACGTGCTGACAGGCGTAGAAGTTGGTTGGTGCTGCGGGCCGCCACAACTATGTGGAGCCCCCGCGCGTTGATGGAGAGAATGGCGTACCTGTACTTCCCTCTGTCCTGCCCAACAGTCCATCCCGTGGAGGAAAGACAGACAGGGCTGATGTATCAATACCTTAGACCTGGTAAAACGGTCTTGTCGATATGAGCGTACCGCTCCACTGCCACGCCGATCGAGCCGGCGCAGGCCCGTATCATTGAAGTTTCCGTCGCCCCCGTCTGCCGCAACAACTTAAATGCTGCCTCCGCGCCACGCAACTTCGGAACCTGCAAAACGTCTTTGAAAGTTCAACGTCTGCCGGATCCGTGAAACTAACATATTATCTTTGTTGACTATCGAAAACCTACTTATACGCGACGACCTTGACTTCATTCGATCGCGAATCGATCCATCTCGATAGCCCAGTCCATGCGGACGATATTCCCCGGGGGGATACCATTGGACACACACGCGCGTTCGCCCATCATTCGCAATGAGGCTCGAGTCTCTCCTGACGTTCTGCCTCGTCGGCCTCTCGGCCGCCAACTCCATAGCCGTACCGGATAGCGAAGTTGGCGCGCCGGACCCTAACGAGCTCTGGAAGCGGAGAGGAGGTGGCGGCGGAGGAGGCCGGGGCGGAGGCGGCGGTATGTCCTCTCCCTCAGGCGTTCACGGATGATCCTTCTGTAGCCCCAGATCTTTTGCTTAGTTTCCTGTTTTAATCTCTGGCTCACACTTCGGACGTACAGGATCTGGCAGTCGCGGCGGCGGCGGCGGCCGAGGCGGTGGCAGCAGCCCTCCGTGAGTTTCTGATACCCTTTCCTCGTGGGAGGATCTTCGACAACTAACGGAGCACTCCAACCAGACGAGCGGGACAACCCGGATTCCCTGGCGCGGGCGCACCTAGGGGGTTCGGAGGCGGTAGATTCTACGGAGGTGGCGTCGGTACCCCCTACCAGGCCGGCAGGAGGTCGCCCGGTGCCGGTATCGCGCCCTTCTTTCTCGTCGGCGCGGCGCTCGCCTTCTGGCCCGGGCTGTGGCTCTACGGCGCGCATACGTACGACTTTGACGAACGCTACCGCTTCCGCAACGAGACGACCGACGAGGACGAGGATCTCCCCGTCATCTGCGCCTGCGCCCCCGATAACCCCTGTGGCTGCGACGAGAACGACGATGAGCAATATGTTTCGGACCTTGTCGGCACGGGAGCGTATGACCAGCTCAACAAGTCGCAAGTTAATGTTGCGGAGGTCAACGGCACCAAGACGCTCCTTATCAACGGCACTCTACCGGAGGGGACCGAGGCCCCTGTGCCCGAGGACGACGACGACGCTGGCTCCAGTATGAGGGCGATGGTTGAGGCCCTTGGATACTGGCCCATGGTGGCGGCCATCGCGTCCGCCGTCTTCCTGGTCTAAGGCACTCTCGGCATCACCCATAACTCATTTGGCTTCTTGTTACCTACTTATTGCTTCTTCCGCTGGACGCGGTTGCATGCATCCGGGACATCATGGCCCGTAATTTGTGCTCTTCAGGGGACACGGCGTTCCGGATCACTCTTAAGTCACTGGCAGCGGAAGGGGGCACTATACATGTACTTTTGAATTCGGTTCTTACGGATACATTTTTTAACGCTGGAGTGGTAATGTTTTGGGATGAGACAAGATGGATGGTGCTACGATTTCCTTTCGATTCTTGTTAGACAGATACTAGACAGTCGCATTAACGACCGGTTCCCCAGATGGGTTCGTTCCCACCCAGCCCATGCTTTCGCTCTTTGGACGCATTGTCTGTTCCTTGAAATGGTTCTTTTTATAGTAATCTTCGAAACCGATCGGCTGCTGAGGGCCGACAGGATGAATGCTGGATTCGCGGCGTCTGTTGCGCCTGAAACTCGTGCAAGCACTTCTCCACATGGCCCTCAACCTATTAAGCGGAGTGGACGTAAGTACATGTCACAAGCTTCTAGTGAGATATTAAAAAAAAATCGAGATGAGGCGAATGAAAGCCGGCACCGTTGCTGTTGGAATCCTCTCCCAGAGTCTGAACAAGCTGGTCTCTCCTGTTGTTCTGTTTGCAAACGTCTGCGGATGATGCCAGCAGCTAGGGACACGCCAGAGGGTGGCTGTACCGCCTGTTCCCGGGCTTTAGCCGTGGAATGCGCGCACAGCAGGCCTGCGTACACGCCCCTACAGGCGACCACAGGCGACACCCCGCCGGCCCAAAAGCTCAATTCCAGAGCTTCGCGACTCGAAGCTGCCCCGAGCCCGGCACCACGAATCTCTCCGCCATTGCCGCTCCCCCCATGGATATAGGCAACCTACGATAGAATGCAGTGCTACACGGAGCTCACGGCTCCCACTGCCGTCACCCATTCCATCACGCTCCCCTTACTCTCCGCCGACAGCAACAACCTCGTCGTCGCGAAAGGCTCGCTCCTCCAAATCTTCAAGACGAAGGCGATCCCCGCCGAGGTCGACAACGCTCTGCAGCAGCCGACGCCGCCGACGCCGACGCCCTTGGCCGGCTTTGAGAACCGACGCGGCGATGATGACGGGCTCGAGTCGAATCTGCTCGCCGAGGGCATCCACCGGGCGGACCGCGGGAACAACACAAAGCTGGTGCTCGTTGCCGAGTACCCGCTCTCCGGAGCCGTGTGCGGGCTCGCGGCCGTCAATGTCAAGAACTCCAAGTCCGGCGGTCACGCCCTTCTGGTTGCCCTGAGACACGCGAAGGCGTGTCTGGTAGAATGGAACCCCGACACGCAGGCGATCACCAACATGTCTATACACTACTACGAGAACGAAGACGGCGCGTCGTTCGACCTCCCCCTCTCCGAGTACGAGACCATCCTGCAGGCCGATCCCGGTAGTAGGTGCGCGGCCCTGAAGTTCGGTTCTCGAAGTCTTGCTATACTCCCCTTTAAGCAAGCGAGTGCGGACATCGAGATGGACGACTGGGATGAAGACCTGGACGGGCCTCGCCCTGAGAAGGAGGCACCCGCTACAACGAATGGCGACACCGAGACAAGTGCTCCTAGGGAGGCTCCGCACAACGAGTCCTTCGTCCTCCGGTTCCCGCTGCTTGACCCGAGCCTTCTCTTCCCCGAGCACTTCGCCTTCCTCCACGAGTACCGCGACCCGACGTTCGGCATTCTCTCCTCGACACAGCAGCCCTCCTATTTCCTCGGCCGGAAGGATCATATGTCATACAAGGTCTTTACCCTTGACCTAAGCCAGCGCGCCTCCACGACCATTCTGGCCGTCGACAACCTCCCTCATGACCTACATCGCGTCATCCCGCTGCCTGCCCCCGTTGGTGGTGCGCTTCTGGTTGGAGACAATGAACTGATCCATATCGACCAATCCGGGCGAGCCAATGGTGTTGCCGTCAATTCGTTCGCGAAGACCTGCTCTTCCTTCCCCCTAGTTGATCAGTCGAGCCTGCAGCTGCAGCTTGAGCACAGCGTTATTGACCAGCTGTCTATCGAATCGGGGGAGCTCCTTATGGTCCTCAAGAGCGGCCGCATGGCTATCATCACTTTCAAGATCGATGGCCGCACCGTCACAGGTATTAGCGTCAAGCTAGTTCCCTTAGAATCTGGAGGCGGTATTATTCCCTCGAGAATATCCTGCCTATCCAAGCTCGAGAAGCAGGTCTTCTTCGTTGGGAGTGCAACAAACGACTCGGTCGTCATCGGGTGGACGCGGAAGCTCGCGCAGGCAGGGAAACGAAAGGCACACCTCTTGGATCCCTCGCTTGAGTACGAGCTCGACGATCTCGATATTGAAGATGTGGATGACGAGGACGATCTCTATGGCGATTCCGGCGCGGTGACGACCACTACCAATAGCACCAACGGGCAACCGAGGGATGGGGATGTGATGTTCAGGATCCACGATACGCTCCTCAGTATTGCGCCGATCCGAGAGCTAACCTCTGGTCGAGCTGCCTTCTTCCCGGATAGCGAAGAGGAGCGAAATTGCAAGGGTGTCGTCAGCCCCCTTCAACTTACCTGCGCCGTCGGACGAGGCAATGCCGGTGCCATAGCCACCCTGAACAAAGACATCCAGCCCAAGGTCATCGGCCGGTTCGAGTTCCCCGAAGCGCGTGGTTTCTGGACAATGGTGGTGCAGAAGCCGATTCCCAAGGCGCTCCAGGCTGAAAAGGACGTCACAGCGGCGATCGGGACCGACTACAGCACGGCGAACACGTTCGACAAGTTTATGATCGTTGCGAAAGTGGATCTCGACGGCTATGAGACCTCAGACGTGTATGCTGTCACAGGGGCCGGGTTCGAAGCCCTCACTGGGACGGAGTTCGACCCCGCTGCTGGGTTTACGGTGGAGGCCGGGGCCATGGGGAATTATAAGCGGGTGATCCAGGTGTTGAAGTCGGAGGTTCGGTGCTACGACGGCGGTGAGTTCGATACTTTCAGCCCGGACCTGCGTGGAGATACTAATTGCGCCCAGATCTTGGCCTGTCCCAGATCGTGCCCATGCTTGACGAAGAGACCGGCGCGGAACCGCGGGTTCTCACTGCGAGCATTGCAGACCCTTACCTCCTTCTAATACGGGATGACTCGAGCGCTTGGTTTGGGCAGATCGACAGCAATTGCGAGCTGGAGGAGATGGAGCGCGGTGACGAGAAGCTGCTCTCCAACAAGTGGGTTTCAGGATGCCTCTACGCAGACCCAGAAGGCCACTTTGCCCCGGACAAGAAGGCCGGCGATTCCCCGGCGATATTGGCGTTCCTCGTCAATGCGGCTGGCGCATTATACGTGAGTTTGTGTTGCCCCCCGAGGAGAGTCTCATTGCTTACCCGTCATTTCTAGGTCTATGAGCTGCCCAACCTGGACAAGCCAGTTTATGTGGCGGAAGGGCTAGCTTATCTCCCCCCAACCCTGTCGACAGACTTGACGACGCGCCGAGGCACTCCAAAGGAGGCCATCAGCGAGATTCTGGTAGCGGACGTAGGCGACACAACGGACAAGTCCCCACACCTAATCGTGAGTGTACCCGAGCTACCGGTGGTTCCAACTTGTCACTAACGACGCGTGCAGGTCCGCAATAACACTGACGACCTCTCGATCTACGTGCCGGTTATCAAATCCAGCCAAACCGATCTCAACGAGGCGCTACGCTTCAAGAAGCTCAAGAATCCAGTTATAGCCTCTTCAAGCCCGGAGGCACCCCAGCAGGATGACGCCGCCCCGGAGCCTCGCTTCGTGCCGATGCGTGCGTGCTCAAACATCGGGGGCTACAGCACGGTATTCCTACCCGGCGCCTCGCCGAGCTTCCTCATCAAGAATAGCAAGAGTACTCCCAAGGTCATAGGGCTCCAGGGACGCGGTGTCCGCGGAATGAGCTCATTCCACACAGAGGGGTGCGAGCGGGGTTTCATCTACGCCGACTCGGAGGGGATAGCGCGGGTTACGCAGCTGCCGCCCCGGACGAACCTCGCGGAGCTGGGGATCTCAGTGCGCAAGATACCTCTCGGGGTCAATATCAAGCAAATCGCCTACCACAACCAGATGGAGACGTACGCGATCGGGTGCAGCGTGTTAGAGCCGTTCGAGTTGCCCAAGGACGACGAGCATCACAAGGATTGGGCGCGCGAGAACATCGGCATGAAGCCGATGGTCGAACGTGGACAGGTCAAGCTCGTGAACCCCATCAGCTGGAGCGTGATCCAGACAGTGGACTTCGACTCCTTCGAGGACATCCTCTGCCTCAGGGCGCTCAGCCTTGAGGTCTCGGAGGTAACCAAGGAGCGCCGCCAACTCATCGTCATCGGCACGGGGACGCGCAAGGGCGAGGACCTTCCCATAAGGGGGCGCCTCTATGTCTATGACGTGGTCCGCGTGATTCCCGAGGCGGGCAAACCCGAGACCAACAAGCGGCTGAAGCTTATCGCCAAGGAGGATATCCCGCGAGGAGCCGTCACCGCGGTCAGCGAGATCGGCACGCAGGGCCTCATGCTGGTCGCCCAGGGCCAGAAGTGCATGGTGCGCGGACTGAAGGAGGACGGCTCCCTCCTGCCGGTGGCGTTCATGGATATGAACTGCTACGTCACAGCGGCGAAGGAGCTGCGGGCCTCGGGCTTGTGCGTCATGGCGGACGCGGCCAAGGGCGTGTGGTTCACGGGGTGCACGGAGGAGCCGTACCGGATGCAGCTGTTCGGGAAGAGCGCGACTCACCTGGAGGTCATGACTGCGGATTTCCTGCCGGATGGGAAGGACTTGTTTGTTATCGCGGCGGATGCGGCGGGGGAGATCCACGTATTGCAGTATGATCCCGAGCGTGAGTACCCCCCAGTGCCCCTTTACTCCTGCCACATGTACTAACACCGAGACAGACCCCAAGTCCCTCCAAGGCCACCTACTCCTCCACAAAACGACCTTCTGCACCGCCTCCAACGGCCCAACAACAGCCATCCTCCTCCCCCGTACAACCACAACGGCGGACGCCCCCACGAACCCACACGTCCTCCTCCTGGCCTCAGAGTCGGGCATGCTCGCCACCGTGACGCCCCTCCCCGAGGCCTCCTACCGCCGCCTCCTCTCTCTTACCGCGCAGCTGACCACCGCGCTGCCCACGGCCTGCGGCACGAACCCCAAAGCCTACAGGACGTCATCGGCAGCCGTGGGTGTTGATCCGTCAGGGGGCAGAGCCATGGTGGACGGTGCGGTGCTCGCGAGGTGGGGGGAGCTCGGGACTGGGAGGAGAGGGGAGATGGTGGGGAGGACAGGGTATACAGGTGTCGAGCAGGTGAGGGGGGAGCTGGATTCTTTGCTGGGGTGGAAGGGGGTTGCATATTATTAGGGGTGGACTTATTGGTTACTTGCCGGGCTGTGTGGCTGGGGGATGTATGGGGTCGGTAGGCGTTTGGGCTCAAGCTTTTTTCTCGAGGGGGTCCGCCGGTGCTGTTGAAGGGAAGCGTTCGGTCCCTTGGTAGATACACCCAGAACTTATTTCGGAAGTAGATTCATGGAAAATCCTTCCCAGTTGTGATTAAGCTGAGGCAACGGCCTGTACTAAGGATCTTGTAAACACCAGGCGCCATGCGTTCATGAAAACCCATCTATGCCCTTTCCGCTGAGCCGCTCCACCCATCCTGCCAATAACCTTCATAACCAACCCAAGCAAGCAAACGCAAAAGCAAGAATAAAAAGCAGGGCAAAGCACTTGTTGGCCCTGCCGCTACGAAATCACCGCCCCAAAAAGCTCCTAGCTCCCTCTCCTCTTCAGGTCGCCCAGCCTCCTCCTCAAGCCCTTGGACCCCTCGGGCCGCGCGCTGCTCCCCGAGTGGCGCGGCACGTCGCCGAGGCCCCGCCCCTTCCCGCCCCTACTGGTGCGCGGGGGCGGCGAGCCCTGGTAGGCTCTCATCTCGTACGACTCGGCACTCGAGGAGGCGGTGCCGCGCTTGCGGCGGCGGGCCTTCTCGGCCTCCTCCAGGGAGTAGGAAGGCTCACCCTTTCCTTTGAGGTCGTGTGGGTGGTAGGACTAATAGTTGCCTTTGTCAGTCGAGGGCCGGTTTATACCAAGCAGGGAGTATTCTAGACTTACAATGTGAGCCCATCGCTTATACGCGCCCCCATCAGTCACACCCTCCCTCATCATGTCGGTCCCATCCTCGTACCGCATGACCGCGCCGCCAAAGTCCCTGTCGCCGGGCAGCACGCTCGAGGTCCCCTGCAGAGGGACGCGCTTCGCCAGCGAGTCAGCGATGAAGTCGCGGGGGGTGGCCTCGAGGGCGGCCGCGTTGGAGTCGTGGACGGCGGCGAGGGGCGAGGTCTTGGGGTTCAGGTTGCGCATGCGGGAGGCGGCGTCGTAGGGCCCGTCGTGGTGGTAGAAGCCGCCGGGGGAGGTGGTGTCGAGAACGTCGATGGGGTCCGGCGGGATGGCGCGGAGGTAGCGCTGGCGCGGGCGCGAGGTGCGGGTTGCGGTCTGGGTGGCCATCGTCGGGGGCTGGATGTGCCGCTGGTGATAGACCGTGTGTATATGTGTGGGCGGTAGTCGATGTGTGTTGATAGCCGGTGGAGGCTGGATTCAGTGATACGGCTCGTACTTCCGGGTTCTATAAGCAAGTGTTGTTCGTGGGCTACTCCGTAGAGCGTGGTCGTATGCGCGATACAGATATTGTATAAGGGAAGAAGGCGGTGCTAGATGCGTGTGTACTCGGGTGACGATGTGAGCACTTAGACGGCGAGGAAGAGAGACGATTAAAAGTACGAGGAATCAATCGGCCTGCGAAGATGGAGATCGTCGTCAAGGATGATGCGGCGTGGGGCAGGAAACTTGGAGGAAACACCGGGTCGCTGGGTGGACCGGACCTTCCAGCGTTGGGCTCCGGATAGGTATGTATATATATGTATGTTTGTACCGGTAACGGCGTCAGGTGGAAAGATCGGGCGCAGCTGACTTGCGGAAACGCCACACAGCGAAACGTGCAGAAAAAAAAGAACATTACTTTCTGCCGCGCATGTAAGTGCGGCAGGCGGGAGACAAGAACCCGGTTGTCGTCATGACCACGTCTCGACCCTTACACGGCCAAGCTCCCGGGCCCTCCGGCGACCCAATACACACAAGAGCAGCAGCGGAGGGGCAGGAAAAGGGTTCAAGAACGCGGCGGTGTTAGCGGGCAGGGTGACGTCAAGCACAGCCGGCGCCTGGGTCCCGGGTGGAGCGGCCGGCGCCTATCAGCGGGGCGGGGCTTGCGCGTTCTCTCCGGCTGCGGCCATGTGAGAGCGGCGCGCGCGCTGGAAGGGTTGGTTCTGTGGCACGTTCTCGGGCCAGCTCGGTGTTTCACCAAGGCGAAAGAGGGATTGGGTTTAATCCCTCGCGCGCGGTCTTGGGGCCGCTCCAAGGGACGATCAAGCTTTTTCATCCCAAGAAGGGCCTCTCCACAGCTCCAGCGATCTGCGTGCTGCTGGCAATAAGCGAGGTTGGCTCTCCACCGTCTCCCTTTCGCATTGTTTCGAGCAGCGATTGATCACGATGGCCGGAGTAGGTCAGCTTATGTACCTCGTAGGATGGTGGCGTAGTTGGGGTCCAGCGCGTCGTGGCTACAGTACATAGAGCCCTCATGTTCGAAGGTACTTGTAGCAAGTAGAGCTTGCAGATCGTCCAACGTCGAAAACCGAGCGTGTGGACGGGTGTTTCATCGATTCGGGGGATGTTGCCAGGAGATAGGGTCTTGTCTCACCCCAGTGCCGTGTTGTGTTGCAGGCGGCGGAGCCACGGGAAGGAAGATTATGTCGTCAAGACCGTCAATCACGGGAACCGCCCCGACAGCTGCCTTCAGGCCTGCCCGGCAACCACCGAAACCGCGCCCCAGTATTACGTACTGTTCCCCGTCCACGCAGCAGCCCAGGTACCTCCAGCAACGGCGAAATCCGCCCACGCCATCTCGCGAGCCACACCGGCCATGACCCTCGTAGACTACTCGTCCGAATCGGACTCGTCGGCCGAGCCCGCCGGCGCCCCGCCCGCCAAACGCCGGAAGCCGTCTCCGGCCCCGGACCCCACCCGGCCCGCCGCCAAGCCCGCCCTGCCGCCGCTTCCTTCGGCCTTCCACGACCTCTACGCCTCGACCGTGCGCCAGAGCGTCGTCGACGACCCGAGCCTGCACCAGGGCCGCCGCCGCGTGAACCCGCATGTCGCGGGGAACTGGCCCTCGCACCTCTACGTGGAGTGTACGCTCCCCCTCTACCTCTCGCGCCCATGGGCCAAGGGGGCCAAGGCACTGACGCGGGGGACAGGGAACCCCTCCGAAGCCGAGCACGACGCCCTCGTCTCCCTATTGCAGGGCGCCGAGAGGCAGCTGGGCGCGGGCCAGCGTCTGACGTCCCTCCTGACGAGCGACCTCGGCGCCCCGCTCCCGCTGCATATCTCGCTCTCGCGGCCCCTCGCGCTTACCACTGAGAAGAAGGACGACTTCTTAGAGCGTGTTAGTGCCGGTGTTACGGGTTGTAAGGTCTCACCGTGAGTCCAGCCCGCTTCGGATACCACCCAAGGCGACTAAAGAAACTGTGAAAGAGGGGACTAACTGGCCCAGCTTCTCCGTCAAGCCCACCGCCCTCCACTTCTTCAAATCCCCCGATTCGAACCGCACATTCCTCGTCCTGAAAGTCCACCCGCCCGCTCCTAACTCCCCTTCCGCGAGTGGAACCACCCACCCCAATCCCCTCTCAACCCTCCTAAGTAAGTGCAATGCCGTAGCAGAAGCCTTCTCACTACCCCTCCTCTACTCCCACGAGACCGGCGTCGACGAGGGCGCCTTCCACCTCTCCCTTGCGTGGACGCTCGACGCCATCTCCGAGGATGAGAGGGCCCACACTGGGCGACTATTAGATAACGCGGGGGCGAGGGATTGGGAGATACGCGTCGAGGGCGTCAAGGTCAAGATAGGGAACGTGGTCACGCATGTCCCGCTGGGCGTGCCTCCAGAAGGCAAGAGCATATTCGGGTGACGCAAGCTGTGTTCTACGCACGGCTGGAATAGGGACCCCGAGATCATATGTAGCATTGGTATCAGGTGCCCTCACATGTGATGGACGAATACATAACACACCCAGTAGCCGGAACGCGTCGCCCATGTACACGTATATGCCCCCATCCTCTCCATCTCCCATATAAACACCAAACTCCAACCCATGCCAGCTATATAAAAGTTCAAAAGGTCGTTGGTACAGCGACCGCCAGGGCAAGCACCAGCGGCCATTCACTTCGTAGGAGCACGCGCCAGTCCTACAGCTCATCCGGCAGCCGGAAGCTCCACGTCCGCGGGCTGACCGGAAGGCCAAAGTAGAACTGGTACAACCTTCGCAGCTCCGACTTGAAGATATCCCACCTTTACACATCCGTTAGCCAAGCCGCATCTTTACCGAGCAAAAGGTGAGGAGGAACTTACACGACGGCCGGCATGTCGATCCATGACCGGACCACGATCCTGGTGGCGTGCATCACGCGCGCGAACTCCGTGTCAAAGATCTCCCTTACGGTCTCTGGGCGGCGGCGCTTCTTCGGAGGCTCTTCGTCATCGTAGAGGTCATCGTCGTGCTCCTTCTCCTCCGCTTTCTCTTCCTCCTTCTCCTCTAACCCGTCCCATGGATCTTCTGCCACAGACGGCCTAGATGACGCATCCGCCGATACAGTGTCGTCTCCCGCTGCTTCTTTCGCGGCCTCTAACCTCGAGCCTGCTCCCACCATCTTCTGGAACTCCGCAATCGCCGCCAACGACGAGCTCACCCGCGCATACGTGTTGAAGAGCGCCACCAGCTCTGTCCTTCCCAGCGCCGGCACCTCCCCGCTGTCGTTGTCAAACTCGAACAGCACCTTGAGCGCCGTCCCGTACCCAGCCGTCTGGAGCTTCCCCCACAGCCTGCACTTGTCGCATCCCACACAATCCATCAGCCGGCTCACGTTCCTAAAGCGGCTCCGGAAGTCCTCCTTCAGCGACGGACCCTCCCCGTTCTTAAACATGAGGCTCTCGTCGAAGATCTGGGGCACACTGGCGGCCGCGTCCGTCACGGCGCTCACCTTCGCCCTCGTCTCCACATCCTGGTCCGCGTCCCCCGTGCAGAAGACGTAGCTTCTCTCCTGCAGGTACGGCCCCAGCTTTGCGATGGCGCGCGTCACGAGCGCGTAGTTGAAGTAGAGGTTGCTGATCCTGTCCGGGTGGTCGTGCAGCCGCGTCTGGTAGCAGGCCACGTTGGGCGTCCACTCGCCCGTGGTCTGGTTGAGGAAATCCCAGCACAGGTGCGTGCTGATGCTGGCGTGCATCCCCGAGACGACCTTGTAGAAGACCCGCTTCTCAATGCACTCGTCGTCGAGCTCGAGGCCCGAGTTGGACACGAAAGGCGCCAGGGGGTTGTGCTGCCGGTGCTGCTCTAGCGCCTGCTGGCGCCCCACCGACTCGAGGACGTGCTTGAAGTCGAGGGCCGCGGGGCCTTTCTGCTGCCACGAGGAGACGCCCGGCGGGGAGGACTGCGGGAACGAGCTGCGCTGGAAGCAGTTCTCGCGGTAGATGGCGTCCCACACCTGCTTCGCACCGTCGCCGCCGTAGCCCGTAAACCGCTCGGGGTTCTGCAAGAGGCTGACGTAGTCGCCCTTGGAGGTAGCGCTCTCATCCTCCGGGACGCAGTAGTCCCTCTCGTCGCACTCGTCGTCGTATTCCACCACGCAGCTCTCGCCTACGTCGTCGCCCAGGCCACCGCCGAGAGGGTTCTTCGGCTTCTCCTTCTGGATGCGCTTGCTCGGATGCTTCGCCCGCGGGCCTTCGAGCTTGCTAAGCTCCTTGGCCCGCCAGACCTCGGGTATATCCTCCTCGTTGTCGAGCGTAGCCACGGCGCAGGCGATGTTGCCGCACATGCCGTTCTCGTCGTCCCAGAACGGGCATTTCTTGTGGAACAGGTTGACCCGGTAGTGCGAGAAGAAGTCGGTGGAGCGGGTCAGGTCGTCGACCACGGGCTTGACCTGCTCATTGAGGCGGTCGAGGGTCGCATAGGAGGCGCAGGCGTCGGTCACTATGGACCTCGGAGAGACCTGGAATGGCCAGCTGTTAGGTATGTTGGGGGACACATGAGAGAACGAGGCCTCGCTGGCAGAGGCAGAAAGAAGCACGAGGCAGGAGAGGACGGCGGCATACCGCGCAATCATCTTGAGACGCAGCGCATCGAAGCGGCGCAGTCCAACTTGCTAGGATAGTCAGACAGAGCAGATTCGACGGTGGCCGCATGGTTCGGGAGGCTCTGTGGGCGGCACCGCGGCGGCCGGCAGTGTTTTAATATGCGCGGGCCTGGGCCGTCGAGGACAAGCTGGCTAAATCAGGCGGAGCTCGTTGGAATGCAGATCCCGAGACGGAGAATATTGGGTCGGCAAGGGCGATGAGAGAGACGTCTCTGGCTGGGCGCTCGGCTGGAGTTCCGGTTTTAGAAAAGCAAGCGAAGGATTCGAAGGAACATGCGCGGTATGTACCGAGTTGAGACGTTTTGTTCGGCGTTTGATGTTCGCAGGCCCTGGAAACGGGCTTCGAAAGAAAATAGAGACGGTCTCAGGTGGAAACAAAAAAGCAACGCGCCCCCTTCAGCTATGTACACACGAGGTGAAAAAAGTAGTTATAAGCCGAAGAAGCAACAGGCCACATGGCGTTCTTCCTCCTCTCATGGAGTCGCTCCAGCGTGCGTTCAGCGGGCCGCCTTCCCCAGATCTCGCCGCTGTGGGGCCCTGGAGCCCGCCCGCAAGGTGTCCTCAGTGCTGATTATTAATAGACATAATAAGACACCCGCCCATTTACAGGTACATCGGCCAATGTATCGTCCCTGGATCGGACCAGGAACTCGAGAAATCAGCAGATCATCAATCCTCAATCCTCTAAGCTGTGCCACGAAGGATTCCCATGAAGCCCACTTCACCAGTCCTATTCACATTTATTTCCCCACAAGCCAAGCCCTGTGTGGCCAATGGCTCTTTGAACACTCAGAATGGTTCCTTACCGTCATTGTTGACAGTAAAGGACGCCTCGTTCCCGCCCGTCTAACTCAATCTGAAGCTCAATTGCTCTTGGCTTGCGGCTTTTAAGGGTCCCCATTGGCCATTGTTCGCATGTTTGTTCAATCGACTGGACATCAAAAGAAGGAGCTCTAGAGCCACCTGCAGGGCTCAATAGGATCCCGAATCACTGACGCTACTAGCCTTCAGCGGATATATATCCTCCGAATTTCAATGCGGCTTGTTTCCGCCACTCGCTACACATGCCTGCTATGGTTCGGAAACCCGCCGCACCTCTCTCTAAAGACCTTCCAAAGGTCCTGGACTTGTCTGAGCATCTTATCCCCCATGTCACACTTGCATCCCCAGGGCGTTTTGGCTATTGCACTGCCTGCTACAAGACACGACCATGCCTCAGAGCTGTGGCACGGAACAAGACGCTTTCCAGTCTTAGATGAAACCATACGCTTGAAGATATCAACTCCGATAGACCTATCATCACCCTAGCTTGCTCAACATCCTCGACCCGACGGGTGGACCCATCGCCCTACCGTCAAGCACGCCAAGACTCCCTCTATGGAAATGCATCGATCGTCGGCGCGTAGCCCTGTGCGCGAGGGCCAGGGACGTTGCCCCGGCCTCGTGTCTGCAACGCCTTTTGTATGTATGTAGCCCAGTAAAATGCTAAAATCGAGTTATGAAAATAGGTACAGGGTATCGAAGAGGAATGTCATCGTTTCGTTCCGTTCGTCAAGGGCTCCTCTTGTTTATACTCCTCAACGCTACTGAGCCGTAAAGTTGAGAGGTCGCCTGCATCGACAAGTCAGCAGTGGCCGAGTAGATGGGGCCCGGAAGGCGCTGGGTCGACTTACTTGAAAAGGAGGATATGGGGCTCGGGCTCGTGGACTTCGTAGTGCTCCCAACCCAAGCTCTATGCCGTGTTAGCTTGCGATCTTGCCCAAAGGGTCTGAGGGAGCCATCTAACATACCTGGGTAATGCCCAGGGCGCGCCACTCTTCCTCCCAGAGCAGCTTCAGCGTACCCTTCCCTTCGTCGTGATACTCCTTGGGAATGGCCTTGAGCATCGATTTCGGGAGCTGCACATGTCGGTATTCGTACTCGCTGTCCGAGTACCTAGAAAGATCTTGTTAGAACCCGAGGGCCCGCAGGTTCCGCGGGGTTGTTGCGCACATACCGCGTGGAGTAGTGGATGGCGTCGATGTACTCGTCGAGAGCGGAGCGCTCGTTGTCCGACAGGGGCCGGGGGGCCTTGTTCCTGCGGCTAACGTCGATGTCCATCGGCATCTTGGCTGCTGTGTGTTGTTGTGTCGCTGCGTTGAGCGCGGGGATCGAGGGTGGGGAAAATTGAAGGCGACTGTGCCGAAATGCTGCCGGCGTCGGTGGTAGTCTGTTGAGAAAACTCTAGTCGGGCGCGTTGGTCCAACACGGATACCCGGGGGGGAGTATCGGAAAAGTAGCTTCCAGGCTTCCGCGCGTCGTCGAGGTTGTTTGTTGTGAGGGAAGGTGGTCTGGAGAAAGTGCCCGATGTGAACGAAGGGACTTTCAGCTTGGCGTTCGGGAAGGAAAAAAAGCGGTGATGAAACAAATTCACCAGCAGGGATATTGTGAAAAGGAGGCAAAAGAGCAGGATTGTCGGTCAACGATTGGAAATACTGGTATGGAATAGCATAGAAAAAGAGAACTGGTCTGGAACCGCGACAAAGAGGATCTTAAGGCGGGAGAAGCTCTCGATTGTTTACAAGAAGAGGGTGGGGGTAGGAGGGGAGCGGGCCACCTCCTATCTCCACGTGATGCTCGCTATCAGCAGGCAACCGGCAGGGAAAACCCCAGTTTTAAGCAAGACCAGCGCCAAGTTATTAAGGGACCCTGGGCCAGGGTGGAGATACGTATGCGACGGAACGATTTCTAGCTGGCAGTAGCTGAGTGATCCGAGATTGAGGACGCGAAAGTATCAATGCTTCTAATCCAGGCAGGGTAATACCCAGCGGTCCCAGCGTTACGAAGGCAAATATTCGGCTATTTATGCCCAGAATCTCGACTTTCTGCCACATACTGTACTAAAAATGGAAGGCGGTGTCCGACTTGCAAGCCCAGGCACCGTAGCTCAGGCAGCCTGGGTGGATTGGACAGGTACATGCTGCATATGCAAAATACCTCTGCGCATCGCACCGCATCCAACCGCTCCATAATATCGCGTCCATCACCAACTCACTCCCGCAGGCTTAGCTCTAGCGCCCTAGGACTGGCTGCCTTGAGCCTCTTTTTTGGCGTTGAAACCACGTCATTTTGATTTCATCAATGGGATTTCCCTCCCTCTGAATGGACAACAAACGCAAATCGCAGGCGACACGCGCCATGGCCGACCATGAGGAGCGTGCTGCGAAAAGGCGCCGCATGCCCCAGGGCAACAATGATCCTTCGGTATGTTAGGCTGAGTCGTGCACTTGATATCACATCGCTGGGAATGGCAAGCTGCCTCGAGCGCCTGCTCTTCCCCACAAGCAATCGTCCAATTGTTCCTCTCCGCTCTGCCGCGTACCGACAGTTCCTCGACCATCGGCGGCACGCATGCATCTTCCGGATAGCTAACGTTCGCGCCTGTAGGACATCTCCAAGGGAGAAACACCCGAGACGACGACGACCCTCGGCCTCCAATTCCTCGAGCAAATCCGCCGAACCGCCGACAAGAGGTGCGCCTGACCCGTTCCGCGCCACAATGGATAGAGTTCGAAGCTAACTAATGTCTGCATAGTGGTCGCCTAGTCGCCGGGCACTTCGAGAAACTGTTGCCGCGCGAGGAGGACCCAGATTACTACAAGCAGACTCGACTACCCATCTCCCTCGAGCTCATTGAGAACAAGCTCAACGCCGGCGAGTTTGCGACACTGACGGAACTCGAGAGCTACTGCAAGCGCATGGTGACGAACGCGAAGGAGTACTTCCCGCGGAACTCGCAGATGTACGACGACGCCGAGCGCGTCAGGAAAGCGCTCAGCAACTATATGGTCAAGAACAACCCCGCCTACCAGACGAAGGGGTACACGGCGGTGCCCACCCCGCTGCCCCCCGACGACCCCGACGACGCAAACGGCAATGAGAATGCGGAGGAAGAGGGAGAGGACGGCGATGGAGAAGAGGAGGAAGAGCAATCCGATGGCGAACAGAGCGATGCTGACAACGGGGACGATGTAGATGGAGAAGGAGAACCCGAGGATGAGGATGAGGATGAGGATGAGGATGAAGATGAAGACGAGGATGAAGAGGATGATACTGAGGAGGTTGTTGTTCCCAAGAGGCGCGGTCCTGGACGTCCCCCCAAGAACCCCGCTCTCCATGCAAAGAAAATGGCGGCCAAGGCGGCCAAGCAGGAAAAGGCCGACTCGCAGTACGAAAACGTACGGTACAAGGGTCTCAGCTTCCAGCAGGCCCAGGAGAAACTCGTGGAGGAGCTAATCCGCAAGAGAGAAGAGGAGTGAGTTGAAGTCGCGTCGGTGCGCAAGACCAGAGCCGAACTGACCATTATCGTAGGTACCACTACTTCGAACCCTTCATCAACCTGCCCCCTCGATCCATCAAGGACTACTACCGGGTCATCGCGGAGCCAATTTCGCTCAGGAAGCTCCAGAAGATGGTCAACGGCACCCAAAGCAAGAATGGCAATGGCGTGAGCGAGTTCAAGAGCTGGGCTGCTCTGGACGAGAAGGCGAGCCTTCTCTGGCGCAATGCCTACTACTATAACGAGGAGGGTAGTGATATCTATGAGCTTGCCAGGGAGCTCGAGGTGAGTTCCGCAAGCCTAACCGTACTGGGCCCCGACATTGACCCGCGTATAGGACGAGTTCAAGCAACAGTTCGAGGAGGCCAAGGCTGCTGTCGCAGAGCCTCCCCAGTCAAAGATCAAGCTCAAGGTTTCCGGGTCTGAGCCCACTCCAGCCGGCCAGTCCAAGAAAATCACCATTCATGTTGGAGGCAGGGGTGGTTCCACGGGTTCGCCGACGCCGCTGCCATCCGCCACGGGATCGCACAGGAGCGAGTCTCAGGCGCCTCCTGGCGTTGGCCCGACGGGCCTTCGCAACGCGGTCAGTCAGGATGCTCAGGCCGCTGAGCCCTCCCCCGGTGCGGCGGCGAACGTGAAGGCCGCCACGGATGCTACCCAGCAGGCATCCTTTGCCCCTATTCCGGGAGGCCCACCGCAGGCCTACCCCATGCCTCAGGCCCCGAATGGCGCTCTCATGACCCAGCAGGCCTTCGCGCCTGCCCCGGCACCGGCACCGGCCCCGCCGCGGAATCCCATCTGGGAGCATCCCTACCGCCCCCAGGGCAAAGGTAAGTCTCCACACCTTGGTCCGTCCTGTCACTCTCAGAGCTAACAAGCATTCAAAGGTTCCGCAGCCACTGGTCTCTCCAGCTTCACCGTAATCCCCCACCCCAACGCGAAGCGCCCCATCAACGACTTTGGCTTTACAGCCAAGGCTTCTCCTTCTCACTGCCACCAGTCCGTAGCCCACCACCTCTGGATCAGCCCCCCGGCCACCACACCCGTCTACGTCTACGCTCACCTGACCCAGGCCCTCGACGTTTCGCAGCGGCACTATCAGCTGTGGGTGCTCCGAAACGGGCAGGTCCTCTCGCCGCGGCAGTTCGCGCCCAAGCCTCCCGACGGCGTGAGCAAGATCCCCGTATACGAGACGTACGTGGGTGCGGGCGCCAACGTCTTCGAGGCGCACCTCGTCTCGGAGATCCCCAAGGAGGAGAGGGTTCCCGGTGGCCACGAGGCCATCCTGGAGAAGCTGACGATCCACGTTTTTGTGCCGGGCAATGAGTAGGCCCCCGCTGGTCTCACCGTTTGATTTCGCCGTGTTTTCACTCTTCTTTTCCAAGGCGCTGGTGGAATGTGTTCGGCTATCTGGAGTTCGGACGTATAGGGCATGAATGAGGAGGGATGGAGTCCGCAGGCCACTGTGATTATAGGGGGAAGCGGATAGGGATTGTACTTGCTATGTCAGAGTATACTCACAGGAAGGAGACACCAATTCATCATATCTACCATGTCCCCTCTGTTTCGTTGTAGCCACACCTGGGCCCTCCGCCGTCGGTCTCCGCGGCAACCTCGGATCACCAGACCATGACAGGCTCAAACCCAACACCCACGTCACGCCATAACACCCCCATGATCTTATCCTATTTATACCAGACGCCTCCTTAGAGCCCCCAAAATGAACAGCATGGCAGCGTAGCTCAATGGTAGAGCACAGCGTCTGTTCTCCTAGCGTCACAGCGTTGTTTCTTGTCAGCGTTGGGTGTGGGTTCGAATCCCACCGCTGCCACTTTTTTACCATTTCTTTTGTCTCTCATGCCGCAATTTCGCTAGACCTATCTGGAGCGATTTCCCCATGTTTACCTCCTTTGTCTCGGCAGGCGTGATGTCAAATATCTTTGGAAATCCCAGCGATGAGCCCGCTCACTTCCGGAGGGTGAAATACACCTTCACCTCGACCTCGTTCCCCCAGCCCGGCGGCACACCGACCGCCTTCCACGCCTTTTCAACGTCGATCACGAGGACTCGGTCAGAGCGCGGGTCGATGCGGACGGTGGATGGCGGGATGACGCGGCCCGAGATGGTGGCGATGAAGTCGTCGTCTATGGATAGGGTGGGTAGATGAGAGATGTAGAGCCCTGGCCTTGTTAGCTACTCTCTACCGATCGAACGGCAAGGGGGGGGGGTAAGAGGATAAACGAACCGAGAACCCCTAGAGCTTTGAGGCTCGTCGTAACGAGAACGCGGTTGTTCTCCGTTTCGCTAAACGTAGTGGAGACAATGGCCGCCGCCCCCGTCATCTTCCCCCTAAGGCCCAGGTTCGCGACATCCACCTCGCCAATGCTGGTCAGGGGAAACGCCGTGAGGATGTCGAACCCGCGGACACCGAGCGCAAGCTCGAGAAGCGCGGAGGGGTCCTCGGGGTTAAGAACCCCGCTGACCGTGCGGTGGACGTGGGACGTTACGACATATGCCGCGTTCGAGGCGCCGGGAAAGTTGGAGAGGTGGATGAGCTCGGTCAAGGGGCGGGAGGAGATGTTGAATATGGCGAGTATGGGCGTTCCGTTGGAGGAGCCTGTGTCTCGTTAGTGCGGGATGTGACGGTGACAGAGGTGGCCGATGCTTACCGTTGTAGCTGCCAACCCTGAGTAAGACATTATCCTCATACGCGACGTAAGGGTCCATCGCCCGAGCCGGCACGCTGGGACGCAACACAACTGTCTTCCCACGTATAGTCCTCGCAGTTATCTCCCCAATCAACTCCAGGTCGTGCTCGCCCGGCACGTCCGTGATGCACACTGGGCCACCACTAACGCATCTCGCCGCAGCATGGAACGCCGCGTGCTTCCCCATCGTTTGGAACATGTCCCAGTCCGGTACGACATTTAGGTACCCCGTGAAGATGCTGTTAAAGGAATTGACCCAGACGTGCCACGGATGCGCCTCTGGGTTGGCGGGGATGAAGTCGTCTGAATTGCGACAGAGGAACCGGGGTCTGTCGTGCGGCAACTGGTTGTGGAAGACGATATGCGGGGCCAACGACATGCACGATATGACATTATTCCCAAAGTGCCGTAGAGAAGCGATGTTCCAGGCGTCAAGATAGGGATTCGTGAGGTTCTGGCGATCCGTGGCCGAGGTGATAGCGTCGACAAGGCACTGCGCGTCGGCCTTGACTCCGTCAATGCCACAGTAGGAGAGGAAGCGGTAGAAGTCGTCATAGAAGCGGCGGGCGTCTTCACCTGCTACCACGGTCATCGGCCCGTCTGGTCGGTTGCCCTCACCAAAATCGTAGCGGCGGTGGACATCGACAGTCTTGTAATCCTTTGAGATTCGGCCCTTGGTAGAGATCCCACCCCAGTATCCTTCGCAATTTGTAAGTCCACGGAGTCGAGGTGAGTGAGATACAGGGAAGTGGTTCTGTCATCCTTACCAAAGAGGGCGTGCCATATGGCAACATGGTTGATATAAGGGTGCTTTTCACGGATATAATCCACCGTGCCCTTGAGACCTTTTGGAAAGTGATTGGGCTCGGCCTCGAACTCAAGCCACCGTCGGTCGGCCTTGCCCTCGCCGTGCTCCTCCACAGACTGCCAGTTATCGTCGATGATCAGGTTGGAGACGTTGATATGGTTGGCGGCCAGCTTGTCGAGGGCGTCAAAGAGCTTCTGGTCGGACAAGTCCTGGCCGAGGGAGTTCCATGTACCTGCCGGTAATTAGGCCAACGGGATCCGGCTGTGCAGTTGCGAACGTGGACTCACAGTAACCGAGGCCATCGAACCAGTTCTCGCGCCATTGAGGCTGGACGTCCGCTACGACACCAGCGAGGTCCTTCTCGAATCTCTCGCGCTCAGCCCCAAGTCCTGATACGAGGCTGCGAGCATGGTACATGACGGCAGCCACGGCTTGCGAGAAATCGTCACCCACAGAGACTAGTATGGTAGCTTGTTCGTCGGTTGGGCTATCGTTTCTCACCTGGTCGGTGTTAACAAGGGGTCGGGCACGTTAGAACTAGGCATATGTCATACTTGCACTGCAACAGCTTCGGACTCGGTCTTCAGCTCCATCGACACACCGCGTACGCCCGACACAGCAAGAATCACCAAGTTCTGGCCTTTGTCATTCAGAAAGGAGCAAAGGATAGTTCCTGGGGAGAGGCCAATTCGATCTTTCCCATGACCAGGAGCTATCCATGCTTGAGATACACGGGAAAGAGAGAACCATCTACATGGGATTAGCGGGTGCAAGGCTCCAAGTGAGGAAGTCGCCGAACCTGAGGAGCCTCTCCCATGGAACCCCGACAGGAATCGCTTTTTGTATGGATCGTTCGCCCTTGGCACCGGCAATCCTTGTGTTGAGTGACCACAGCTGCGTCCTTGGGGCCTGGCTCTGCTGGGGAACAGCCGTCCACTTCGGGCTGAGATACTTCATGATATGTCGGATATCATCGGAAGAGCCCGCCGCTGGGGCAGGCCGTACAACGACGGTACCGTCGGCCGTGCCGACCTCGTCACGGACCCATCTCCAGGGCTCATTGTGACCAGATCGGAACCTCAGGGTGAATGAGCAGATGCCGGTGATGGGAAGCTTCACAGAGAAGTACAACGGCGTCGTCGGGGATGGATCCTTCGCGGGGGAGAAAGGGCATTCATCCACTGATAGGCGGGACCCGCGAGCTTCCATCCATTCGCTACCATCGATTGAGTGCCAAATAGAAGCTTCCCATGGCTCTTGAGCTTGAGAAGGGGCCACCTGGATGACAGAAGTAAAAGTGACGTCTCGGTTAGAAACACAGGTAACTTGGCCCAGTGGAGGGAAGGTGGCGGCGGAGGGTCCCATATCTCGAGGTTCGCTCGCTGGGAGGGCAGTGATTAAGTCGCTGTCAGAAGGCCGAATTGGAGAGATGCCGTGCACACGGTTGTCAGGCTTCCAGCGCTACAAGGGAGCCTGGGGAAGGCCTGTTTCCCTCAGCCGAGATCTCAAGCTTATGGAACTGCCGGTGCTGTATTACAAGGTGCTTCTTCATAGGGAAAAAATATCAAGGTTCCTCGATGCAGTTTTGCAGTGGACTTTGATCCGTCTGGCGCCTCACGAGGAGCATCCCTGCAGGACGAAGCTCCATAATCCGGCGTCTCGCCTGAGTTGGGCACGCTGACGTGAACAGGCGAGGGTGAACGTTGGTTGCTGCGGGTTGAAGTACAACGTCCAGTACCAGTACAAATGACAATGACACTGATGATATCGCTGTCCAGCTGTCCGCCAGCTGGCACGGCCACTTTGATTCACAAAGCACCTGATTGGCTGGTGCCAAGGCTCGGAGCAGGCCGGGATGGGCGGAATCCCTGTCTGGCGGGCCTTCGGAAAGCCTACCTGCCTCGAAAGTCAGGCGCCGAGAAAAGTACTCAAGCCGAAGCTCTGGACACTAGCCGAGCGAAACCTCAGTCGAAAAGAATCCATCAAACCACTCAACTTTCCGAGCCCTCCCGACCATCCTCCTCCACCACCTTCCTCGCACAACCAGACTCCTCCCGCCATGGCGTCCCGGCGACTTGCTCTGAACCTCTCGCAGGGCCTGCGCAGCCGTGCTGGCCTGTCCGCCGGCCTCAGGAGAGGCCTTGCCACGCCTGTCTCGCACAACCCGGTCGGCACCACTCAGACCACCACCCTGAAAAATGGCTTGACCGTACGTGAAGCCTTGGAAATCGCCCAATTGGCCCATATGGGGGATCCGCTGGACCATTCTGACTTTGTGACGCGCAGGTCGCCTCCGAGTACTCGCCGTGGGCCCAGACGTCGACCGTCGGCGTCTGGATCGACGCCGGCTCCAGGGCGGAGACGAACGAGACGAACGGCACCGCGCACTTCCTCGAGCACCTGGCCTTCAAGGTACGCCCTTCCATCCGACTCCCTAACGTGGCTTGAGAATTCGGCCTGTACTCACGCCATTTTCGCAGGGCACCAAGAGCAGGACGCAGCAGCAGCTCGAGCTGGAGATTGAGAACATGGGCGCGCATCTCAACGCCTACACCTCGGTACGTCGCCCGGCCAATCCACGCTGCAACCATCCACAAGCCTAACCCCCCACTCCCGCAGCGCGAAAACACCGTCTACTTCGCCAAGGCCGTCAACTCGGACGTCCCGCAGTGCGTCAACATCCTCTCCGACATCCTCCAGAACTCCAAGCTCGAGGACGGCGCCATCGAGCGCGAGCGCGACGTCATCCTCCGCGAGTCCGAGGAGGTCGAGAAGCAGGTTGAGGAGGTCGTCTTCGACCACCTCCACGCTACTGCCTTCCAGCACCAGCCCCTTGGCCGCACCATCCTCGGCCCCCGCGAGAACATCCGCGACATCACCCGCACCGAGCTCACCAACTACATCAAGGACAACTACACCGCCGACCGCATGGTCCTTGTCGGCGCCGGTGGCATCCCCCACGAGAGGCTCGTCGACCTTGCTGAGAAGCACTTCGCCCAGCTCCCCGAGAAGGGCCCCGAGAACTACGCCCGCCTCCAGGCGAAGCAGAAGGCCGACTTCATCGGCTCCGACGTGCGTGTCCGCGACGACACCATGCCCACCGTCAACGTCGCCATTGCCGTTGAGGGTGTCGGCTGGAGCGACCCGGACTACTTCACCGCTCTCGTGACCCAGGCCATCGTCGGCAACTACGACAAGGCCATGGGCAACGCGCCCCACTCCGGCAGCAAGCTCACCGCGTTCGTGCACAACAACGAGCTCGCCAACAGCTTCATGAGCTTCTCGACGAGCTACAGCGACACCGGGTAGGTTCCACCCCCTCATGCACCGTTGTACTCTTGCGCTTCCGTACTAACGTGAAACCAGTCTCTGGGGCATCTACCTCGTGACCGACAAGCTTGACCGTATCGATGACCTCGCCCACTTCTCCATTCGCGAATGGATGCGCCTCTGCACCAACGTCACCGAGGCCGAGGTCGAGCGCGCCAAGGCCCAGCTCAAGGCCTCCATCCTCCTCTCCCTCGACGGCACCACCGCCCTCGCCGAGGACATCGGCCGCCAGATCGTCACCACCGGCCGCCGCATGTCCCCCGCCGAGGTCGAGCGCAGCATTGACGCCATCTCCGGCAAGAGCGTCATGGACTTCGCGAGCCGGAAGCTCTGGGACCAGGACATCGCCGTCAGCGCCGTCGGTGCCTGCGAGGGGCTGTTCGACTACCAGAGGCTCCGGAACACGATGAAGCCCAAGTTCTAAAGGCGGCATGAAGTGAAGACGGTGTAATCTGGTTAGAGGTCGAGCGGTTCTTTTTTGTTTTGTGAGGGTGACCCGTTCGGGGGGGGAGGGTGTAAAATGGGTATAGAGTGTATGAGATACCGTTATTTCAAATTAAACCAGCTCCCTTTGTACTGTAAATCAAACACCACGAGTCTCCTCCAACATGCCTCAACGTTAAACGTGGTCCCTGAATAACTCTTAAGATGCTTCGTATTGATCTATCCTCAAAAGGAATCCCCGAAAAACTGCTTTACTGCTGCTTATCCATGTGGGCGAGCCGGATGGAAACTGCCCGCTTGTGAGCCTCCAGCTCCTCCACGCCCGCGAGCGTCATGACCGCGCCGCCGACGTTCCGGAGGCCCTCGGCCGTGAGGTTCGAGCTCGTGATGTGCTTGACGAAGGAGCCGAGGTTGACGCCCGAGTACTGCTTCGCGTAGCCGTACGTCGCTGCTCTTGTTAGCATTCATTCTCACCGTCTCAAAGACACCGCTATGGAATACAGACTCCGAAGGGGCAAGAGGTTTAGGGGAAGGGGGAAACGGAGAAACGGGGAAACGGAGGAACTCACGAAGAGAATGGTTCACGCCGGCAGAGTAATCGCCCACGCTCTCGGGCGTCCACTCCCCAATAAACACGCTCCCGGCATTAAACACCTTATCCACGGCGCCCTCCGCATCCGCGATGTGCAGGATCAGGTGCTCCGGCGCATACTCGTTGCTCACCCTCATCGCCTCCTCTACGTCCCTCACCCGCACCGTGATCGAGTGCTCGATCGCGCCCCGCACGATGTCCACACGCGGCAGCGCCATCGCCTGGTTGTGCAGCTCGTCCTCGATGGCGGCCAGCTTCTCGTCCGTGAGATCCACGGCGAGGAGGATGACCTGGCTGTCGACGCCATGCTCTGCCTGCGAGAGGAGGTCCGAGGCCACGAAGGCGGGGTTGGCCTCGTTGTCCGCCACGACGAGGACCTCGGACGGCCCAGCCGGCATGTCGATGCCGACGCCGGCGTTCGTGTCGTTGCTGACGAACATCTTCGCGGCGGTGACGAACTGGTTGCCCGGGCCGAGGATCTTGTCAACCTTGGACACGCTCTCCGTGCCGTACGCCATGGAGGCCACGGCCTGCGCGCCGCCGGCAAGCACGATGCTCTCGGCCCCGACCTTGTGCGCCACGTAGACAATCTCGGGCGTCACGCTCCCGTCCTGACGGGGCGGGCTCGCGAAGATGATCTTGCGGCAGCCCGCCACCATGGCAGGAACACCAAGCATGAGCGCCGTGCTGGGAAGGACGGCCGTTCCTCCAGGGATGTACAGGCCCACGGCCTCAATGGGCCGCGAGAAGCGGCTGCACACCACACCCGGCATGGTCTCGACGCGAAGGGGCTTCTCAGCTTGCGCCGCGTGGAACTTCCGGATGTTCTCAAAAGAGGTATCAATCGCAGCTATGGTCTCCGCGGAAAGATCCATCAGCTCCTTCGGGAAGGGCGCGCGGAGGACGGGCGAGGTCAGGGACGTCGCCTTCTCGAACTTGTGGGTGTACGAGAGGACGGCCTTGTCGCCCCCTTGGCGCACTTCATCAATGATGGGGTTGATGATCTTCATGATGGCCTCAGGAGACTTTTGAGACGGCCGCTTAAGAGCCTCGTTGAGTTCAGACTGGGAGACCTTGGCGGTGTCTAGCCTCCGCATGGAAATGCGATCCGACGACTCCTTTGGCGCGGCGGGGGCTGGCGCGGGGGCGGCCTTCTGAGCAGGCTCAGTCTTGATGCCCTCCTTCTCGGCCCACTTCCCCTTGGCGTCGCCCTTCCTCCTCTTCACCTTCCAGCTCTTCTCATCCAGACTCCTGCTGATATCCGCGAGGCTAACACCAGCAGAGACCGCCCTGGTAAGCGCAAAGTATATGAGATCAGCCGCCTCGAAAGCAACGTTCTCGGGGGTCTTGGCATCGCAGAGCTCCTCGGCCTCCTCCATGATCTTGGCCCGCAGCAGCTTCTCGTCTGAGAACAAGCGGGCAGTGTAGGAACCCGGAGGCGCCGACTCCTTCCTCGACTGCAGGGTCTTCTCTAGAGCGGGAATTCCAGAGAGGTCGCCGAAGCAGCCGGACTGGGGGAGGTGGCAGAACCGCCCCTTTTGCCTGACAGTAAACTTGAGCGTATCGTTATCGCAGTCCAGGCCTATCCGCACAAGTTCCTGGGTGTCGCCCGAGGTGAGACCCTTGACCCAGAGGCCCCGCTTGCGGCTCTGGTAGACGCCGGCCTGGGTGCGAATGGCCTCGCCGGTGCTCTCCAAGCTGGAGTATGCCATGCCGAGGGCAACGCCGCTCTCGTCACACACGACGGTGGGAAGGAGTCCATCCGGGCGGTCTGATTTCCAGTAGGACGCAACGGCCTCGGATAGCTGAAGACGGGACGTATCCTCCTTGTCCGTAGTTAGGCGCGAGGAGGGGATGAGAGCCACCGCGGCACACCGTTGCGCAATCTCAACAAAGACCTTGAGGTCCACACCGTCGGCAGGCTTCAGGAAGAGGCCATCGACCTTCTTCGCCTTGCACTCCTCCACAAACTTCCCCACGTCGGCTGCCGAGGGGTCAAAGCCGGTGACCAGGAGACCCTGCGGCGTCGCGGCAGAGAGGTCGGGCGAAGAGACTATCGGCGCAACGCGGGACACGAACTCATCGTCCTTGTATTCCGAGAACCTTTCGGCGGGCACGAATACCTTGTGGACGCCGCGATCAAGCAGGTCCAGAACCTCATCCTTGGAATTCAGGCTCGAGACGTCGAAGTGCGGGAGGAAGTCCGGGTTACGGCGCCTGAAAGAGCGCCAGTGGTCGTCCGGCTGGGGTGCTTCAAAGAAGCCAGATGAGAGAACGGAAAGCTCCTCGCGGGTGAGGCCACCAGCGGAGAGATCCGTCGCATCGACGATGAATGGGAACGGGAGCGTGGTCTCCATGGCGGCGAGGTGAGTCAAAGGCTGTCCGGGATGTGGTGCGGGAGAGAAAAGGCCTCGGGGGCAATGGGGTGCGGGAGGAGTAGTCGTCTTGTTATACCGCTCAGAGATCGTAACTTGGGCCAATTCGGTCCGGCATCCCCTGAGTCTGCCTTGCCAATGATGGTGGAAGTAAATAATTTGCTCATGTATCCGACTCGCGCCGCTGTGACTGGCGCTGGAGATGGTGGGGTGTTCAGAGGAACAAAAGCAAGTGCCCCTCCAAACGCCCCACTATTCCGCAAGGGACCATATTTGGCAGGCGGTCGGCGCTCGGTGTGGAGCGGCTGATCCACGGCTGAATTGATACCCGTCTGGAACACCAAAGCATCGCGAAAGAGCTCCCCGAGCCAAGCCAAGCGTCCGCTCCCCATTCCAAACATCGCGATAACCACAGCACCGGCGTATCATCGAACCACACCCCAGAATCGATCATACAGAGAGACTTGAAAATCCACGCGAACGCAACCGCCACCTCGTCGCCTGTCAAGCACGTCGCCCTTTCCAGCTCCGCAGCAGCGGACGGCCAGGAACTCGACGTGCGACACTCCTCGCGCCTTCTCTCCACACCGACAGCTCGGCGCCCACACTCTCGAGATGGCCTCCACAGCGCCCCAAACCAACGGCGTCACTGCCTCGTCGTCGCAAACCCCGCAGGGGACCCAGAGCCAAACACAACCCAACCCCACCGACTCTCAGCCCTCCCAGGCCCCCGAAGCCGCCCAGGGCCCCCAGTCCTCCCCACAGCAAGCGCGCAACGCGCCCCCGCCCTCCCCCTCCACCACCGCCTCGCGCCCCCGCGACGCCCGCGTCCTCGAGCTCCTCCTCACCTCCCAGGGCGTCACCTCGTACGAGTCCCGCGTGCCCCTCCTCCTCATGGACTTCGCCTACCGCCACACCACCGCCATCCTCAACGACGCCATCCACCTCAGCGTCGACCCCTACACCACCCACGCCGGTGCCCGCGCCTCGTCCACTGCGGGCGCCACCGCCTCGCTCATCGCCCAGGACGCGAGCGTGTCGTCCAACGCCGTGCGCCTCGCCATCGCGAGCCGCCAGGGTTATCAGTTCCGCGGCGGGAACGCGGCGGGCGGCGTCAGCAAGGAGTGGATGCAGGAGATCGCCAAGGATCGCAACAAGGTCGGCCTGCCGCGCGTTCCGCCGAATGAGTGGGCCGTGCGGCTGCCGAATGAGCGATTTGTGCTCAGCGGGGTCGGATGGGGGCTGAGGGACGATTGGGGTGAGGGGGATGACGACGACGACGAGGACATGGAGGATGTGGACATGGGAGACATCAAGGCCCCGGATGTGGAAGATATGGGCGAAGGAGTTGAGGGCGGAACTATGGAGGACGTGTTTGGGGATGAGATGGACGAGAGCGGCGGCGACCCGGCCACGGCGTGAGGGGCTAGAAGGGTGTGCTTGACTTGCGTCTCCTAACCCGAGCCGGCCTCCGAACGGAATGCCGGTTGCCAGCGCCTTGTGTCCTCCTTTCTATTCCCCCGGCCCCCGGCGGGCCATGCTCTTGTACGAGTAGACACGGTTACGAATTCTAATGGAAAGCCGAATTGGCATTGAACCTTCATTTATACGAGTGATGATGACTGATGCTATTGTATTTGTTCCCAGGGCTATATCATACACGAGCACCGACCCAAGCCCAAGCACTTGCCTCGCTTTCCAATGCAATGCATGTATGAATCATGACAACCCTAAAACTCCATGCGCGCTCCCCGATATCCGCCGGCACAGAGCGCCAGAGTCATTAGAGGCCAGCGTCCCCTTCTCTCACTGCGCCTCCTTCAGCGACAGATGCTTCACACCAGTGATGAGCTCCGCCTGGTGATCCTTCACCAACCTCCGCGCCTCCTCCTTGCTCAGCCCCTCCGATGCAGAGACCTCTTCCGCAATCTCTTCCGCCTCGGCCTCCTCATCGCCGTACTCCTCGAGCCCGTCCTCGTCATCCGCATCATCATACTCATCCATCATCGAGCCCGCCATATCCTCCTCCATCTCGCCACTTCCTTCACTCCCGACCTCCGCGTCGGCGTCGTTCACCATGAAGCTATCCGCCAACCCCTCTCCAACTTCTTCCTCCTCCTCCTCTTCGCCTTCGCCCTCCTCACCATACTCGCCCCGCCCATCCCCATCAGACTCGCTGGCTGTGAAGTCGTCAAGGTCAAGCAGCGGCTCCCGCCAGTACTTAAAGTCTGTGAAGTCCTCGCCGCCCCCCTTCACGAGCGTGCTCACGGGCGGGAAGTAGTGGTCCACTACTTCGTTGATGTTCATGTAAGACATCTTCAGCTTGTTCAAGCTCAGCAAGTCCAGGGACACTTCGGCGTTGGAGTTGATGGTGAAGATGCGCGTCCGCGGTACGTCGACCGTGCGGTACGAGATCTGGTCCGTGAATCGGTTACCGAAGCCCGCGTAGAACGCCTTGTGGTCCGGCCCGAATAGTTGTCGAATATCGCGCAGCGTCGCCATCTTGAAGATGTGGGGCTTTCGCAGGTAGATCTCGCGCCGGAGCGCCGCCATCGTCCTATCAGGCGACAGGATTGTCGGGCCCCGTGGGAGGCGGCACCCGTCCTGCACGATGTTGGCGAGGTATGCCCGCGTTGTGTCCGCTTGCCCGACGGACCGGCTCGTGAGATACATGATGTTGTACCCATTGGCGACAATATCACTGTACAGCTTCGCCACGCCCACGTGCGTCCAGTCGCGCCCGATCATGTTCAGCACGTGGCCGAGGGCGTCCGACTTGGTGATGGTCCCATCAATGTCGGAGATGACGACGGGGGTCTCCTGCTTCCAGAGGAACATGTAGGCCTGGCACGTGGCACGGTTCACAGTGAAGCTCATCGAGTTCTCACCGGGCTTGAGGTTGAGAGCCTTCAGCTGGTCGCTCGTCAGCCGGAGCGTCTTGGCGTAGTTCTTGTTGGGGTTGCCGGTGGCCGAGGGGCCCGGCGGGGTGATGGGCGGCGAGTGAGGCTGCATGGGCCCGACGTCCGACTCGGACCTCCTGTGAAGCGGCGGCATGCCGGTCGCGGTGACGTCGCTGCCATCGCTCTGGTACCCAGGATCCGAAGCGGCGTCGGCTGAGATGGGCGAGCCCGGCCGCATGGCGAGTGCTGTCGTCTTCTTCATGGCCTCCTCTTTCGCTTCCTCGCTGCTGTATATCCACAGGTTCCCCTTCTCGTCCACGCCTATCAGCGCCCCAATATCGTAATTGCCATCTAGTTCTTCGGAGAGGATCTTCCGGGCTAGGATCTCGGCGCGGAATACGTCCTCCTCGTTGCCCTGGAAAGCCGACAGGTCCAGCATCAAGTCGCCTTTATCGTTAACGTGGTTCGGGATGCTGACAGCGGAAAGCTCGTTCGACAAGGCCACAGCACGCGAAACGGCATCCTCTGGAGGAGGTGGTGGCGGGCTGGCGGATCTCGCGGATTGCATGGCGCTCTCCCTGTCCTGCTCCTCCGCGGTCGCCAACTCCGACTCGGCCATCCGCAGTTCGTCGTTGATATTCGTAGCTGCGGAGAAGTCGCCGCTCCAGGGTCTTCTTACGTCCTCGTTGTGCGAGTAGTTGGGCGACGAGGACAGTGGCGTCAGCAGCCCGTTTTTCTGCAGCGCAGAAGCCGGATCCGGATCTACCTGTGGCTGCATAGACTTGGTATCCTGGTCGAGACTAAGAGGATCCTCTTGCAAGCTGGGGGGCTCGGACCCCTCTGGTCCCAGCGGCGGGCTGCTAGCTGGGGAGCTGAGGGGCGAGGTCTGTAGCGAAGCGGGGATTGTATCGGTGGTCTCGAACACGAAGAAAGCCTCGCCGCCCTCGCCGAGCTTCATGGAGTAGTCTTGCTTGACGCTGTTGACACGGAACTCGACCTTCTTCTCGTACGGGCGCAAGAGCGAGAACTTGCCGAAGCGGACGTGGAAGGGCGAGCACACAAGGGTGCCGTCCTCCCGCTCGACCACCATCACGTCGATGGCGCCGCTGAGGGTGGCGGGGTTTATCGAGTTCCATGCCGTCGAGACGGAGTCGCTGAGATTTCGGACGTACTGCATCGTGACAGCGGAGGGTCGGGGATACGGGGCAGGGAGAATGGGGGGGCGTTTGCCCACTGGGCCTGGTGACTGTAGCTCAGAACCGCGGAGGATCGAGGGTCCGCTGCGTCATGCGAGGAAGGTGTCTGGGGTTGGGTTGAGGTTGTTCGTGCGTATGCGTATTAGGTAGAAGCTGCTGGTCGAAGGCGGACGGACGTGGTTTTGTCGAGGCTAGTAAGCGGAGACGACTGGTGCCAGGTGGAGTAGGGATGGCAGTTGCACGGAAGCTTAATATAAAGGAGGGACGAATATACGGAGTAGGGCGCAGAGGCGAGGGAGATGTCATGCCGACGGACTTCCCCGTCCGGGCCAACTCCGAGGTCTCACGTACCCCAATCCACCATGGCCGCCCCACCCACAGGATATCCACACAGTGCTGACCCACGTGACACTCCTGACCCACCGGACTTCTAGCATGTGGCTTCCTCCGTTCCTAGCCAGCCCGCCAACCGACTTGCTTGCCTAGTTAGGTTCAACTGGTTTGCTGTTGACAACGGGTGCTTCAGGCAGGCGCGGGACTGCCTATACTTATATTAATGACCAGGGATATGTGTGCTTCAAAGTGAAGAAACGGGCAGTTTCCTCCCCATTTTCTCCCAGGTCTAAGCACCTATAATATATATCAGACACACCCGGCCAGCTCCTCGCCGCTTTTAAACGACAAAACAGACGGCCTGGCCTACATATGGCTAATAAGCCGTGTCTCGATTCGCACCTGTATGCTGCCAAATGGCGTATGTGCAAACGGGACAAGAATGAAGGAAATGTCAACACTCTTAGAGCCAAGTACTAGCCCCTATAACTCATCGTGCAACAGCTCCATCTGACGTGCTGCTTGCCTCGCTTCGTCTGCCATACTGCGTAGATACCTGTCCGCCCTCTCACCCTCAAAACCAAAGCCAAGCCTCACCATCTCACGCACCAGGCCTTCGTCCGCCTCGTCCAACCTTCCGAGGCTTGAGAAACACGCAAACACTCTCGACGGCGGGCTGCCAAGAACGTCTACAAAGGAGCCTTCTAGATGCCTCCCCTCCTTCTGCAGCTCTACCTCAGCATCTCGAAACTTCTGCTTATATAGTATTCTCGCAGCCTCTTGTCGTACCACGTTCGCATACGCCAGATGCTCCGGGTCCTTCAGGATGTCCTGGACCTCGCAATCCGACTCGGTCAAGGGGAACGGCATCGGGTAGTGGTTGGCCGCCCACGGAGCTGTCTGGGCAAATTCCCAGTCGATTATGGCGAGGAAGTTGAACTCGTCGTCGATGAGGATGTTTTGGGTGCCAAGATCCATGTGATTCAAAGGGAACATCTTATCACCGTCGGCGTAAAGTGCAATGCTTCGAACGACATCGCGAAAGACGAACGCGCCCAGGGCCGCCCAAGGTATGCGGCCATCCGACAGTCGCAACCTGCTGACAGCGGCGTCTGCAATAGCACCAAAGTACGCGGCCGAGCTGGAATAGGGACCCTCGTCCTCGAACCCTTCAAGCACCGCGGAAGCCAACCTGCCGATGAGAGGCTCTCCTTGCTCCGACACCTGGGAGATAGAGCCAATAACGGGGTACTGCAGCGTTGCTATCTCTACCTATACCTTTGTCCACTCCGTTATGACGTGCTCTTGGGTTGTGACCTAGACGTGTTAGCCACTTCTGGACGGCCCAACATTAGAAAGGGAGGGGAATAGCGGTAGAGAGGAAGGCACGCACAGATAAATCACAGATGTCAAACGCGACATCTTGCAGGGTATTCCCATAGAAGCCTTCCAAAAGCATGAAAGCGGCCCCGACAGAGGAAGCAAGGTCCGACCCGATGCCTTCATAGGCGTATACACGGGGAACTTTCACTCCTGGCAGTTTCTGCCTGACGAAGCTCATAGTAGCCACCTCGCAGTCAACTAGATACCGCTCGTCCTCGTCCGTGTAAGTGGCAGGCATACCAGGGTGCTTAGGCAACCGCACCCGCGCAATGACGAGGCCGCCGTCCTCGGCGACCATTTCAAAACATATCCAGTACTGGCCCGCGGAAAAGGGCTCGCTCATCGTGAACTTTTGCCCTAGTACCTGCTCTGCATGGCGTACTAGGGCGGACGTATCAAGAGTCGCGATATGCCTCTCCAGGCGCTCTTTCATGCCGCCATAGTTCCAGTTATCGAACGAGGACCATCGCGAGCTGGGGAGAGCTCTCGCGTCCCCCGCTGTGGTCATACCGGGCGAAGAGAGGGTTCGAAGGCTACTGGCGCCCTCGGTGTGGTGTGATGTAAGTCAATATGAATAATCGACGTTGTCATGACTTGATGCGGGGAGAGGAAGGATTGGGGCGTGCACCATGTCCAGCGTGAGTCAGGCCGTTCCCTGCCTGCATATGCATGCCCTAGTATTACCCCTTGCGCCTTCAGCGTAGGATATCAGGATACGTCGATACCACACTTGCATCAGACCGAGATACATGAGATGCTGCACTATTTACACTTTACACAGAAGATATTTTACTATTTACCTCACAAGAATACAGAGCTACTCGTACATATTTATGCGCTCATGTGTCATGTGAACGAAAACAACATCAGTTCAAATGCTGCTGCCATATATGCCTAACGCGTAGCTTAGGGCAAGTGCCCGAATGGACGGACTGCGATCGAAGAGCAGCACTGAACTTTGTCCTCTACGAGGTAACAATTCAAGGTGAGGGAACTCGCACTGTAACCAGAGCTCTATAGGTACGAGCCTCGTAGGTAGCCTGGAAGGCTCTCTCAATATTGGGGGGCGAGACGAGCTCACTGCTTCGGTCAAGCTGTTGGGGTCTCCCAACAAGCGCGCCTGGGCTGAGCTCAACCGGCGACCTCGTATTGTTCATGTTGCCCGGGCCCTGGCGCCAGCCAGATCCGGTTCGTGCGTCCCCTGAAATGGCATCCTGGCAGGGGGTGCCACGCTAATGCCCGTGCTGAGACCCGCTAAAAGAAGCAAAGGGCTGCACAAAGCTCTCAGCTCCCACGTATCCCAAAACTATCAAGCATCTTTTGCCCGGATACTTCGGGATCTGGTCTCTCGCTCTACCCATATCCAGCGTATCAGAGGCCGTAAACCCCTAAAGCCTCCCCAATCTGCCTTGCTCGGTCCCATTCCCGGTGGATCTGCGACTAAGGGGAGCGCCAGAACACTCACCGATCCGGAGGCGCCGGACTTCGCCGGGCGCGTCTCGGCCAGAGCCCAGTGGCGAGAGGCCCATTCCCTACTGTCTGGTTTTTATTTTCTCTCTCGCTCACCGGCCTTACTGCCTCTAACGGAAACCCTGCCCCGTCCCATTTTCACATGTCTCGGCTTCGAGCCCGGCGGTCTCCAGAGTTCCATTTGTGGGCACGTGCACTTGGCGTGGCATGAGCTCATGCTGCTGGAAGACGTTTTTAACATCTGTAGTTACATGTCAGGGGCCGTCGCAACTGGCAACAGGCTTGCTTGTAATGGGCAAGATTGGGCGCAAATACACGCTGATGTTCACCCAGGAGTAGCAAATATGACCCGATTCTTGATGCAAAACCCGCCGTATTCATCGTGTATTGTGTAGTATCGACATAATCGCTCGCCAGCCCCGATCATCCAGAGCCTCAACCCCTTTCCTCATCAATCGCACTGCCGGCCTCACTACCCAAAGCCTTCCTCTCAAGGTCCAAGCTCTCCTTTTCTTTGGCCCCCTTCTTCATCATCCCAAACCAGCTGCTCTTCCTAGCCTCCTTCCCCCCGTCCTTCGATCTCGCGGGCCCCAGCGCAGGGCTACTCCCCACACTATCAAAGCTCCTCCCCAGGATCGCGCCCCCATCATCGCCCACATCGTCCGGGTCACCGACGCTGGACGACCTGTCGGCCGAGACGTTCCTGTCCGAGTTGGTCGTCGCGCTGCCGGGGCCCTTCTTGAAGAGGCTGCCGCCGGAGTCCATGCCGAGCCGCGACGAGAGGTTGAACCGGCTCGAGCTGCCCTTTCGGAAGAGCTTCTTGACCACATTGTCCTGCTCTTTGAGGCTCGAGGACGGGCCGAGGCTAGGCTGCTCCGATGGGGTATTGGAGTTGGTCGCTTCGAGGTTGAGGGACTCGCGGGACTCGGATACCGAGGTCTGCGTGTGAACGGAAAAAGTGTCTCGTGATTTCCTGGGCTCAGACGGCGAATCGTCGATGTGAAGGGTCGGCGTGGCTTGGTCGGCGCTCTGGATGACCAGGCCGGGTGTCTTATCCTTGTCCTTCGCCCTTTCCTTGCCCTTTGACTTGCCTTCCGGCCTTTCCTTGCTATCCTTGTCCTGCTTGCGGAAGATACCAGCCATGAAGGTAGGCGCTGTTGGGTTCAGGCGCTGGGCCATAGACCGAGATGTAGGCGGGCGACTCCCGATAACACCGACTTGGCTGGGGGATACCTGCGGGTTCAGCAGGTCGTCGTCATCAAGAATCTCGTCGTCTGCTGAGGCGAGGGTCGTCTCGGGGGCAACCGTCTGGCCATGGAGGGAGGGCCTCCGAGACGGGTTGCGCGAGAGCCATTGGCCATCCGAAGACCACAGTAGCCTGCTCTTTGACCACGTAGACTCGCCGGGAATGCCCCAGATCGAACCGCCCTCGGTGGATGGTCGTGGGAGTTCCGACGACGCTATGGAAGCCGGTCTCGGACTACCGGGTTCTCGCTGGGGGGTTGCAGGCATGGCGATAGCCCCTTGCGAGCCGCCCGTGGCGTTCACCTTTCGACGGGAGAGCAAGCTGTTTCCGGCCGAAAGGCCCTCGCTGTTGTCGGCGTGGACGGAATTGCGGTTGAAGAGGCCGCCGGCGAGGTTGATCCGGCGCTTGTTGCCCATGACATCCCACTCGTCTGTCTGCCTCGGGAACGATCGGCTCTGGCCTGGCTTCAGGCTGCCCAACGGAGGGCCCATGTTATCTGCTGTCTTTGACGAGGCCCTAGCTCGCTGAAAGGGCGAGAACAAACTCGTGAACCGCGAGGGTTGCGCGGAAGAGGACGCCGGCGATGACCCTATTCCGGCTTCCCTAGACCGTCGGTCACCAGGCTCACCGCCTGAATACTGCGAGAAAGGCAAGTGGTGAGACGACCCTTGTGGGCTAGAGAAGATACTGTGTGACCGGTTCGACGACGCTGGCGACTGGGGATCCGCATCCGCGCGAGTAGCAGACGAAGGCCGCCCGAACGGACTCTGCAACATACGGCTAGGACTAGGGAGTATTTCATCGTCTCCTAGAATCCCTGCTGGAATCAGAGAGGTCGCGGTAGGACTCAAGGGGGCTCCACCGGTTAGCGCCCGGATTTCCGCCTCGCTAAACTCATCGTCATGGCTGAAACTATCCGCTGACGTGGTGACGTCCACATAAGGACCCGGAGCGAAGCTGGCGCGGCTTCCAAAGCCGGAGTTTGAGTAGAATGACTCTGGCTGTGGGAGCTGGCTGTGCGGTGGCAGGGCGCTGGCCGGGAGGGAACCACTGTGGCGGCTCAACCGCTTGGCATGACTTGAAGCCGCTTGCTGACCCGAGTCGCCAAGGTCCACTCCCGACGCGTTGTTCTGGAGATATGGATTTGCGAGATTTGACTGCTGCGCGCGGTATTCCTCGATGAAGGCGTGGAGCACCCGGATACTCGTTGTCAGCTCGTGGCGTCGTTGCATCTCGGCCACGATCTGTTGATCCAGTATTTTGCGTCGAGCTTCCCAGTCTTTCTTCATGTGGACGTCGGCCTCCTTCCATCGTTCATCAGCCTCGCCGCCAGGGAGCTTCTGGCGCTCCTGCTTGAGCTCCTTCAGCATCTTTCCCTTTTCCTTCAACTCCGCCTCGAGCTTGGAGCACTCCTCCTGGAGAGCGCCATTCTCCTTGTCCAACTCGGCAACTTTCTCATCGCGGTATTTGTCAAGCTCGGCCTTCTTCGCAGTGAAACATTCGCGCTTCGTCTTCATGGACTCCATCTCAGCGTGAAGCTTGGCGATACGCTCCTCTGTGTTGGTCAACTTCGCTTTCTTATCCTTTAGCAGCTGCTCTTTCTTCGCCCTTTCCTTATCGGCTGCCCTCATCTGCTCGCCGGTGATATTGACACGCTTGCGGAGTTGTTCAGTATTTGACTCCTTCTCCTTCAAAGCCTGTCGCTTGCTTTCGAGGTCCTTCCGCAGTTGCTCCTCCTGTTGCTTGAAATCGGCCTCCTCGCGCTCATACTGGGCTGCCGTGTCCGCGATCTCCTTCCGGATCCTTTGGAATTTCTCGTTCAGCTCAGCTAATGTCTCTTGGGACTCTTTGCTCGTCGCGCCCTTGTCCGCCGCAGACTTGTCTTTGGACATCGGCTGATCGGCACTTGCAACGGAGGGCGAATGTCGGCGGCCGACGGTATTCCTGCGGTGGCTCGTGACGCCTGAGCCCGCGTCCCTGCTCGTCGACCCATCGATGGCCGGAGCAGACTCGATGGTAGGCAGCGGACTCTTCGGCGGTTCGGAGTCATCGTCTTGCCCAGCTTCTTTGCGACGGTTCTGTTCCTGGTCCACGAAACTCGGAGGGAGCCGACCATTCGCAAGGTGAGGGCGCGAGTCCTTTCCATATGTTCGCAGACGAATGACCGGACTACCGGACTGGAAATTGTTGGAGCCAACAGCAATGACCCGGATGTTATAGAAGTGCCCGGGCTTGAGACCCGTGACGATTATCGCCGTATCTTGGGAGGTTGGGCTGCCCACTGTCAAGGTAGTCCCGTTAGAGCCCGCAACTGAAGGCTAGACCCGGAAATGACGGGGCACTCACCATTTACGCCATTGACCTGGATGACATATTTCTGAACCGGGCGGCTGTTTGAAGGGCGGGACCACTCGAGCGTCGCAGAATCGGAACAAATGCCGGCCAGCGAGACGTCGGGAGCGTCGGGGACATCGACCTTGAGGATGTCGATAAGGTCGTGCACGGGTAGCCGGAGCGTCTGCAACGAACGATATAGCAGCCTGCCAAGCAAAGTTTGTTAGCAGCCGGACCGGGTAAGAGGACGCGTCAATGATAGGAGCGCGCGCCCCGAGCAAGTCAACAGAGGCATAGACATACCAAAACGAGGCTGCAACTACCAGGAACATGTTGCCATACTGGGGCACCAGATCGATGCGCTGGACCACGCGGGTCAAGTTTAGGCTGTAGAGGAACAGATACTCGAACAGCGAGCCCCAGAAGGTCCAGAAGGCCGCCAGGAAAACGGTGGTGTGGAGCAGGTTCTCGAGGCGAGTGGGCGGGTGCGGCGGCCTAAAGAAGCGGCAGAAGATGACGGCGATGATCAGGGCGAGCTTCACTGCGACAGGGGTGGTCGAGGGCCATAACATGTCGTCGCATTGGGCGAGGCTTCGGCGGGCATGGAGCGGGACCGCCGGAGGCAGGAAGCGGTCGGTGGATTCGGGGCGTTCGGGAGGATTGGAGAGGGAGGCAACACCGTCTTTGGTGCCCCAGATCGCAGCGACGGGATGCAGATCGGATGCGGGCTCGGAGGGGGTGAGGTGAGGAGTGGATTTGGGATTGTGAGAGGTGAAAAATGCTGCCAAGGCCTGCGACGACCTTTGTCATCCGGTGTTGATGTGTGGAACCGAGGGATGCAGTGGGAGTGGAGAAGGGATCGGCATAGGCAGCCAGCCAGTGTTTGGCTGCTGCTCACTGGCGCCACATGCCGCCCTTGATACCACGCTAGCACCCCTGGAGCCCCCACGAGAGCAGCATGTTCAGAGGGGCCTTTGGCAGGGTGCAGCTGGAGAAAACCAGCTCTTGCACTGCAGCGATTCGCCATTGCACTTCGCTTTACGTGGTACTTTTTTTTTGAGAACATGATTCTTCCTCAGACTAAGAGGACAGAGGTCTTGGTCATTGGTCAAATTGGAAAGATTTGCCTTGTGTTTCCGAAAGACCCAAGCAGATCTTAGCCTCCCAAGAGACCTCCATCTCGGAACTGCTGCCAAGTCGCAGCCACTCAGTGGCCAGTATCACTATGAACTTTACTTTTGGCTCACCCTAAATTGAAATGGTCAATCGTACCATTCGCCAAGTATGTACCAGTAGCCGGCCCACTCAGAGCCAGCTCGCTCGTGCTGGATAGCCGTCAATTCCCATGGCAGACTCTTAATGATCGGTGAAGGCTGGGATTGCTTATTATACATTTTTACCATCCATGGTTGATAGCAGTAACCTTTACGAACCGCCAAAGCCGCGCTTTTGGCCGTGGCAAAAGTGTCGTGGTTGTCGAAGCATCGGACGGAGCAAGCTCCGACCGAGTCCTTGCTTGGGTCAGCTTGCGGGCCAGCCGCCAAAGTGGGAAGGCGGTGGCACCTGGCAGATTCTCCCAAACTCCGGCAGCAGCTGGGGATCCTCGTATGTGAGCCGACCTCGCCAGCAATTTGCGAATCGCACCACCATCCACCAGCGCGCCCATCCCGACCCGTTCAATGGCCACGATGGCAGGCAAAGACCCCGCCCGAGACGCCGAGCGTCTTCCTATGCCAACGCGGAATCCCCTCCCCCTCTCATCCACCCAGGAGGCCCAAATCCGCGAGCTCTTCCACAACCGGATAAGGGAGCGTTGCTCTGAGGAAATCAAGGGTACGCCGTCCCCCAAGTTGCCTCCTTTCCTCCTCCCCGTAGCTGACCTGTATCTCTCCCATCAGCCTTCGCTGCCTGTGCCAGGGGCCGCACCTTCACCGTCGCCTTCTCCTGCCGCGACCCTCTCCGCGCCATGAACGGCTGCATGAAGGACAACTCGACGCAGGCCCAGCAGGACGCCGCGCGGGAGGAGTGGTTCGAGACGAGGCTGCAGCGCCAGCGCGATAGAGAGCGCAAGGAGATCAAGAAGGCGGCGCAGGAGGACTTTATGCGCGAGTGGTGGGGGCTGAGCGAGAGGGACGCGGAGTCGAAGAGGAAGGTGGCCGAGAGGCTCGCGACGAAGGAGAGGGTGGGCGGAATGACGCCGTCGGAACGGCGGTCGGGGGATAATAAGTAGGGCGGAAGATGGCTGGATAGGGGGGTTTGGTGTGAGAGTACTGCATCGGGGCCGAGGCGTTACTGGGCGTTTGGGATTGCGAGATAGACACTCCCCCATGGCGGATTCCGAACTTGTATATTGCGGACTAGTTGGCCTTCCATCGGCTAATACATGTATCACTATGAAGGCATTCTTGTGCCTGAACCTACCATCATAACGCAGAGTTATTCCGAAGGACTGACAGCCCCCTCACTACGTCACGGCGTCTGCCACCTGGGGCGCGCAAGCAGAAACGGTTCGTCCAAGAACTATTGCCGCCTACAGTCTAGGGCTTGCCTCCTTGCCCAAAAGTTCAAACACCGCATCCGCAACGCCCCACGAAACTTCATAACCCCTTCCTCCAACCCCGTACGCATGCACCACCGTCCCCGCCCCCTCGACATCCTCCCTCTCCAACCTCATACCGCCCTTCCTCGTCGGCCTCCTCCCCACAATGTCCTTCAGCACGGTGAACTCGCCCTTCTCATCAAGAATCCCGGGGTACGTCGCGGCGAAGTTGTGGAGCAGGCGCTCGCGCGTCTCGGGGGACGGGGCCGCCGACCAGTCGTTGGGCTCCTTGGTACCGCCTATTACAGTCCCGCCGTGGAACTTGCGCGGCACGCAGAAGGTCCAGGTGCCGTCGGCATACTGGCGTGTCAGGGTCAGGGGGCAGTCGTTCTTGACGAGGCAGGTTTGGCCTTGTCGACGTTAGCTATATCCTCCCGGCGGGGCGGTGGTGTCAGAACGCACCTCTCGTTATGAAGACGTTGGGGTCGTTAAAGCCCACGCCGGAGCAATTGATCACCGTCTCCACCTCGCCGATGTCCCTCATGGAAAAGACCTCCTCGGCAGAGCTCAACTCCCGCTTCACAAAGCGACACCCGCCCGTATGTAACCTCCTCAGCAGGTGCGAGCAGTACACCATAGGATTCAGGGTCCACGTCCTATACTCGAACCCCGTCTTGACCCCGTCGGGGAGCTCCTCCTTTGCCAGGAACCTAAACTCCTCGTACCCCATCTCCTTCGCCTTCTCCAGCGTAAGCGCCTCGTAGCCCTTCACGCCGTCGTCCAGGTATTCCAGGCCGGTCATGAAGGTTATACCCGCCTCGGGATACTCCTTCGCGGTGGCCTCCATGTGCCGGTATGTTCGCAGGGCCAGCTCGTGGTCGCGCTCCTCGGCCTCGTTGGTGGGCGGCGGGTGGTAGCGGTTGTGAGCGCCGGCCCACTGCGACGCGTAGTTGATCTCATCGAGAGCGTCGACCGTCTCGAAGGGGGTAGGGAAGAAGCGGGACACAATAACAGGGGTTGTGCCGGATTCGAGCAGGCGGAGGGCGACAGAGAGGCCGGTGACGCCGGCGCTGCGGGGGTCAGCTCCGGGGCCGAGGCGGGGGCCGGGTCGGGAGGGCGGAGAGGCGGGGGGCATACATACCCGATGATGGCGGTAGTCATGATCACAGGATGGACACGGCGGTGATACGGGTTTCACAAGGCAATTGGTGGAGGGATTCTCGAGGCGACCGGTTCAGTTGGAGACCCTGGAGGCGGGGATGAGCGGGCTTGAGGGTGACGTCGATCTTATGTAGCTCCGGTTATAAACGGAGGCCCGCCGTAGTCCGAATGCGCCGCTCCGGTGCCGTCTTGAAGCTTCCGGGTTCGGAGGTGCCAGGTCGGCATATCGGAGCCGAGCAAGATATGCCGCGAATGGAGATAGTGAGTGACTCACAAATTTATTGGACCCATGCCTGATGCTCTCGTCGCCCACCTCAAGAAAAAAAAAGAGCTCTGGAGCTTCAAGTGGTACCTGTGGGTTGTGGAGCACGCTTTGCTCTAATTAGAAGGTGGCCGCGATCCAATGGATCCATGACCGCGCTACCCAGGGTCTTTGGCCCCAGAAGCGACAGACATGGCGCTCGCGGACAGCAGTGATCGTACGGCGTGCTCTCTTGCCCTCCGAATATGGACCACCATGTCCACTGACTACATAAGTAGATCAATCAATCTCACGAGGCCTGTGTGGGGTCCTGTCGCTATTAGCATATCAATGACACGGATTGAAGGCGATACCCAAAGCCCACCATGTCCCAGAAAACATACGATCGCAGAACCGCCCCCAGCAAAAGAACCCGATCCGAGAAACCAGGCCCAGCTATCACCATGCACCTCATCCATTTCGGGCGACTCGCACATGGAATGGCCCCGGGCAGCCCCCAACAAGCCGGGGATGCTCGAGCAGGAAGACCTGGGCCGCTGACCCGCCCGACCAGCGCTGGTGACGGATTGTGCATATGCCGGCACGGAACAGCTTATCCGCTCTGACGAATTGAACTTCTTCGGCACACTCTTCGCGTCCCTCGTGGCCCAATGAGCCACCCAAAACTCGCAAGATTGACGGATTACCCGCCGAACACGGCCTTGCTTGACCCACCGTTCACCAGTCACATCGAATGAATTTCTCACTTCCGAGCTCCCTTCCCGCCCCGCCCATCTCCAAGTCTCTCTCTAAATGCGGCGCTCTCTCCCCCACCTGAGGCCGCCGTCCTTGGTGCACGACATGCACGACTTATACTCACAAAAGCCGGGGTTCCCCATTCCGCGACCACTATCGTGATCCAGGGCTGTTTCGACCGACCATATTCAACCCATGCAGGAGCTCGAGGCGATTATGTCTTCCGTTCAGGAGCCGCCTGTCTCTTTGCTTCATGTTTGAGGCGTCGCTAAGTTCGGCGCTTCTCAACAGGGTCCACGCGCCCCAACTTGTTGTGGCATCTTATTGCCGTCAGTCAGCTGTACTGTCTCATATATTGGCTTCTAGGATACCACGCTTGGAGTATGCAAGCCTGTATAAACTTTATAGCTCGTGTAGGGACGGATTACTCTTAATCATGGGCTCAACGCGTTCAAGGAGCCCGCCAGTATACGTGTATAGTGGCTGTGGGTAGGGTTATATGTAAAGAAGCCGTAGGATCGATATCATCTTCAACCCTGCCTAGCCGTGATTGAACCTCAACACCTTTACCTTGGGATACATCAGGAATAGAGAGCTGCCCGAGGGAAGTAGGAAGAAAATCAGGCTAGGTTCTAAGATGCGCCTCCGAAACCATCAGATGAGCTACATGTGGCGAGCTTACTAGAGGTCATCACTTGGAATATGTAGTCTCACCAGAACCTGACTGGATAACTAATAGTAGAGCTTATTAGCAACATTATCCCGTCCAAGGTGGCCAGCATAACACCGTACTCTTACAACAATTATATATTGTATTCCCATAGATTGACTACTGTCACAGTATTTGTTGAAACTAGTATATAAGCGTTCTATAGGATGTGTTCCCTTGGTGGTAACGAAGGATACTAGAGGACAAGGAAAGCCTAGGCTGCCCCTTAAACCGATCCATTATCCACCTATACGTGTTGGCTTTGGATATCTTCCGGCTCGGCTCTTATCCCGTGGCAGTCCCCATTTTCCTATGTAACCTGGAAAGTCTAACGGGACCTCAGGCCACTGTTTTCTCCGACGCAATGCCTAATGTGATAAAGGAAGCCGATTGTTGTCCGTACTCACGATATGATTGCCGGGGTGTTCCTGGTAGAACTCAACTATCGTGTGTCTATTTCTCGGTGCAGCTTGCGAGGTAAACGCGCATGCCCAGCTTGATGCACAATGACCATTCCCTCTAGTGCTGCACGTGGCTTCTGGGCTATCCTGATGGCAGCTTAGAGATGTTCACCTAGCTAAGACACTTTGATGGACCCATAAACGGCTAAACCAGACCACTCCGGGACAGATGTCGACTCGCCATCTGCTGTCCGCCGTGTTCCACCCATACTGCTGAAGCCGGCTGTTGCGGAAATAGGCATCGTCATGGCCCGACTGCTATACGTTGTACAAGCCGACATAAACGATGCCTAGAATGATCCCTCGGGATATTGCTACTGGGGACCAGAAAACAGGCAGGTAGTTATCCGCGGATTGGCCAGCCCGTGTCTCAAACCCGCAGCAAGTTCCATCGAGGAAATGGCTTTATGACCCCAGCCACACAAGGGGGGGTCTTCTTATATAGCAAAGGCACAGCTGCCAAGGGATAACCACCAACGTTGCCGGATTGGAAGCTCGAGTGGCTCGGCAGCGACCAGACAGCCCGGCGACCTGCCAACCACCGAGTGCCTCATATATATACTTGTAAGCCAAGGATAGTTGGGCGTGGGGTATCAGAGTCCGCTGAAAGCCTTGGGCTGGGATGTCCACGTCTTCCTCGGGTGTCGGTGAGAGAAAGGCGCCCTGATTCGCCGGGGGTTCGTTATTCGCTCTGCACCAACCCGCAGCCATCACCTCAGACTGCACCTGGGCCAGGGAAAGTGGGCATAATTAGCTGTGCGACGGTTGCCCCTAACCGCAACGGGGCAAGCGGGAGTCGAGCAATGATAGGGCGTCTCACGACCACGTCCACAGCCCAACCGGCGTGGCACGCCCCAAGTATGCCCGCTAATATGTAATTGTGGACGCATCTGTCAAGTTCTAGAATTCACATTGCACCAAGGGCACAGGTTCTGCCATTATAGGGGCTCCAGTGAGCGCCGGCGACGTGGTAGGAGAGTGACGTGCGGCCGATACATGCAACCACAGCGCTGTGTCTGCCGTGCTACAGGGGCGGAGATACTGCAGGACATCAATTATGTGGGGGGCAATGTGAGCTGTTGGCGGACGAACCCTTCAATCCTCCAGCATGTCTTATTCAATCAATCTGACCTGTCACTTTCCCTGCCCGAAAGACGCAAAGAACTTGGTGGGAGCGGGATTCTGCCGTAATACCCCGCGCTCCCTTTCCTGCTCGTTTCTCGGTTATCAAAGTTGGTTCGGAGAGGCACATTTGTACTACAAGATCCCGATTCTCGTGTCCCTTCATCACTACTTGTATTCAATACAACGGCCCCGCCAGACCCGCTCAACATGGCTGACGACAAAACCGCCGGCACCACGACCGAAAAGTCGCCCTCGCCGGCCGCGAGCCCCAGCGGCAAGAAGTCGCCGTCCCCTGCGGCACCCGAGCCCTCCACCGGCATTCTTCCCGCTGAGCACTGGACGCAGGTGAGGTCTTGTCTCACCCCAATTGCATGTATCGTCCGCCGGTCGACTTACATGGCCGTGGCCACAGGATCCTGTGCCAGACGATGACGTCGCGTCGATCGACCAATCTATCCAGACCTCGACCGCCTCCGTCTCGTCAAGCATCCTTAACTACCGGACGCTCCACGGCCGGCGGTACCATAGCGAGGTTGGCAATGCCGAGTACTGGTAATTGGCACAGCCCCCAAGCCAAGACGCTGCTGCTCTATGTAGTCGGCAGCAAGGGGTGATACTCACACTTCTAAAGGGGATCCAACGATGAGCAGCAGAGCGAGGCGCTGGATATCAAGTATGACGCCCCATTGGACATGCCTGATCGGTCGTCTTCCAGTCGTGCTGGCCGCTGATCTTGACCTCAGCCACCACACCCAGACGCTCGCCTGTGATGGCAAGCTCTACCTCGCCCCTCTGGTGAAGGACAAGCTTCACGTATCACCCCCCTCTCTCGTTGCACTCGATCGGCGCTCACGTCTGGGAATAGAAAGTAATAGATATTGGCACGGGAACGGGGATCTGGGCCATGTATGTGGACCATCGAGCCTCGAACAGGCCTGCTGGCTCGCGCTAACAGCCGCAGCGACTTCGCGGACGAATTCCCCGAGACAGAAGTGGTCGGAACCGACATCTCCCCCATCCAGCCTACCTGGATCCCCCCCAACCTGAAATTGTGAGTAAAGCGGATACCGCCCATTTGACGGCGCAAAGCCAGAAGCGCCCCCACTGACATGGTCCCAGCGAGGTCGACGACTGCACCCGTGACTGGACCTTCGCGGAGAACTCGGCCGACTACATCCACATGCGCTGGCTCATGGGCTCCATTCCCGACTGGGTCGACCTCTTCAGCGAGGCGTACAAAACGCTAAAGCCGGGCGGCTGGGTCGAGAGCTTCGAGGCGTCCCCCGTCGTCGAGAGCGACCACAACGACGTGCCGGACGGCTCGGCGCTGGGCCAGTGGTCCAAGTTCTTCGTGGAAGGGGGGAAGAAGATCGGGCGACCGTTTACGGTGGTGCAGGATGGCACACAGAAGACGAGCCTGGAGGCTGCGGGCTTCGTAGACATCCAGGAGATCCCGATCAAGGTAGGCCTGCGCTATGAAGGGGCGGCATAAGCTGTCCGCTCAACGTGGCACTTGACTGACGATCGTGTGCAGATACCCATCGGAACGTGGCCTAAAGATTCGCAGAAGAAGGAGCTCGGGACGCTGGCTCAGCTCGTTATCGAGTCGGACACGGAAGGCCACATCCTCTTCATGGCCAACACCCTCGGCTGGCAGAGGGAGGAGATCCAGGTTTACATCGCCCACCTTCGTCGGGAGCTGCGGTCGAACCAGTACAAGCCGCACTACCGGTCGACGATCGTCATCGGGCGAAAGCCCGAGTAACGCGGCAGCGTCCGCTGTTGGCCCCACGCGTTCCTGCTCCCCGTCATTATCATTCCTTTAGGGCATGGGAGCCGCATAGCTTGGGATCAAGGGAGGCGGGGAAGAGAAGCGGGAGTGTTGATGGAGTTCGAGCGTTTCGTTTCGCTTCCCGAGCGTGCGATCATGGCCTTGTCGTTCACTTTGCGCATATGACCCCATCAATCAGACTGTCCTTATACCCCGGTAAGGGTCCTCGTTGCGCGACCCTCTACTATGGCTCGTTTTCTCCAGACTTGTCCTCCTGTGTTTGGTAGTACAGCTCGATGTTAGTGGCAAGTACAAGTGACTCTCGATGTGACGGTGTTTTTGGCGGGTAAGGCGAATGCTGCAATTTGAGACAGGCTTGCCGATTACATCGTGCAACTGGACGCTGGCTCGTGCCTAAATTCCGTGCAGGAGGTCCTATTCCCCAGAAGAAATGTGCAATGCAACCGTGTGCCCGCTCTTCGATGTGGAAAAGCAGGAGGAAACAGGACAGAAAGAGAGAAAGTGCCCGGGCGCTCTGTGACGGCCAAGAGTGACTGACGGCGGTACGTACCGTCGCATGGCCCCCGCGAGCTTCGTCGGCGGCAAAGCTGCAGTGTGATGCGGCCGGTGATTGGCCAGGGCTCTGTGCCAGGGGCCCTTTCGCTCCCGCCAGGCCGCCCAGCCCGTGACCCTTCCAAGCGCCCTGCACCACTCGTCCCCACACACACTCCCTGCGTCCCGCCCTCTGCCGTCAGAGCTCCCAGGTCCATCGCTCTGTCGCCAACGGCCCCCAACCCTGCGCTTCCCCGCCGCCCCGAGTGCCCACTCCCGTCCGTCGAATCGTTGGCGGCGGGACACGGAGCGGCAGGGATTGTCTCGGAGCCAAGCGCTTATGCCGGCGTGATGGGCACTTTGGTCGCTTTCACACTGAGGGGGCTTCTCGATTGGGGGCTGGAAAGGCTGCTTGTGACGGTGAGAGAGAGAGGGAGAGGGAATAAGGGAATCCCCGGTATAATATCTCCCTCACCGTGTTCCCCGTCCCGCCTCTTCCCTTTCTTTGTTTCAATCCCCCCATCGAACGGTTGTTTATCCCGTAGTTTCGAACTCCCATCGCTCGAACCCTGCGAGCTTCCCGACCGACGGCCGGTTCGCCCTCTCTGGAACCTTTGCGCAAAGCCACGAAATTCGACGTGTACAAAGCTATCATGAGCCGGTAACCAGCCGCTTTTTTTGAACACCCTCGATACCACACCAGCCGCCTTTGTCCCCCCCTCCCTTAGTTCTCGCGAGAGAACCGACAGAGCAAGGTTAGAAGAGCAGCTCAGGGTTACCAAGAACAACGAGAGCGCTGTTCGCACCACAAACACCATGGCCACCCCACCCCTACCGCAGGGCGGAGGCTTCTCCCTCTTTCCCAACACAACTAGCAGCCCGCCGAGAAGACAGACACCTCGGCCCTCCACAAGCACCAGCAGCCCCGTCGAGAACCCCCCTCACCCGGTGGTCGTTCCCGGGCCGTACGCGAGCACCACACAAAGCCCTCCCCCCAGCCAGGGCCGACGAACCCCCCAGGCGAGAGTCGGCTCGCCCGTCCACCAGCCGAGACAGTCTCAGGAGCAACAGGCTCGCCAGTGGGGCCCCAGCAGGGCGGAGAGCTCTACCCCCGCCGTGCAGCAGCCCCGACAAGCTGCCGACGTGCCCGGCCGCTCGGAGACGGCCTTCTCCCAGGCGCAGACCCTCGTGCTCCGCAGCGCCAGCACAAGATCCCGCAGCTCCATCGCGAAGAAGCCCCTCGACGACGACAAGCACGGCGAGGACACTAACCTCCGCTCCATGTTCCCCCAGTACAATCCCGAGGTGCCGCTCAATCAGCAGAGCTACTACCCCACGCAGAGGAGCCCAACCCACATCCCGCGGGCGGTGATAAGCAGGCCCATGTACTCCCCCGAGCCCGTGACGCCCGCGAGCCCGCCGCCCCCCATCGACGCCGTCTCCCGGGCACCAGTGGCCAACGCCCCGCAGTGGCCTCCCGCGGCGGGAGCGCAGGCCACGGGCCCGCCGCCGCCCCTTCCCACCGTGTCTACCACTGACGAGCTGAAGAGCCTCTGGAAGGCGACGAACGGATGGAAGGCCTCGGACTCGGAGGGCACCGTCTTCTGCATGAAGTTGACGCAGGAGAAGGACGCCCCGGTCTACACCCTCTCCTCCACGGGCCAGGCCTTCTACAACATGCGCGTGGACCCGACCTCCGTCTCCGCCTACATCACCCTCTCCCGACACGACCCCTCCAAGGCCTGCAGGGGACCTCCCACCACCACCGCCATGACCCCCACCACGCCAAGTAGCATCCGCAGTCGCAAGAGCCAGACCAAGGCCGGCTGGCACGAGGTCATCTCCACCGCGCTGGAGGAGGAGCCGCGGTGCCACCGCCCCAATGACGGGGTTGTGGCGGAGCTATGCCCCATTGCGGCTATCAAGATGGCGACCGACAACCCGGAGGATGAGTCCGCTGCGGCGCTGGCGGAGCAGGAGTGTACGCGGCTCGTCTGGGACGATGACTCGGCGAGTCACTACCTCGTGCATCCCGCCCTCGCGACGCCCTTCTGCGTCACCATCGAGCGGTATCCCAACTGGGGCCGCGTCGAGTACACGCTCGAGCATCACGAGTCGCCCAACCACCTCGCCCGCCTCACGCGCGACAGCACCGGGGTGGGCTACCTCGAGGTGGACACGGGTCTGGCCTCTAAGATCGAGAGCTTCTTCATCCTCGACGTGGCCGTCTCGGCGCTCCTCATCGTCGCGTCGGGTGACAAGTCCTTCACTATGACCGAGTCCTTTGAGCCGCCCCCGCCCCCGGCGGCACACATCGCCCCTGTGGTACCCGATGGCTTCAGCATGCGCGGCCCTCTCGACCCGCCCCCCAAGACCTCGCGGAAATGGGGCCGCAAGACCACGATGGAGAACATGGAGATCCAGGACCTGGAGAGCCAGGAGAGCTATGGCCCGCCCAAGAAGGGCAAGAAGGCGAAGCGGGTGAAGGGCGACAGGATACGCGACGGCCTGCCCTGGCCAGTGAGGATCGCGGTGACGCCCGTAATCTGGGGCGGCAAGGCCGTGATATGGTGCATCGCTGCGGTCCTGAAGGTCATAATCTGGATGTTCAAGGGCGTGGCGAAGTCGTTGGGACTCATCGGGACGACCAAGTGACGGGCTTAGAGAGCCCTATCAGGGGGTAGGGTTATTTCATAATGGGGTTTGTCATGTCATTGGGATTTTCTTACGAAAACGGAGTATCGGACTACAAATCTCCCGAAGCCCTTGAAGGGCTAGGAGCTGGAAACCAGTGGGGACGGGTCATCACGCTGTACATGCCTCTCACTATATCCAATCATTTCTAGTTAGACAGCTGGGGTATCGCAAGTTTCTTGTTCATGTCATCCTATCGTAATGTCAAGACATGCCACGCGGGTTCACCTCTTCCGCTTCCGCACCATGAGCTTCTTCCCCTTCCGCGTGGTCCCGCCTGATGTCGCCGTCTTGGCCGTCTTGGCCTGCTGCACCTCGAGCTCCCTCTCCACCCTCCTCACCGCCGCGAGCTTCCCCTCCGCGGTCTCGAGCCTCGTCTCCAGCTTCTCCAACTTCGCCTCCAACTTCTCCACCTTGGGATCTTCATCCGCATCTTCGTCCTCTCCCTCATCGCCCGCTCTTTTCCCCGCAAGTGTAGAGTCCCTCTCCTCGACGCCCTCGGCGAAAACGATCTTCTCCCCGTCGTTCTCTCCCAGCGCCTCCCTGGCCAGGACGACGCTCTGCCTTAGCTCCTCCGCCTCCTTCGCGAAGCGGTTCGCGACCGTCCGCACGTACGCGACGTCCTGGGTCTTCAGCAGCCGTACCGTGTCCATGTCGAGCGCCGCGTTCCCCCTGTCGCCCTCGACTTTTCCCGTGAAGGCCTTTCCGCGCGTGAGGGACGAGCCCGGGCCCTTGCGGGAGTGCATGCCGTAGTAGAACTCATCCTCGTTGCGCTCGACGGCCTTTTGGCGGAGGTTCTTGAGGTGGGCTTGCTTCTTCGAGTAGTCTTTCGCACGAAGGGAGTAGTCCTGGGTGGAGCGCCCTGGTTAGAATTTTCCAGATTCACCTTGGATCGCCTGAGGAGGATCCTCTTGTCTGTAGGGGCTGGCAACACGACTGGAGAGCGAAAAGAAGACGCACCTTGTGTTTTTCGAGGAGGCCGAGATGGCGACGCTCGTGGGGCTGGGCCCTTTCGCGGTGCGCCCGCCGCTGTATCGCATTTCGCATGGATGCCGACATCTTGACTCCCTTGGTCGTTCCCTGAACCAGGCAGTTGTATGTGTTGTGTGTGAGTGTTTGTACGGGATGTCGAGGGGCAGTTTCGGGGGCGGCCGTCCAACTCTGCGGGCGGTTGAAAAATTAGGCGGTCAGTGCTAGAGTCAGTTCTGCCAGCGCCCGTCAAGTCCAACCGCCCCACCACACACACCGAGTGAGGCCTCACCGAGATGGAGATTCATGACTAATTGTGTGGGTCGCACAGGGAACAAACGGGATCGAGCCCAAGAGTCTCGTGGGGAAAACCAGGGTCCGGCCAGACGGGAAGCTGCAGAGTGGCGAACTCGAAGTTGAGCCGCGGCTCCTTCGAGAAGTCCGCTCTTGGGCGTCTGTGTTGCATCACGCTGGGCACGGTCACGATCACTGCGAGCCCAGACCAATTGATGCCACCAATGACGAGCTCCGCACTTATCATTAGTATTATTGTACGGAAATCCAAGCAAGAAGATCGCTCTGCTAAACACGGAAACAAACGCCGAAAATGGATCCTCCCGCTCAATCGAGCCGACGGCCACCTGTCTGACCACATCCCAACGCTCCGTCACCGCCAACTATAGCATCGCGAAGCCGACAAAGAGACCCCCAAGCACAGCGCAAAGCCCGTACGCCCTCCCAATGTCCAGCCTCCCCGCAGTACCCTCGTCGTCGGCCCCGCCCATCCCCTCAAACACCTCATCGTCGTCCTCGTCATCCGTGGATGTCGGCTTCGCCGCGACGACCGTCCCCGAGGGGGTCTGCGGGTCCTGCGCGCCGCAGGGGTGGTCCTCGCGGCACGCGCGCGCGCACTCGTTGTCGTGGTCGTCGCAGTTATTGACGCACTGGGTGTTGCGCTCGGTGCAGGTGTGGTAAGGGAGGGTGAGGGTGTACTCGGACATGTTGGGCTGCTTGCCGTTACCGCAGATGCAGCCGTAGGTGAGCAGGTCCTGGTGGAAGCACTTGTCAGCTTCTCGTGACGGCTGCACGGGGGAGGGGACACTGGGACAAAGGACGTACAGGGTTGCAGTCGTTGACCATCACCTTGCGGTCGTCGACACTGGAGCAGATTATGGGGCAGGTGTTCCTCTGGTCCTCACACCACCGCTCTGGGTGAGCTGTTAGCGCTGATGTTTGAAGCAAGCCTGGCTGGGAAACCTACTCCTCGTAGACTCGGAGACGGTACCGGGGTCAACCCTGTCGTCTGCATGGGCGACGGCGATGAGCGCCGCAGCGAGTATCGTGAACTTGAGCGAAGGCATCATGGGTAGATTGATTACGGCGAGGCGATATTAGAGGTAAGGGATAATGGTCGTGCACGAGGCTGGCACTGGTTAGCGACAGGCTTCAAGGAGCGGCCGAGGACCGGGAGAAGCTCTGTCCAAATGGACGCTCTCGGGCTCAAACTTACCGCGTACTGACGGGCTCCCGAGTGACACCGGGAAAGCGAACGTAGGGAAACGAAAATGAGCGAGAACCAAAGCGGTCTTACAGAACGAAGGACGAAGAATGCAAGGCGAGAAGTCGTGTCTGCTTGAAGAAGAACAGGAGAAAGTGAATGAGGAACAGCAAGCAACACGAGAAAAAGGCACGACCCCGGATTCCGGCCTGGTTAATATTAAGACAGCGGCGGCGAAATGAGGAGGTCCGGGGGTAGCACCTCGCGATGTGGCATGCCAAGCATAGAGTACCTCGGTGGTACCGCCGCCGTTGTATGTGCTCTCGGCACAGCGCTGCCGGGACACTCTCTTCAGTGGGGAGCCCACTGTAATATTTCCCGATTAGGGAACGGCGCGGAGCCCTGGGGAATGTGGCACTCGTACCACCGAAGTAGTCGGCCCATGCTCAACTTGCATGGAGCTTGGAGCTCCCGCCAGCCCCCGGCCTTGCCGCTGTCTCGTTCTGACCCGAGGCAGTGACTCGACTGGATGAAAAAAAAAAAAAAAAGAGAACGGCCTGGTTCTCACGAGCTCGTGCTCCCAGCCATTCGGACACGCATATTGGGAATCACCAGGCTGGCTGGGGCGGACTCTGAGTCACGGGTGACGGCCAGGCCGAGCCTTCGCCAAGCCGCCGCAAACAGTGCCCTCTCGCAACGATACGAGGCGCTGTGGCGAGAGGGAGGGTAATATCCACCGCTTTTCCCGCCTTGCACTTTGGTCCGTTTCGAAGGCCAGGAGGGGGGGGACACAGGCCCCAGGAGCCTTCAATCAGCAGCTCCTGCATTGGCTGATATCTGACAGACTGGAGTTGACTCGAGGCCGCGGCGTTCAACGGCTTTCTGGGCCGACATTTATCTCCACAGTTTTTCTGCACGAAGGGTACCACCAATGCACGTCGATTAGTGGGTCTGCCGTGAACAAACAAAACATTGAAACATAATCCAGTCCCCACCTTCTTGCGTCCGGAAACAGCAGGTGAAAGGGACGGCAACGGCCAGGCGGCGAGCCGAGCATCCCTAATCTTCCGCCGCCCGACAAGGAGAAAAAGAAAGGGGAGCGGCGGTTGATGGCTAGAAATGTCTCATGGTTCACCGGAATGGGGACACATTGTTTGCGAATGGCACGGACAAAGCCCGAGGCCATTGGGCAGGCAGCTTGACCGATGTCAGCGCTGATCAGCATGACCGGAGCGACCACGTGCACGCTCCAGCGCCACCGCAGCACTCTAACCCCGCTGGACGAGACACCAGAGGCCTGAATACGAGACCTCCCTCAATGCAGCTCTTCACTGCATAAACTCGTATGCTGCATGCGACATCTCGAATACATCCCGTGGCAGCCCGGGAGTCTCAAGTCCGAGCTTCGCCTGTCGGTTTCGGGTGGTCAAACCTATCCGTGCCCGTCGCTGTTCCCAATCGAGCTCTCGCCAGGCCGTCAACTCCACTGCGACTCGGAAACTCCTGGTCATTGACACGCACCAAAGAGTCGTCGATTGGCAGCGTGTCTTGCATCTTTGCTGGTCAATCATGGCCGCACTCCACCTGCCGTCTACGTTGATTTCCCAGCCCCAATGTTGCCCATGCAGCCCGTGAGCCGCTCTCTTCTGAACCAGTGTCATGGGTGAGTCTCTTTCTTAGCCCATGAGTGCCGCAAGCCTGACCACGGCCATGCCATGCCATACCCGCCAACCTCCGAAGCCGACCACCGTGAACACCGCCGAGAGCGCCGGAAGACGCAGCGGCCGGCCCCCACCCCCACCTCCGAGACCGTGCCACCCTGATGTCCTCCACCTTGCGCTTTCTGCTTCGTTCGTCATGCTCTCGTGATGCCTACGCTTTGGCACACGCCAGCCGTGCCAGCCAGTAAGAGGCATGAGGCCGCCAAGTAACGCTGCGAGTCCGCTCCCATGGCTGTCTTTCTAAGCTTCAACCGGCTGTCCGAGAAGATCACTTACACGACCGGGCTTGTTGCAAAGCCACATCGAAACTTGCTTGGCTTTAGCTTGTCATCCTTGCTGGACAGGCCCCGCTGTATCCTCCGTCACCAGCCCCCGTCACTTATAGCCACCTGGGTTCCCCTCGGGCAGACCTCACAGGACACCAATACTGGCAACTTCCAGTGACAGGTGAAAGAAATACAGGAATTATGATATATTCGGTATTCCGTTCAATCTTGTTTCATCACTCGTTCGACAACTGCCATACCAGAGCCGGCTTTTAACTACCCCCTACTCCCAAGACCTCAACACGCCGTCGAACGCCCGAGAAACTGTGTTGAACAGCCTCTACTCACCCAGCACCACTCACAAGACGAGCGGGTTGATGTCCACCCCAGAAATTCCGTCCATATCCGGCGTCGGCGGCGGCAGATTCCCAACCTTGGTGCACACCCAGCAACTCGCGTACATGTTCACCCGGTCAATACAGGCACCGTCCTTCCTCTCACCCTGCTGCTTAGCGCTGAACCCCAGCGCCTCGAACTCCTTCACGTACCACGGCCTCCACGCCGAGGACCGCAGGAGCACCCGCCCGCCCATGGCCAGCGCGCGGTTCAGCCTCGAGATCTGCTGCGACGCCGCCCGCGACGCCGGCTCGAACCAGTCCATGCTGTCCATCACCACCGCCACCGTCAGCGTCCCCGGGCTCATCCGCGCGATGACCTCGTCCAGCTCGTCCGTGTGGATCCGCAGCCCGTCGAGCGCGCCCTCCCTCGAGAGCGCGGCGTGCGTCTTCTGCGACAGGTAGTCCGGGTGGCACCGCTTGGAGAACTCGCCCGCAAGGCACACGTAGTAGTAAGGGTTGTCGGACCCGAGGTGAGTCTCTTCGGCCACGGGATCGAGCGTGTCGATCATGTACTGCCAGATCGCCCTCGACCTCGCCTTACCGCCCGAGTTGCCACTCTGTTCGGCCTCCGCCTGCGCGTGGTCCGCCTCTATCATAGCAAGCTGGTTCTTCGGCACGCCCAGGGCAGCCCAGAGGAAGGACTCCTGGCTCACGACGAGATTGCACAGAAGCCTCGACAGCAGTGCAGGGCGCACACGCCGGCGCCACGTCTCGCGCTGCTCGTTCAGCGTCTTGGACTCGAGGAGCGCCTTTACCCCGGAGCGGCAGCCGAAGAGAGATGTGATCCAGCGCGTGACGCGGATGGCGTGGCGGGAGCCACCGGTGTCATAGAGGCCCTTGGACCTCCCACCGAAGACGTGCACATTGGACAGCCAGTACTGGAACGCACGGCTGGAGAGGTGCGGGGAGAGCTTCGTCAGGAGGAGCTCCCTGAATTGCGGGTGCCGCCCCTCGCCAAAGATCTTCCAGAAGTCCTCGTACGGCAACGCCCCGTACGACGCAACCTTGAGCTCAAGCAAGTGGTTCTGCGTCGGGTTGAGGTCGACGGCGTGGATCCTCGCCGGGCCCTGCCTCGCGTACGAGAGGATGTTGTCACCCGCCGACGTGATGGCCAGCACCACGTCCTTGGGGCCTAGCTTCAGGATGCGCTCGTCGACGCGCGCGTCCTCCCACGTGAAGGCGTAGATGTACTCGTCGCCGAACTGCGTGTGCTTCTGGAGCTGGTCGTCGTAGTGGATCCGCCAGTGGTGGTTCTGGTAGAAGAAGGCCGGCAGCGGCAGGTTCGCCGACAGGTTGTGCACCGCCGTGTCGAACGCCTTGGAGCGGATCTCGGGCGCGGACTTCTCAACCGCGCGAGCAATCGCATCCTCGCCCTTTCCAGCCGAGGGGTAAAGCCTTGGGGACTCCGTGGCGGCGGCGTCAATCTTCTCGATGATCTCGTGCGGGAGGCTGCTCGAGGAGAAAGGCGCCTTGTGGACCCCGACCCAGACGTAGTAGGGGATCCCGCCGAGGGTCCTGTTCCGCGCGTTGATACCGAGGAGCGTGCCGAACTTGTACTCGAGGTAGTCGCGGCGGCCCGGCTCCAGGCTGACGCGGTCGAGGTCGAACCAGGTGCGCCAGAAGGTGCGCACGAGGAAGCTGACGTGGCGGTCCACGAGGCCGCCGGTGAAGTTGCGGAAGGAGAAGTCGACGCTGGACTGGGCGTAGAAGTCCACCACTCCAAAGACGCCCTGAGGAGCGAGGAGAGACGTGAGGGAGTCTATGACGGAGTAGTAGTCGGGCTGATGATCGAGGTTAGACCCACACTGCTATCGCCGGAGGGGCAGACTCACGATCATGGACAGGCTGTACGACATGGTGACGAGGTCTGCGCCGCCATGCTGAGACTTCTTCGGCGCAAAGTACCCGTACGCCAAGGGCGAGTTAGTCAGGGGCGTCTGGCCTCCCGCACCCTCGTAATCCTCAAGCCTGAACTTCCTCGCATCCTCGCACACGACCTTGACGTTCGTCCACCCGAGCTTCTCGAAGCGCTTCCGCGCAACTTCGCACAGGGAGGGAGAGAAGTCGACAAGGTACACGCTCGAGAAGAACGTGGGGACGTGGACGAAGCGGGCCATGGCCTCGATGTTGTAGCCCGTGCCGCCGCCGACCTGCCCGTGTAAGTCAGTACACCGCCTGTCACAGGGCCTGGCGGGGTAATGAGCAAGAGGGGGGTTCACCCACATCAACCCAGACTCTCCGTTTCCTGCTGCTCTTCGTTCCCGAAGCCCTCGTCGCGAGCTGCGCGCTAACAAGCGCAAGCATGTCCTCGCGCCCCTGCAGCAGCAGCCGCCGCGTAGAGTCGTACACGCCCGCCTGCTTCTCGTAGAAGCTCTCCAGGGCGTCTTGCTGCGTCCCGCTACCATCGCCGCGGTGGGGCTTGACGAAGCACGAGTAGAAGAAGAGGAAGAAGGACCTGGCCAGCCCCGGAGGCTGGTCGTCTCCACCGTTGGTCTTTCCGGGGGAGACGAGGGAGAAAAGGCAGAGACCGCCGAGGGCGGCGGCTCCGGCGGCACAAGCGGCCGTCAAGGTGATGTTTTCCGCGTATGGGGGTAACATGTTACCACCAGGAAAAGCCATGGTACTCTCTCATGTCTAATCCGCCTGTGGGCGGAAAGTCTCACACGATGGGATGGCTTCGTAGGGTCCAGGGAGAGAGGGGAGCTTGGGGGAGGGGCAGGGAGCTCGCTCACAAGACCAGTGCAGGGGTGCTTTCAGGGTCTTATACACTGCTCGTTAAGGGACAAGCAGGGGGGGGGCGCATGCATGGCCCCTTGGGCCTGATTGAATGCTCTCGACACGCGGTGTGAGGGACTCCATAAACCCCACAGGTGCCCACGGGCGTGGGAGCTGGCTCCTAAGCTTTTTTGGCATCGGCTACAGCGCGGAAGGCGAAAAGGGGCCAATCGCCCTCGTCATCGTGCCCCGCCCGCCCAGCGGCCCCTCGTGCCCAAGGATCTGCCCCGGCCGACCGCGCCCGAGAGCGGCAGCGGCACGCCGGAGCGTGGTCCTGGAGCCCATGTGCGTATGGCTCAACAAGACGGGCAGCGCCACGATGGCCCACGGCGCGCAATAATAGGTCAATGGGTTCGGGGCACGTTGCGAACCTTGGGGGACGATCCTGCTGGCGCCGCGGATATCGGCGTGGTACGGAACGGGGCGCCGCGGACCAATGAGTTGGGCCATGTGGGCGGCGTGGTTGGTTGGTCCCGGAGCTGTGGGTCCCGCCCGGCCTGGTCCCGGCTTGCACATCCATTGTGTGTACAGGGTGTGGAGATACGCCATCATCTGTGGGGGTCCTCTTGGGAGCACGGCTTTAAATCCAAGGGGAAATAGCCGGGCCCGGTCTACTTAGGTAGATCTGCTTCATTAGGACTAGTTGACGCTTATACAAGTACAATACTTTGATCTTCGGCTGGAGCCCAGACTGGGCGGCCTGTGGCTCTGCCGGCCGTGGTGTTCAACAACGGGCCAGAGCAGTGAAAGGCATGGTGATCTTCCAATGGGCATGTCGACGGGATCTTTATATTTCATTTTCCCGGAAATTTTCTCCCCCAAAACGACCAGAAGATCCAACCGCGGACCTTAAATAATGCGGTGCCTTGTTCCTCCCTTTGCTGCGCCACCGAGCTCATTCGCTGGGACATCTTTCGGCATCGAAACACATGCACTGAAACCTGACGATAAATTTCGCGAGGTGGAGCTATTCTCACCACGAACCGTCCCGGTATAAGTCTTGTCGCTAACGGGCTTTGGACCCGCCGCCTACAAGAGCTGGGTGATCAGATCAACATTACCCGGCTATAAGGCATTTGCCGCAATTCCTCCAGCCCAGAGCCCTAGTAGAACGAATCCTCCCTCTTGCCTCCGGAGGAGCCCGACCTTTTGTGGCTTATGTTCTCTCCTTTGAGGGTGGATCGGTAACCTTCTTCTCGTCGAGGGGGGACATCATGGCCTCGTTGCCGGTCTAGATGTGCCCAGCGAGAGCAGGGTTTGGCTCAAGCCGTGCTTAAGTTGAATGCGACAGAGAGCCAGTATCGTCTCGACGTGGTTTCGGACCTCTTCCTTCTGGCTCTGGGTCTCTGTTTTCTTGAGATATAAGGGATTAGATCAGGCTTCAAGAAGGGCTATGATTACGTCTTAAATCTATAGCGGTAGGAGCAAACAGACCTTTTCAAAGCTCCCCTTGGTTCGAAAGGTACCTGCAGAGCACTTCGAAGCTATACTACATATGCCGGGTCCCTTATACGCCTGTTCATACTGATAGTGGGTGAAAAACGGAGGGCCCTTCCCAGATCTTGTAGCGCCAGGCGACCGGTCTGGAAGAAACTTCTTGAAAGCAGCCTTGTTCTTGATGGGCCACTGGATACCGCGCTTTTTACAAATGGCTACCTATAATATCGTTCCCCGCTGGATTAGCCTCGCTGTCTATATCAGAAGCGCACTTTCCCGTGGTCTACAGATAACGTTAACGTTGAAATCGCATTTCCCCTATTGGCAGAGGTTGGTTTATAAAATACCAGGATCTAGCCTCTCCCCTTGGCCCAAGATACCGGCGTTGACAGACCATATCAAGCCCATCCATGCTGATGGCAGACATGATCTTCCCGTCCTTCGTGGTGCTCGGGACGTTTCGAGCGACACGTGCGACCTACAGATAGAGTATAGCGGTGTGTTCAGGCAGCAGCCGCTCGCGGTCGGGCCCACCTTGTTTCCCCCCTGCCTCATGCTCTCTTTGGCTTTTACCTGCGCGAGACCCTGCGAAACCTACCGAGATTATACCTTTTTGGCTCTTTCCAATCGACCGCAGGCAGGCCAGGTCAGACAATACAGATCCCGCGCTGCCTCTCTAGCTGTCTGTCCCCTATATAGAGTACCGCCGCCTTACCAACCTTCGGAGCCAGGAACCATTCTTAGTGCAGTGAAGCTCACTCCGTGGGGACACCATGTCAACGCCACCGCACATCTTAATACAAATGTCTGGAGCCCCGGGGAGCGGAAAGAGCACGACAGCGAGGCTCCTTGGACAATCGATCGGCGCGGTCGTTGTCGACCACGACATCCTCCGATCTAGCTTCCTCGAGGCCGAAGTTCCATTCGACAAGGCGGCAAAACACGCCTACCAGCTTCAGTGGACGCTCGCCGAAGACATGATGAAGCAGGGCCTCGGCGTCATCATGGACAGCGTCTGCAACTACGAGCAGGTCCTCAACCAAGGCTCCGCGCTGGCTAAGAAATACGGCTATACCTACTGGTACGTCGAATGTCAGGTTAGAGATATCGGCCTACTGGACAAGAGGCTACGCGCCCGAGATCCACTGCCCAGCCAGAGGACCGGCGTTGATCTGCCTCCGGCAGCAGCAAAGGACGCCCGCCCAAAGCAGGACTCCCACGAACTCTTCCAGGCGTGGATTGAGAAGCCTTGGCGTCCGAATAATAACGCTATTGTTGTGGACTCGACGGAAAACCGGGACGTCCTTCGAGACTATATCTTGAAGCAGATCCTTGGGTAGTCATAGGCCTATCTGCTAGAATCACTTATAGGCTAGAGTGTTGAAAGCCCGCCCAAGTTCCCGGAAGCTTAGGGTCAACTTAGCGCCACCTCTTTCTTTTTGGTTCGTATCGAAGCCGAAAATCAATCCTTTAGACCTCAGCTGGAGGCTGGAGCTCTGGCCGTAGGTCAGGCATTTATCTTCATAAACCTATTGTAGCGCTCCAGGGCCGCACCGCAATGTATGGGGCGCAATGGCCAATCCATTCGGGCAAGTCATAGCAAAAGGGCTGTGTAGCTGCTCTTTGTTAGATAGCATCATATATCTACTTATCCTTCCACAGATGGCTCGGAAGGTTATAAGTGATGGACTTATCTAGCTTAGCTAGAACGAGCACGACTCCACTAGGATGAGCCAGATCTGTTTCTCCGTCAGTCGCCTATCCCGCCGCTGCATATAAGCCGTATGTTAGCTTTTGTTAAGTCTAATCGGCCGTCGCGCTCTTAGCCTCTTGGACTATCTAGCTAAAGTCAAAGGCGACGAGAACGAGAGGGTGATAGCCTTGGCCGAGATCGTAGCGGAATACCGAAGGTGGCACGCGTGTGTCCCGGTGCCATTAGTGATCGCTGCGCCGGGTTCGGTGTATCTAACACTCCATTATGGATATCCCTGGCCGAACGGTCGCCTCTATATACAAGAAGTTGCCGCAGGCATCCTTGTGATAGTCGTAAATGACAACAACACAAAGTTACATACGCCGAGGGTGCAAGACTGAGGTGCAAGTAGCGGGTATACACGAACATGTGTCCACCGACCAGTAAAGCAAGGCGCCTGGTAGTAGAGGCGATTAGGAGGTTTTCGAGAGGAGACCGGTGGTTCTCAAGTAGTTGTTGGCATGTCGTCAGTCATCAGGAAGCCCAACTACCGGCCAGCCAGTTGATCTATAGTATTTTACTTTGGGAGATGAAGACGCTCCTCCACTTCGTCAGTTCGGTCTACAGTACCGGTTTACCCCCAATGGCAGCTCCGAATATATCGCTTTCAAGGCTATATATATGCCTTCTATAGGCGCTGCGCACATGTGTCCACGCAGTGGATCGCAACACGAGGCTTGGAACTGAGCGGCGAGAAAAGGGCCCAAGGGCAGCCTGGAGTTCGAAACAAAGTTTCAGACAAAACTCTGGAATCAGTCTCTTCATGCCTCAAGAGTCAGGACTCGGGGCCACAGGGTGAAAATCGTCTGTCGTAAACTTTCCTGTTCTAGAAACTATAGGTCATAGCACAACGTTCTTCCTAACTTCTCTCATGTATGAGGCCTGACCCTATAGTTTTGATGTAATATTCTTCCCGAGCTAATTCGTCGCCTCAAACCGCAAGTATTCCTATACAGCTGACAGAGGTAGATATTGTGAGGAAAATATTAATCTTCCTTCGCGTCTCACGGATCTTTTATATGATGTGTGGTGCTGTGAACATAAGTCCTATCACACCCCGAGACTTCCTGCGCCTCGGACACGGACTCCAGGTAGTTGGAATCCTGTGGGCTCAGTTTATATTGTAGCGCTCAAGGGTCGACCGTGTGGGCTCATAACCTATTGGGCTTGGAAACGGGGTTGATGAATTGTGCTAGGTTAAGCCCTCGGTCCAAGGCGCAGGGTAGACTTGCTACTCCGGCTCGCTATTACTGGGATCGTGGTTTCTTTACTACGCACAACTAGAAGAGGAGGCTACTTATATTGCATTGCGGACCATGACGAAAGACTAGATGCGGTCATCGTTTTGCACCATTGCCTTAAGTTTGCCCCCTTGATAGGTGCGAGTAGGACGGGCGCTAGTAGGGATAGGAAAAGTGAGGCCTGCCAGGTAGTATTCGAAGAAGACTTGGTACCCGAACTCCTACTCGGGTTCCAGCCTCCGTCCAACTGAGGATCCCCTCCCGCCACACCACAGACCATCTTTGCGGCCTTAGCCGAGCGACCGAAGACTAAGTCGTGGCGGAACTTGACCATCAATCGCTCGGCCACCACGCGAGATGTGAAAGCCTTCTTTTCGGTGTCGGACGGGGCCTCCCCTCGCTACCTCGTCGCTGACTGCTCACGCAGCCGCGAGAGGGATTGTCGATGTGCAGGCCTTCGTGTTGGAATCAGGCCCATGATCTATGGAAGGGGCGTCGGTAAGAGATTTGGAGCGGAATCTCCCTTTATATCGCGCAAATGTGACGAATATAAGGACGTGTTGCTGCCTATAATCTCTAGGATCCCCAGCTCGTTGAGAGGAATATATACACAATGTTGAAAAAAGCTTTCAAAGGACTCCCACCGGGATCGACAATATATAGAATTAACTTATTTTGCTATATATCTGGGCCTTGCCTGGAAACGGCCCCGCCAAACACCCTCCGCTCAGTCTCGACAAACTCGGCAGCTAGCGTTGTTTTCCTACCGTTCGCGTCTCGCCTATTGAGCTTGGACTGGGGACTTGCTCTTGCGCTACGATATATTCTATATATTAGGATACTTCCAGTGCCCTTCTATAGTACTGAACTATAGTTGATCGGTCCGCGATGCTATATCTACGTCGGCGATGCACATGTGGCTAACTTTGGTTCTGGAAGAGGTCAACGCCGAACGAATGGAAACCCAAAGCTGAAGCCTAGATAGAACTAATGCTTTATGGACCTGTATTGTAGAGTGGAAGGTGGGACTACTTGACACATGAGGCATGAGGGCCTTCCCACATGGTGGTGGGCGGCGGTTGTGGTGGTGGCTGGAGAGAGAGAGGGAAAGGTTTGGGACAGGTTGGCGGAGGATGCCCGCGTTTAAATAGTCTTCACCAGACCCACTTTCACGCCTCTTGTGAATTCATCCAGACGAGTTAAGGAGGGAAGGTGAATTGGATGAGGTGAATTCATGGGATCGCTTGCCATTCTTGTGAGGTTGGCGGTTCCCAATCCAGCATATAGGTGAATCGAAACAGCTATCTGCCGAAAGAAGGTGAATACAACAGCCCGGGCTAGTGTAGACTTCGTTTGAATTCATGCTTGCCAATCACACTGTCATAATAAGGCGAGTCAGCCCTGAGTAATTCAAAGAGCATGCCATAGGACATATTGGAATGAAACATGCCCAAGTAAAGCAAGCTCAACTAGCTTGTGGAAACTGACAATGGAAGCAACTCGAGTAAGGACGGTTCAGGTTATTATTCAACGCCAATGCAAATGCAGAGGCACTACCTCGGGGGACAGAAGAAGAAGAGGAGATGATGATTTGGCTGCTTTCCCTCGTAGAATCCAGGACCAGGGATATTCTATACCGGGTTCTCTTGTTCTGGCTGCCCCTCGGCCAGTCGTCCCAAACACCAGGCGGGATGTATCACTGCCGTTGCGGTCTTTTACACGGTTGGCGGGCACGGGCGAGATTTTAACTTGGGACTAGGCTTGCAAATGTACAGGTGTACGTCTAGTTGGATCTGCATCCCCCGACGAAAGTTCTCGAGCCACAGAAAGAAGCAACGACAAAACCGCCTCCAAACCGCCGAGACATATCTTATGGGAACCGAACATCTTGGAAGGAAAAGAGGTCCTACTGTCATGTCCCTCTCCTGATATCCCCATATGCCTTCAGCAAGCGATCTCCTGTACGCCTACAGGCCCCAAAGCAGCGATGAGAGGTGCGTGGGCATTTGGGCCAAGGGGCGAACTCTCTCCAAGACTGATCCAATTACTTGGATCTCAGACCTATATTCGTCTAGGTGGGATCCAACACTATCCAATGTAGGCCCCGGTCGGAGCGAGAGTCTTCAGATGTCGGGTAAATTTCTACACTAGAATCGAACCGTAGATACATAAACCAAGCGCGAAGCAGCCCGTCCACCCGGCCCCAGTCAAACTTCCCTCCCTGGCCGCGGAGGAACCCCCCGGCGCGGGCCCCTTTTCCTAGTTCCTCTGGCAGCCCGACTTCTGCACGAGCTCGGAGGGGCAGGTCACCTCCTGGAAGGTCACGTCCGGGTTGTCGGCGCCGCCGAACCAGTCGAAGCGCCACTGGCAGCCGGCCTTGAGGGCCTCGGGGAAGCCCTCGCACTCGTCGCGCGAGGCGATGCCGCCGTACTGCTGGCCCCAGCCCTGGGGAGGAGAGCCCCACTGGTCGGTGCAGCCGTTGAAGAGGCCGACGCCGCCGCCGGGCATCTGGCCGTGTTAGTGACGCGGGAGGAGAAGCGGTGTGAAGAGGGTGGGGGACGGGGGAGGGGCCCAAGGACCTACCGCGATATCAAAGTGGTTCTCGCCGAGGTCGCCGCCGGTGTTCGTGGCCTGCACAATCATGGTCTTCCCGCTCACCGGCCCGCTCGTGAAGGACAGCTCGTAGCACGCGCAGCACCAGTCGTTCTCCGTCTGGCCGTTGATGCGCACCGCCGCCCAGCCGTACGCCAGGCTCTCGTCGACCTCCCACGGCGAGTGGGACGAGCACATGAAGGCGCCGCCGCCGGGCTCGCAGCCCGAGGCCGTGCCACCGCCGTCCTGGAGGGGCTGGTCGTTGATGTCGCAGGTGCCGAGGGGACCCTGGGCCAGGGAGCCCTTGCCCGGCCAGGCGCACGAGGGCTTGCAGCAGTCCCAGTAGCGCGTTGTCGCCCCGGAGCCGGAGGCTTGCGAGGCGGCGGGGAGGAGGAGCGGGGTTAGGGCGAGGAGGGTGGCGAGGGCGTGCATGTTGGCGGTGGGGATGGGATTATCGTCGAGGAGCGAGAGGACGGCGTCGTGGGGTCTAGAGGGAGTGAGTGGTGGTGTGCGGGGGAGGAAGGCGGCGAGCGGAGGGGGAAACAAGGGAAATTGAGAAGTAATATATCCATCGTCGACCCGTTTTCCCGGGTCGAGGCCCGGAAACACTCGCAAGCAATGAGCCCATGTCACCGTGCTTAATATCCAGTCTCTCCACTAACACCCCTGGCGCCCAGCGCAAATTAGCCCGCCCCGCGAATAGCCAGGGAGGTGTAACCCGCACTCGTCTGGGCCTGCCTGTGTGGGCGGGCCATGCCATGGATGTCTGCCCGGGCCGCCCGAAGTATATACTAATCAGAGCGTCCAAACGGGGTAATGGCCTCCTTTGCCGGGCCGGGAACCAGGGACAAGCCTGGTGAAGAAGCGGGAGTTGAGGGGGACGGTGTGGGGAAATCCCGTCCAATCGGGGCCCCCTTGCATGGGGGGATATCAACCGGCGGGATCGTCGATCCGGTAGCGCGGCTTGGCTTTTCCGATCCGGGGTGGTCCCTTGTAAGTTGGGAAGCTCGGACATCGTGGTGCAGGAGCCGCGGTGCGGGAGAGGGTTGCGGGGACGAACGTCCAGGTTGAGGGAGAAGCGAAGAATGAGGGCGACGGTAACGACGAGACAAGGAGAAGCCAATCCGGGGTGCATATAGCCATCTGGAGCGAAGCGGAGGGCGGCACGTGGCGGGTGTAAGTCAATTGCTCGCACACCTTCACGCCTTAATTCCGGTCCCGCGTCTTAGCACCAACCATACCACACGACGTTTAAACCCCCTCACCCCACGGCAAAGGCAAGTAAAGACCGCAGTTATTACTCCCGCGAAGCCCCGCACAGGCAACTTCTCTACAGCAGACTCGGGAGTTGCCAGCCGGGCGTGGATGGCTGGAGCAGCCGCCGAGACGGGCCCAGCGACTTGGACATCAGGGTCGACGCGATCAGGGTGCTCGTCACATCAGCCCTTCTCCACCCATCGAGAGAATCAATCGAAACCATAAATTGAGACGGAAAACCTAGCTGAAACTCGGAATCTGACCTCCACAATCTCCCATCCAGCTCCGTTTTAAAAGCCCTCGTCGTCATCCTCAGCGTCATCCCCTTGCTCGTCCGAGAGGGCGGTATGCCCATCATCCGAGTGGCTGCAGGAATCACTCACATCTTCCGCTTCGTCACCTGAACTGTCCTCTTCGTCCCCTTCGTCTTCCCCGTCTTCCCCGTCCTCCTCGCCCGCGTGGATGTCATCACCATCACCGTCGGCCTCGGCCGCCCTTCCACCCCCGACATTCACGCTGCTATGGCGCTCGTCGATAATGCCCTCACTACCCGAAGCTCCCACGTCCCCCCAGCCCGCATCATCATCCACTTCGGCACCCTCACTGCCATCGCCGCCGGGATCTCTCTAGTACCCCCGCCGCTGCTCGTAGCCGCCGCCATAGCCACCTCCGCCTCCGCCTCCATAGCCGCCGCCAGAGCTATGGCCCCCGTACCCACTGCTCTGCTCGCCGTACCCACCGCTCTGACCTCCGTACCCACCGCTCTGGCCCCCGTAACCTCCGCTCTGTCCCCCATACCCTCCTCCGCTGCGGCCTCCGTATCCGCCTGAGGAAGTATGGTGGCGCTTGCCCTCGTCGGACGAGCCCGAGTCCCTACGGCGGTGTCCATGCTTCTTCTTGCGATCCGAGTCCGAGCCGGAAGACTTGCGCTGGTGGTGCTTGTGCTTCTTGCGGTCAGAGTCCGAGTCGGAATCCTTGGATCGTTGGTATCCGCTCTGGTGGTGGGAGCCGCCGCCATATCCACTCTCCTGGTGGCTTCGGCCGCTCGAACCTCCACCATACCCACTCTGCTGACGGCTCTGGTCATCATGCCTTCCGCCGTAGCTGCTCTGCTGGTGGGAGCTCTGGTAACCCGAGCCACCGCCGTACCCGCTTGACGGCTGGGATCCTTGGTACTGCGAGGCACTACCGTACCCGCCCTGCTGGTGACCGGAGCCACCGCCGTATCCGCTAGACGAGTGGGAGCTCTGGTATTGGGAAGCCCCGCCGTGGCTGCTTTGCTGGCGCCTATCGTCAGAATCCCCGCCGTACGCGCTCTGCTGGTATCCTCCACCACCACGCGACGACTCCTCACGCCCGCCGTACCCGCTCTGCTGGTATCCTCCACCACCACGCGACGACTCCTCACGTCCGCCGTACCCGCTCTGCTGGTATCCTCCACCACCACGCGACGACTCTTCACGCCCGCCGTACCCCGAACGGGAGTCATAGCCGCCGCCGCCGCTACCGTATTGCTGCTGAGTAGAGGCGGAATGAGTCTCCGAGTAACCGCCGCCGCCGCTAGCATGCTGCCTGCTGGAGAACGTCGACTCCTGGTAGCCGCCGCCCTGGCCATATTGGCTAGAGGATTGGTATTGGCTGGAGCTACCGTCATCATCGCGACGACGGCTCGAGTGGCTCTGACTGTAACTACCATCGTCACCCTGTCGGCGGGAAGTGTGTGACTCGGTGTACCCGTGGTCGTCACGGCGGGCCGAGTGGCTTTCCCCATAGCCGCTGTCCTCCCGTTTCGAATCCCGCTTAGAGTCAGAATCGCCGGAAAGCAGGGAGCTGATACCGCCAATGATGCCTCCGATACCACCCTCCTTGCCCGAGTTCTCCTTACGCCCGCCGCCACCGCCGCCACCGCCAAAGGCATCCGAAATCGCGCCCGTGATGGTGTCTGCGGCCTGACCGGCGACCTTGTCCTCCCAAGTCGTTTCTTCACCGAACTGCTTGCGCATCTTGAGCTTTCCGACGCAACCGTGGCCGTGGCCAGTGTCGTGAACACCCTCCTTGTGGTTTTCTCCGTTCTGGACACCACGGCGAGACAGCTGGCGTCGCAACTGCTCCTGTCCGCGGTTGCCCTTCTCCTGCCACCACTCCTCAACGGTTCGGAAGATGCGCTTCCTGCCCTCATCCGCCCCGTCACGGCCCTCGTTCCGGTGGGCGGGATGGACAAGGATGCCGCTAATGATGCGGTCGGTAGTCCTCCTGATATCGATGCCGTCGTCGTCGATAGCCTCCATAATCTGAGGCACAACCCACTGGACCGTGTAGGCAGCGCACCTACCGGCAACCTCGTTCAGGACCTAGATCCGATTAGCAAGCCACCAAGGACACCAGGACAAAGTCGGCGAGACATACATTCGAAAAGTGGTCCTTTGCAAGCATAGAGTGAGTTGGGTCGGTGGAGCGGTCGTCGTGGAAAACGACGTGCTGCTCCTTCTCGCTGCTTGCGATGATCTCGTCCGATCCAGTCTTCATCTCGGTCCGAATCTGCCTCAGGACGGGGAGAATGAAAGGAGCGATGACCGAGAAGATAAAGGTCGACATCTCCTCCGAAAGCTGCTCCATGACCTTGGGAAGCACTGGGATCTTCTCCGTTGCATTGTTGATCTTCTTGACAATGTTATCGTGCCACTCAATAACCGGCATGATCTGCTTGAAGATGTCCTGGACATAGCGCGTGAACTCCTCAGGCTCCTTGGGCGAGACCTTCATGTTATGTTGGGCGGAAGACGCATCAGCCTGGATCTTCTGGACCTTCTGGCTCTCATTATCTCCGCCCATGATGCCGTCCGGAATGTTGTCGAGGAGGTCCCGGAGGTGGCTGGTGTCGGCTTGGGCAGTGTTCTCGAGCGTCCCCTCCAACTCCTCGATTTCGTTCTGGGTGAGCTTATCCGAGACTAACAGTTGTTAGAGCCCATGAATAACGACACAAACGCTGCCTAGGGAGGTCAACTCACCTTCGCCTGTGACGGAATGGAGGAAATCCACTCCTCCGAATGTACCAGTAACGATCGGGTACACGGAGTGACGGACGTTGGGGAGGCGGATCTGCGTGTCCCTTCCGACGTGGGGGAAGACGTCCTTCTCGCCCAGCTCGATAAGGGCCAGCTCGCTGTAGTTGCTGTGGGCGAAGTAGTCTAGTATGGCAGATTCGTTAGTGTGAAACCGGTCACGCCTCGAGTGTCAGACCCTGGGCGCCACTCAAGTCTCACCTTCAAGACAGTGGAGAGCCGTTCCCAACAGGCGAAGCGACTCATTGCGCTCGGACTTGTCGCCGCTCCTAGAGTAGCTCCTGCCCAGCTCAATGCAGCGAGTGACCAGGTCCCTCACCAGGGTACCAGAGTTATCGATCCGAAGGCGCTCGTTCGCGATGTAGTTCTTCATTCCCGTCTCCTCGTCGATGGCCAGCTCCACTCGCTCGTTCACGGGCCCTCGAAGTCGCCTGTCGTATTGGCGGGCGTCTTCGTTATCGGCGTAGTTCTTGGGGTTGTCGATGTGCTCCTCCGGGCGGTAGGTGCCGAGGCGGTCCGCCGTGAGCTCGAACTCCTGGGATCCGAAGCCGAAGGTCATGAAGGCGAGGACACTGAGAAGCAGCCGGATAGCCTCGGCGGAGACGGACTTGACCGTTCCGACATCGATGGCCTGGGAGTAGTCCCTCATCCAGTTGCCGAAGTAGACTCGAGAAACGTTGTGTTTCGAGAACTTCTTGCCGCCAAAGGCCTTGGCCATGGTGAGGCGGAGAAGCGCATCTTCAATGTCTCCGTGGCGCCCTGTTTGCGGTGTGGATGGTCAGCCGAGCTCGAGCAATTAGGAGGGAGCTTGTCAGAGCTCGCAGCTCGGCGGGGTATCGCACGAAGCGGGGTCGGTACGCACAATTCTGACCCTCGATCTTGGAGATGCTCGCAATGTTACCAGCGCCAAAGGCCAGCGATGGGCGAGCAAAGTACAGGAGGCAAACCAGCCCCACGGCGAAGGTGAGGGCCTTTGACTCGAACATGACTCTCTCCAAGCGATGGCTGCTTGATGTTCTGTTCGTGTGGGCTCTTGGTTGTGATGTCGCGTCAAACGCGTTGGGAGAGGTCGCAGTATCAGGTGGGGCACTTCTCAGAAGCGTGGGGGATAAATGGTCAATGGAAGAAGTTGGGAAAGCCAAAGCTTGGTGGGTGGTGAGGGAGAGGGTATAAAAGGATGGGAGGGATGCTGACGGAAGGGGGAAGGAGTAGGCCTCGGTGTTGCGTGTTGCGTGTACCGGAAGCAGGTCCAGGCCCAGGTCCTCCTATTCGTACGACGGATTGCGACGGACTGAGACGATGAGGGGCAGGCGGGGTGATTGACGAGCTTGGGGTCCCGATGTGGATCCGACGCTGGGCTCGAGAGTCCCAGCGCGGCTTTTGTTTGGCTGACCGGCACGGAATGGAGGGGCGGGCATGGAGCTTGGATTCGCGGCCATTCAGCTGTGACACTTCCAAGATGGCGGTATCCCTTTGTACCTGCCAGTGAGGGCAGCGTCCCTGCCTGATCAATTCAAGACATTTCATGTGAAGGCAGGTGGTGTTCTGTTTCTTTCTGCAGTGTGGAAGGAGCGGGGTGGGTGCAGCCTTGGTCATCCTCGGCGCTGTCAATGGATTCTGGAATTATTTCAGCTCTCATGAGCCCTACCACCCCCCCATTCTACACATGCAAGTTATTAGACTGGATGTACTTTCGGCCCGCTGGCGGCCTCTTCAATCTGCCAATAACCCAGCTGTTTCCGATGCGGGACATGCACGACGATCCAAGCCAAGCTCCAGAGCTGGGGTCTGCAGAGGCCCTGCCAGCGAACGCTGAGCAGACGCGCCGAGCAGGTTTGGTTGCATGTACTGTACTGCGCGGCGAGTTGGCAAGCGACGTCTTCATTTGTTGCTCCCAGTCACTTCAATGCATCCCGCACATGTACTCGTGTGGCGCGAGGCGCTGCTGGGCCTTTCGGCGCCTCCGGCGGGGTCGGCCAGGTGCGGGGTGCGCGTTTCATGTGTCCCCACCGCGAGCTATCTATCCATTGTCTGAGCCCAGCGGGGCCAGAGGAACCCTGGCTTTACAGCTCAAGGTGCCGGATGGGGGTCAACTCTCGGCAGCCACGGCAGTACTCTCGTGTTGACAGCCGCATGGTCCAGGACGCTAGCAATGGCCCAGCCATGGCGTCGTCGGTGAGAACCCAATGGATACGAGAGTTGGGCATGGTACTTTGGAGTACCGGCATCGCCAAGGAGAATCTGCGCCAAATGCCGTGACGATGTTCAGTTTGTATTATAGATCGCCATTCGTGTGAGAAGAAGCGAGCGAGGGGCCTGCGCGTTGGATGCCAGTACTGACGGTTGATGATATCACCGGAACTCCCGGTTTGCGCGATCAGCGTCCATGGTAGGCTGGGAACCAGGGTTCTCGCGGCAAGAAAGCGCAGCGCGAAGGCTCGGCCTCCGGGTGCGGTGAGCCCATGACAACCTGGAGTTCTCGCAACAATGCAGTCACCAAGTACAAGCCCTCAGTGCCCAAGCGCGTCAGCTCGCAGCGGCATATTGCGCAACAGAGGCTGCCTTCGGTTATTCCGCGCTCGTGGTTACGATATCGTTAGGGAGCTATCATCTCACTCCTGAACGTGGGCCTTGCACGTCGATGGAAGTTCGCAACAGGTCATATTGGTCCAGGCACGAGGTATAAGCGGCAGTCCAAGTATTATGAAGATGCCCGACGTGTGGGAATGCTATGATGACGGATGCGACGGGCTTTAACGAGGAGCAAGATGATTACTCCCCTCATCCCCCTTTGGCCTTAGTTGAAAGCGACATTGGAGCAACGTAGCTGATGCATGGGTCATGAAGCTGCCGTCGCGAGTTGAAAGCTGGTCCAGAATACGCGTAGCGAAGGGAACCCTCCCAGCAGAGCAGCTTGGGTCCCGTGTTCAACATGGGAGCCGAAGCAGAAGCAAACACAGGCCCACTGGGCCGACGAAATCTACTTGCACGAGACCATGCGAGCACGATATCTTTGGGTTTGTTCTCTGGTGCTTGATGTGGATCTGAGCTCAGAGCTTACAGCAATGTGTGTTGGCGACACGCGACGTCCGGAAAGCTACTGAGCATTGTTCATCCATCCCATTTTCGCGCGTGCTTCTGGGGTAGAGTTCTCGGCCGTACCGGACGAGTCCAGGAGCCTTGGATTCCCCGAGTGTCTATTGTCTCCGAGTTGACAGTCCAACGACAACAAGTTTCGACTCTGACAGGAATGAGAGAAGGCTGGAGCTGGACGGCGGGCTGGTGGAACAGCGCTGTGGATGGGTCCTGGAAACGAGAGAGCAAGCGTTCTCGATTGTACACGCGCAGAGTTGAGTCCACTGTCCAGCGCTCGGGTGCCAAATGTGGCGGACACTGCAGCCGCTGGAAGCACCTGCTATTACTTTTGGCGTCCTATTGGTGGAGGCCTGCAGATGTCGGGTGACCGGGTGCCGCCTGAAATTTTAGCGAGGATAGCGTCAAGTACGGCCGCTGCTGCTAGTTTTAGGTATCGCGATAGCGCCCGCCGTTGAGAATCGGGGTTCGGGGCAGCAACGATCGACGGCCAGGGCGCCCAGGCAGCGCAACCATAGTAAGCAAGCGTCCGTGGGCACCAAGAAAATCAAACGACCCAGCGAGATCGCTGCCGAGAGGAAAGAGATGGGCAATATTAAAGTGTAATATTTCTGCCTCTGATAGCCATGTACAACGAGGAATACCTATTCGTTTCGCGACCTGAAACTTGGGATGAGCAAGATACGGTTGGCAGTCAAGAAGGCAGCAAGGCCGCAGTCAGCCTCGCTTGCCAAACCAGATGCGGGCACAGAATGAATCAGTTGGGGCTTTCCCTGCGCGAAAAGACGCAGATGTTGGGGCGGAAGCCTGCGCGAGGAATTGAGGAGCCATCTTCTGGAATGGGGGTAATTGTTGCCGCATCGCGCGTCTGTGAGTATGACACGAGTTGAGACGGTCAGCGGGCTGGGGAATCCATCGGTAGTGGACGAAAAGGCGGTGGTTCTGTTAGTTGGAATGAAAATGGAACTGTTTGGCGACAGACTGGTGCTCGCAACCCAGGTGGTGTATGAAAGTTCCACAGTGAGCAACTGGATTCCAATTCAGTTCTCGCAGGTGCCTTGGGCAGCTTCGAGTTCTGGGGAAGGCACGCCCTGGGTAGCCGGTTCCAGACTGGGCTTGGGCGCCTGGCCCGGCAGTCGCGCTGTGGTCCCATTGAAGGCCGGATGGCGCAGCCCAAGGGCATTCTGCCAGCATCACGCGCCGGGAAATTCTCTTCCTGCGCTGGAATGCCAGGTGCTTATTCGGCAAATCACGGTATTACAGGGCCTCAGTGTTTCCCACGCTGCAGGCAGCGTCCCAGCTGGAAAATCTGGTGGTCTCCTCTGCTCGTGGGTGATCTTCTGGCTGCCGCCTGAAGCATGCCCTAGGTGCTCGGCGGTAAAATAGCTGGGGCCGCCCACTCTCCTCGCCGGCGGTGCTGGGCTGCGCAGTAAAAAAAAAATCCATTTACTGATTGCGCCCAGGCTGGGCCGCTGGTCTGGCCACATAAAGCACCCCAGCCCCCGAATTTTTCCCTCCCCCCCCCCTGCCAGGTCCCCCCCAACTCTTCCTCTCAACACCCATCCCCCGCCAGCACACACTGATCTGGGTCGCCACCTTCCGCCAGCTCAAGGGCGAAAATTAACCAAAACTTCAGCACCCCCCCGCAAACCCCGCCAGCTTCTGTTCCCCTCGCCCTCTCCCCTCCCCCGCCGCCTGCACCACCCACATTTTTGGCGCCGCGAATCCCGCTATCGCGATCCCCCAGCGCAACAAAAAACCCGCCATCGGAAAACCAAACACTGTTCGCTAGCCAGCCCGCGCGACATCACTAAGAGCCAGCATTATGCCTCGCCCGCCCAAGGCCAACAAGGACAAGGTGCCCGTGCCGCCGCCTGCCGTCATGCCCGCCGTGGCGCCGCGCGTTGTCGAGGTCGACAATTTCATGCGCGTCCGGGACTCGGTGAGTTCCATTGTTGTTTTTTGCACTTTGCGGTCTTTGTCTTTCTGCTTTGTTCAGCGCATCCCGGCGGCCTCGTCGTCGCGCTAGACATGAATACGAGCGCCTTCCGCGCTCCGCCGCGATGCGCGAGGACGCTGCGCCGACAACAGTTTGTCGAGTCGCGAGCTCTTGCGCCTCCCTTCATGGGAGCCCGCAATCGGGCGACCTCCCGGCTGCGCCGCGCCAGGTAAACATGGCGCTTGAGGATCGCCAGCGACCATTTTCGGTCAGCGTCACACAGCGAGCTCCTCCCCCGCCTCACTCTGAGCGCCCCTCTCATGGCGCAACCCGCTCCGTATTTTGCAGCTGCTGCATTTCGGGCAACAACGCGTCTCTACCCCGCCCAATGTTTACAATCCGCCAAATCCAGACAGCTGCTGCTCACCCCCACAGCATTCGGCGCTTCTAGTGGAGCGCTGGGCCTGGCGAATATTCACAGAGCAGCGTCAATCAACTGGCATTTCTTCATATCGCGCTCATTTTTTATCCGCGCAGCAATGTAAATGCACATACTAACCCAGCCACCAGACTCTTGGCCGTCTCAAGACCATCCAGCAGCTCATTCGGTCCTTTGCCGATGACTACCTGCGCCAGACCAACCTGCTCCTCGGCCTGCCCACCACGGCCGATGATCTGAGCTTCAATGAGCCTCTCGCCAACCTGGAGGCGTCGCTGGCCGTGCTTGGTGGCGTCCCGCCGCCTCAGCCGGCTGCCCCTCCCCCGGAGGAGCAGAAGAAGGAGCGCAAGAAGCGCACCCTTGACCCCAACGCGCCCAGACGTCCCCTCACCGCCTACTTCCTTTACATGCAAACCGCACGCCCCATTATCGCTGCCGACCTGGGCACCGGCGCACCCAAGCGGGCCGTGCAAGAGGAAGGTCAGCGCCGATGGGCCACGATGAGTGCTGCAGAGAAACAGGTAAGAGACTCCATCACGCTGGTATCATCTTAAGAAGGCATTATTTTAACACGGGAGACAGGGCTGGAATCAAGCGTACCAGTACAACCTGCGGCTCTACAACGCGCGTGTGCACTCGTACAAGAACGGGAACCCCAATGCGAAGGACATGGACGACAACGAGGCCCTCCACTACGCCGATGAGGCGGGCATCCCCATGCCGGTCAGCGACCAGGAGGGTGCCAACGACCAGGACGCCATCGCCGAGCAGCTTCAGGGAACGAGCGCCGATGCGCAGGGCGAGGTCGACGATGCGCCGCCCGCTAAGGCCGGCGGCAAGAAGGCCGCGGCGGGGCGCAAGCGGAAGAGCGAGGGCGGAGAGGAGGCCGCCGTGCCGGCGAGCCCCGCGCAGAAGAGGAGAAGGGCGAGCGCTAAGCCCACCGAGGACTCGGTGAAGGAGGAGCCGAAGAAGGGACGGAAGAAGGGTAAGGCCGCTTAGTTTCGTCTCGTTCGGGTCTCCCCTCGAAAACGGCTTGCGGCGACGTGAGGTGGCGGGGTCTGGGTTGGTTTGGGCATGTTGCGGGACGATACCACTGTTCTTTTTTCACGCGCTCGTTTTAGGGGCGCTTATACCAGCCCCTCTCGCCCTGTTCTATACGTCCCCGGCCACCTCACTGGGAATGTGGATCGTCAGAGAAGCGCTGCTCCACGTTTGAGTATCGCGCATGGGCCTAGGGGTTCGGCGGTCGTCCTGAGCCGGATGGCCCGCGAGACAGGGTTTCGCGTTGACCGTTGTGTGGAGAAGTGGGAAGGGTTACTTGGTACACGGATGGACATTAGGGTTTGGGGGATTCGGATGCTGGGATGGACCTGGTCGTTTTATGGTGTTCTTTCCAGTCGTGTATGCTTGAGGGTTACGGTTCCATTGTTAGTCCTGTTTAATGAATGGTATGACGATTCGTTCTGATGCTTGCCGTCTAAGTGGCTCGTGGTTCGCGTGAAGGTTTGATGTCCCTGCTGTAGCTGACGAATGATTCTTGGAAGTCAGTGTCGCCAAGTGATCCTTGCCGTGAGCGTTGTGGTGTGACTGGAGAGGGATGACCGCCGCTCGCGATTGGGGGTATTCGGGTCTGCTCAGGTTGCTGTCTGGGGCTCCAAGCCACGGCGGTTTCCAAGCCCCCTACCAGAAGCGGTGTTCGTGCTGGCGTCGGAGCCGGCCCGGGCCGCTAAGTGAAGCGATTGGGCAGCCGTGAAAAGAGCCAGGATCACCGGTTACTGCTCAGTGGGTCGCGGCCTCTGGTCCGCGGACAACAATGGGGCCAAGCCCGGCGCATCCTCAATATCTCGCGGGTGCAGTTAAGCTCTTCGGATATACACGACATTGGCGTCCGATTCCAGCACTGGCGGGCCGCACCGCGACAGACCCAACGACGAGAAACACAGGACGGGGTGAGTCGAATAGAGCATGGTATCCTCGCGATCAAGGCCCACAAGCTGGGTATGGTTGCATCAAAGCGGGCTGCTCACTACCTCGGCAGATCTTGTCAAGAAGGCCTTCTCAAGCCAGCGCGCAGAAAAAAAGAAAGAAAGAAAGAAAGAAAGAAAGAAAGAAAGAAAAAAGAAAAAAGCACCATCTTCGAGGTCTCGTCTGCGGGTCGTTGTTGCCGGCGTGTTTGGCCACGGCGAGACGGTCGCGAACACAATGATATCGGCCCAGAGCGGTTCGCCGTGAAGGGGCATCCCAGAAATAGATGAGAAAGAAAAGACATTTCCCGTGTTACTCGGGACACAAAGCGCGGGTCACTTGAGCCGCAACACATGGCACAACAGAAGCCCATGTGGCCCATTGTCTCAGCGCCGCCAGGGTTCTTTCACCAAGTTCTGTGGCAGTTCCACATGAGCTCCACATGAGCAAGGTCTAGCGCTGCCTTCTGAGTTTTGGGCGCGGCCGGGGCGGCTGCCTGCAAGGTCCCGGCCAATCAGCGCCCGCGCGCAAGACCTTCCCGCCGCCAGTGGCACCACAACAAAAGCCCCCGCCAAATCTGACCGGCTGGAGTAAACATGATTCAAATAGCGGGGCGCCTGGAGCTCAAGCCATTTGAAGGGCCCAAGCTTCAAGCGACCAAACCTCCCTCGAGAAGGCAGCCACAACCACAACTGCAACCAAGTCCCCATTCTCGATCCATTCCTCCACCATTCTCTCCACAACTGTGCACACGCGCTTCTCGTTTTCATTTCCAATCCAGCTTGCTGTGAGTCAGAATCTTTATCTTGGCAGCAACCATCGCCTCTGGCGCAACCTACTTAAGGAGCACTTGTACCCGCCATCTGCCTTTCCAATATTCCAACCGTCTGTCGCGTTCGCCTCTTTGGCGCGTCTCCTCCAACCAGCGCTGCAACCGGTGCTAGGCAGCAATCCAAGCTTCGATTTCACAACATTCAACATCACCTCATTCAAGCGACAGGCCCCGGGTTCAACGAAACACGAAGCACGAAACCCCATGCCCGCCTAAGCCGCCGCCGCCATGCCGAAACGCCCCATGATCCCCATCGACGGCTCCTGGCGCATGGTCGAGGGCGGCGAGAACGACAGCTTCGACACTTCCGTGGTCCACGATGATGAGCAGGACCCCTTCGTCTCGCAGGCCTCGCAGATCTCGTCCGCCGGTGCTACGAGCGTCGGCGGGTCGCAGGACAGCATCGGGGACTTTGTCAACAGAGCCGAAGAAGACCGCGTTATCATGCGGTCGCCCTTCCAGCCGACTCTGCCTGCCTCTAGGCGGACGCCCATGAGGGCGAGGGAGACAGACCACGGCCAGAGGACCCCCGATCCGGAGTTCATCATGCCTACCGTCGAGGTTGAGGGGAGGGCCGAGAGGAACACGGCGGGCACCGGGTATAATCTGCGGAAGAGGGCACCGAGACCGAGCGACAACCAAGGAAGCACGCCGAGGCGGAGGGTGCGCAAGGGATATATCCACGACCACGTAATCGAGGAGGATACGACATTTACCGAACGGGTGGCCGCCTCCACCCCCCACGCGATATTCGGCATCCTGTCGTGGTTCATCGGCATCATCGCTATGGCCTTCCGTTACGCACAGCGCCCCCTCGCCGTCCTGCTGGCCATATACTTCTTCTGTGGCGCCCTCATCATGGTTCAGAACATGCTCACCGAGTCCCTCTTCGTCTCCCTCTCGCCGTTCTGCCGCATCCCGGGCGCCTCCTACCTAGACCTGCCTTTCTGCCCGCACATCACACAGCCCGAGGGCAAGGAGCACAAGCCGCAAGAGGGGCAAGATGGGGCGACGGGCCACGTCGAGTTCGACGACCTGATGAAGGTGCAGGCGCAGTTTGAGCAGGTCCTCGAGCGCAGTGCGGAAGGCGTGTCCCTGCCCCTCGAGATGAAGCGCTCCGAGAGGTCGATCCGCGACCTAAGGACCATGGTGCGCTACAGCGATCTCTCCGCCCGCGATGAGCTCGCCCAGGAGTTCGACGGCTACATCGAGGCCGCGCGCAGCTCGACCTCGGACCTCCAGCGCTTCAACACGCACGTCGGCTCCGCCGTCGACTCTGTCATCAGCGTCAACAAGTGGACGTCGCGCTACCTCGAGTCGCTCGAAGCCCGGGACTCCTTTAACGACGGGGCCCTCTGGATGTGGACCGACTGGATCTTCGCGCCGTTTCAGCCCACCACCAGGCCGGAGGGGGTGTTCGACGAGAGGGCGCTGCGCGACCGGTACGTGGAGCACACCACGACGCTCTCGGACCGCATCGCGAACCTCGTGATCGAGGCGAACGCCATCCTGCGACACCTCGACCGCGCCGAGTCGCACCTCAGCCTCATCTTTGAGATCTCCACGCGCTCTACCCAGAGCGTGCGCTCCAAGCGCGAGGCGGTGCTCTACACCTTCTGGACCATGTTCGGCGCCAACTCGCGCACCCTCAACTCGCTCAACAGCCAGCTCGCCCTCTTGAAGTACGTCGACTCGCAGCGCTCCGCCGCCGTGGCGCAGCTGACCGCGCTGGTGGACGACCTCGAGCGCATCGAGGCGAACCTGGCGGACCTCAGGGAGAGGGTGGCGGAGCCGGAGATCGCGAGCAGGGGCGGGCTCATGGTGCCGATTTCCGTGCACGTGGAGACGATCTATCGCGGCGTGGATAGGCTGGAGGACGCCAGGTCGAGGTTGAGGGGGGTGGAGAACGAGAAGATCAGGGAGGCGTTGGCGTTGGGCGGTGTGAAGGACGAGAATCTTCTGGACAGCCTGTGACTTGTCTTCTGTCCTTTTTTGTTTGTTTTGGGGGCGTTTGGGGGGGTTGAATCGGGTTCAGAAGGGGCGTTTCTGGGATAATGTGTTAACGACGATTTGCCCTCGCCTTGGCATACCCGCGCAGGACATGGATAAACGGGCTTGAGAGGGCAGCAAAGGATACCAAACGCTACTTGTATTTACACTTCATGAGAATCAATGATCAAAAGAGTTCATATGCTTGGGTCCGTGACGTGACCGGCACATCCATCATCGGGTATTCACTCCCTCTGCTCCTTCTCACGCTATGTGTCCATACAAAACCCTTTTATCTCTCCCGTTTCCCGCCTTCATATCCGGTTGGTCTATAGCCCGAAGTTGCCCGCCCTCTCATACATTGAAAACATACCAGGGGATATTCCGAGATATCCGATCCGTAAAGTCTATCCCATACCCTAACCAAGTAAGAGAAACAGAAGAGAAGCCCTACTCCCAGGAAGCCAAGACGCGTTGACCCATCCAATATGGTCTGCATGTAACGAGTAATGCAAGTTGGAGTTGGGATTAAAGTCTTAATGGAAGGGGTCCCGTATCCAGGGTGCCTGACCCGGATACCGAAGCTGACACCTGATATCCGACCCAACGGGGAGTAGCCGGAAAACTTGGTAGGTCTTCAGCCGGCTTCGTGCCACGGGGAACCGCTCGAACATAGACTTCGTTGCCTGATTTCATATGCGGGCAACGAGGAACACCAGAACCTCGAGGTCCTCTGGTTGCCCTCAGGGTCCGCTTCTCTGCTGGTGAGCGAAACCCGAACTCGCCTCGGAAGGCGGTCACAGGTAGCTCCGGTTCGGAATAAGCCAGCCCCCCAACGCCGCGGCACCAGGACGATGCAGCCCATAAACCGAAACCCAGGTCATCCCGTCAACCGGACCCTCCCCACTGCCCCGAACAATCCAGATGCAAATGCCCAACCGACCCTACGCCGGTACGCCTCCATATTTGTTCCCAGTAGTCGCCAATACCCAAGACGCCGTTGCCCCATGCTCTATGTGTCATGATATAATACCCCATAAACAAGGCCGCTATGACAGTTGAAACCAAAAACCACGCCGATGATTACTAGCTCGGAAAAACCTTGCCAAGAACCTTTCTCCCTGCACGCCGAGTCGGGTTAGTCACAGCCATGAACCGGTAGCATACTTGGGAGAACCTACATAATGGTGTTGCCGCCTCGTCGTCGTCCAACGGCCGCGCCAGGTGCTTCATCCGCTCCCTCGCCAGGTCGGACGGCTCCGTGGGGCCCCCTGGTGGGGGGTGACCCGTTGGAGCGCCGTTCGTCTCCAGCGGTTGCAGTTTTAGCTGGTTTGGGCGTTTACGGCGCGGCTTTTTGCGTCGCTGCGTCTTTGGCAGGGCGGCGACCGTATCCTCGGATTCGGCTGGCGCGATTTCGGGCTGCGATGGAGGGTGCTGCGCAGGTTCCGGAGTCGATATGGAGTCCGTTTGAGGGTGCTGTTGCGCCGCCGGTTCTGACGGCGCTTCCTCTATCGTCGGTGTAGCTGTCGGTCTTGCCGGGGCTATTGCGGCGGGCGGTGGTGGTGGCGGTGTTTGAGTCTGTGATGGCGTTTCCTTTAAAGGTTTGATTGGAGTCAGAGGTATCTCGCTTGAGTTGCTATGCGGCAGGAGGTCGTGGAGCGAAAGTTTGCTGAGGAACCTTCCCTTCTTGCCGTGCACGGAGTCGACCTCGACGTCAACGGTGCCCCGGAGCCGGCGCATGGCCCTCTCCCTCCGCACCATCGCGTTAGTGATCGTCGGGCAGTACCCTCGTGGCAGCATGCACTGCTGGCAGATGGGGCAGAGTGAGCTGTTTTTTGTCAAGAACTCGTCAATGCATATGGGATGGAAGATGTGGCCGCATGGTAGCTGGCGGATAACCGTTACGCGGTTTATATATTCTTCGAGACAGATCTGGCACTGTGGTTGATCGTTCGTGGCGGCTGTCGAGTATTCGCTCCCAGCGAGACTTGACCGTGATCGCGCGGACACAGCGGACATGGACATGACCGAGGATATGCTCCGCGCACCGTGTCGTGAAGAGCCACGGTAAGAGCTCGGTGTCGGTGGGCAGGTGCTGGCCCTGTCGGACTCGGACACGTATGTGTAGATGGGGAATTTCTCGGCGATGTGTTCGCTGGGCACCATCACCCGGGCGATGGCCATGGCTTCTAGGTCGACTTCGCCCTTCTTTACTCGAGCGGCCAGCGACTTTCGCCGCTGACGCTGGAGGAGGTGCATAAAGAGGGACACGCAGGCGATGATGAGTAGCAGAGCTCCGATGACAATGACGAAGAAGGTCCACAGGGCAGGCATGTCATTGGTATTTTCCATCGTGAGCTCCGTCCATATGCGAATGTAGTCGCGCGGGTTCGGGCCAAAAGCGTCGACAATCTCTTCGCCAAAGGGCACCTCGGTGACGGAACCGGAGTACTGCGCCAGCCTAGAAGCCATGCGCTTGCCATCACGCCCGGGTATTGCAAATATGGGAAATTTGTTATCGTTCACCCACGCGCCGCCATCGTCCAAGTCCCATATTGGCTCATCGATCGATTGTGGCTTGTTGGTGGAGTTATTGGGCCTGTAGAATATAAAGGCGCGGACAGGGTCGTATCGCGCGGCTTTGAGATAGGCCTGGGTGCAGTCCTTGCTGAACCATGGTGCCAGTGCAACGAGCTTATAGTTCGCGGGCGGAAGGTCGGATCGATTCGTGACATTTCGGGGTAGGCCGATGGAGGGATCGTATTGCTCTTCGGCGCAGTCGTTATCGTCCGGTATGGCGGGGACGTAGAGGAGGCCGTGTATCGTGCCGTCGAGGGTCTCGGCGTTCGTGTTCGTGAGGGTCGTGAGGTTCTGAGAGATGGATTCATCCTGTGCTAACTGGCTCTGCGCGGTCAAGGATGGTTAGACAACGGAGTAGAGACGTCGGGAGCCAAAGAACAGTCGCGCGAGGATCGGGAGAATGGCTACTTACGGAAAGCTCAGTGATGTTTCTGATGACCGTCTTCGAGACCGTGGTGCCCTCATACCACGCTGGGTTGCTAAGCATAAGACTGTAGAGGTCGACGTTAGCTCCTGGGCATCTTCAGAGAATTGACTCAACGCAGTGCGCCTCTTTTTTCTCTGTTCCGCGGGGGGCGGCATCGTGCATATGGTCGGTCGCAATAGCAAGACGGTTAGGGAGACGGGGTGGAGGAAGCTAGACGGCCTTCTCTAACATCAACCCAACCCAGACCCGGCATCGCCCCCTGAAGAAAAGACGGCGACGCATGTAGAGGGCAAGCAGGAAGGGCTGTCTTAAAACATACACGACATTGCGAATCTCGGTGAGCGCTGTAAGACGTCAGTTGCCGCGCCAAGACTGGGGTCGTGACTTCCTTTCACTTGGCCACACAGGAGCACGAGGACCCGGGGGATAAAAAGGGCTGGCGGGGAAACGTACACATGCTTCTTGAACATATTTCATCCTCGAATCGGGGACATAGCAGCGTCAGAATCGGCCGGCAGAGGGGGTGGGTTCGCGGAAATTCGAGGGCACGACGTGGTGTTGCGAGCGAGAAGACGGAGTGGCGGGAGGTCAGAGGAAGGCGAAGGTTCGGGTCGGCGGTCGCGGGTTTTGGTGGACGGAACCCCCTGGCTCCCTCGACAGCGGCGTGTCGGCGCGCTGCTGCTTAGCACGGCGATAAAAATGCCGGGTGACTGGGCGCTGCGGAGCGGGAATGGGGGCGATTCTGCGCAGGAGGAGCGTATGGCCGGGCCGCAGAAGGTTCAGAGTGAATGCTGAGAAATAATCGGTATTGCTGGGGATGGGGTTTGGACGCGAAAGGATGGAGGAACCGGGCGGGTCGGCTGAACGTGCCAGGGTTGCCACCAAGGGACGGACGGGAAGTGGCGCACGAGTAATGGTTTGGTTTGAGAGGACATACGGTGGGGGATCAATCATTTGCCAGTCGCTGCACGGTGGGCCCGTGAAAATGGTGGTCCCCGCCCCGATCGAATAATACCTGCCGGGAGGGAAGGGGGAAGGGGGTATCACACTAGCGGGTTGGCGGGCCCCTTCTTTCCCTGTCTCGGGGTCCGCCCGGCGGTCGGTCGCCTTCCTCACTTGCTCGCGCTTGCCCCTCCCTCGTACTTGCGGAATTCCACTTACCAAGTGGAAGAAGGCGATACCGGTCTGGGGGTATGTACATGTACTGTATTCTCCGGCCGCGTGGAGACCCCGAATGGAACAAGAGGTATCCGTCCCCCCGCCAAGTAATTTCACGGGGTGGTTCTTCGACCCCAATCCTCGCGGGACGCCCATCCGTGGACTCGGGAGAAATGCAGGGAAGCTGCGAGGCCCGCTGAGGGGAGTGCGGAGTGGCGTCAGAACTCCAATCCGGGCACAGCAGCGGTACAAGTACGATGTCACTCTCCAACAGGGTGACAGCAGAGAAGCGACAGCAGCGCACTGTACGACGTGGTACTCGGTGTCCTCCCATCCTGGCCAGACTGGTCGAGATGGAGGGCTCCACAAAGCAGATTGTCTGCTGCAGGTTTGCTGCACATCCTTCTGAACTGGGCATCGCGCGGGAAGGTCGAGAGATAATATTAGCATCAGACTCCTGTGCTGTGGGACACGAGTCCGCCAGTGTCTCTCGCCCAGGTCCACGCCCGCTCACGCAGCGGATCTCGGGTAGCCTCCCTGGAAAACGAGCCCAGCAGGGTGCCGATAGCGTGCAAGCACCGTGGAAGGGACTGCTAGACAGGCTTATGCCTCAAGCATGGACCCTCCTAATTGAGCCTCCTTGTCGAACCGGCTAAAACCTGTCATTCGTTGGGGGTTGTGGGTATATTGAAGCAGCATGACCCGAAAGGATGGTTGGGCGTATTCAAGGGCCTCCGGCTCACTGCCGCGGTCCCGCAGCATGGCCCGGGAGCCGCTTTCGCGAACACACGCTTCCACGCGCAGAGTCGAACTTTCAGGCCGTCCCCGCGATTCTGCCTATTGAGGGCGAGTCTACCGGCGTCTCTATCACAGACAGATCTCCGCGTTCCATATTGCACTCTTATCGTCCCCGTACTCCCTCTGACGTCTTGGTCGCCAAGGGCCGCTTCTTCGCCCATCGCCACTCCCGCATTCCGCCCCGTCGTGGCCCCGCGACAGACAAGCTTTTGGCCTCGTGGCTAATGCGCGCGCGCAGCGCCCACGTGTGTGCAGCCCAAGCTCGAGATCTGGATCGGCCGTCCCACTACCGAGTATGTAGATAGGAAGAGTACGGCCGCTGCAGGCAGCAGTGACTGCATAGACGTTATTATACAGGGTGGGCACACGCAAGAATGCTACCAAGCCTCACATCATGTTGGACAATGCATAGTTCACGAGCTGCTCTCAGAAACCCAGCAAATGCCCATGGAACAAATACGAGGCGACGCCGACAGCCATCGTGCTTGTTTGAGCGGGCGGCGAAGGGGTCGAAACGGGCCGCACAATCCGCAAAGTGCAGAGAGTCGTGGATTTGATTGGCGCCCGCGCTGAGCCTCAGACATTGGAGTGTTTCCGCTGTGAGGTCGATCATCGGTGCTCCGAAGATCAACAGCGGAAGCTGAGAGGCCGCTCGGTCATCGATGATTCATGTATGTGGCTTCTTGGGCACTAAAATATGCCCGCGGCTGGGGGGAAGGCACCCATGACCGCTGCTCGAGACAAAAGTGGCTGGACCGAAGCATGGGGTGGCGGTGATCCTCTAAGACTTTTTTTGCTCTGTGTCAATGTGTGGGGGCTTGAGCAGCTTGAGACCAGACCGCCGCTTCTGATCGCCGTGCGGGAAGGAAGGAGCGGCTGTCATCGGCGTATCGACCCTTCTGTCCCAAGATCCATTTGCCTGTGCGGTGAAAGAGGCGGGAAGGCGTGCCCCTGGGCGTTCCCTTCCTCTAGAATGATCGCTCGCTTGCCATTGGTCGGTGCGCCGAGAAGGGCCTCGTGTTTTTGCAGAAAGCTGTGGATAGGAAGACCTCGACTTGCTTCGTTGTGTTCGGCGTGGCAGGTGGGGCCTCTTCTTACCCCAAGCTTACTCGGTACGGGGAGACGTATCCCTCGACGAAGGGTTCGACGAATGGCCGGGGACGGACAAGCTCTCCCCAATATCTGCTGGGCAAAACGCAACACATATGCAGTGAGATCAAGGGGGCACGAGTGCACCCCCTTTTTCTTGCCTGGAAAGCGCCTACACACAGACACAATCTGCATTGCCTGCTCGGTGAGAAAGTGACTGTGACTGGTCAGGGATGGGCGGGATGCGTGTTTCATCTCAAAACCCAACCACAACACCTCAACGCTCCGAGTTCTTGGACATGCCTCTATATTGTCCAATCGACCATCTCACCGACACCCCCCCCTTACTAGGATTTTAAAGTTAACGGGATATGGGCGGAACACTCACCGCAAGTGTGTAACCCTACCCTGCGGGCTTCGCTCGCGATCTGCCGATAAAGACTGCGGCCTGTTGGCATCTTCCAACGCTCCATTTGACCCTTGGGCTCCACTGCTCAGCCACGATCACCCTCCACAACCGGCTACTTGCATCGCGGATTGCGCAGCCACACCCCTTCGACTGAGATATTTGGATGTCCCCGTCCGACGTGCATGGCCGGTGCGTCATAGTAGTTACACAGCAAGACGGTAGATTTCAAGTCGCTTTTGACATCGCACATATCCGGAATCACAGGATACCATCGCCGAAGATCAGTACACATGCTCGTTGACCTACAAGAAGCAAAGTGCAAGGGTCTCTTCCACATTTGTACCGAGTAGTAGCATGATGCTAGGCCTCTACTTGATGTACAAGGAATCAAGTTTCGACTGCATCGAACTCTCTCCCCATTCGCCCCAGGTGGTTCTTAGAAGAAGATCGCATGCTGTTGCTAGCCTCATTTAGAAACGGGGGGCGTCGATCCTCTAAACAAAACCTTGTTCACATGGAGCAAACAGCACGCCACGGAAAGCGACGATGCCGTGTCTGGCGCCGATCGAGGGTTCCTCGGGGACGTGATCGGGCATCGCTGTGCCCAAGGCGAGAAGGCTCCAGACCATTGTAATCAGTTTATCTACAGCATGACGCGCCTTCGAAGTACGAACGGGGCAGCCCGCGGATCCACGTCCGGCTTTACCTTGATGGGAGTCATCTCGCCCATCCGTCCGTCACTTGTGATAGAGCGTTTGTAAGAGTGGTGATGAGCTCGTTCAACCTTGAGTTTCGCCGGAGTGTTCTATTTTGGGGCAATTAAGGCCCAGGATTCCGGGGGGACCGGCCCCCCGACAGTTGGCCTCCGGGAATGCATCTGCCCCATATTAGAGGCAAAACTTTCTCGGATACTTCAGGCCTCAACATCTGCGAGCCCGCCTCCAGCTCAGCTGTACCTCGCACAAGAAGGAACTGGCTGCACAATGACACACCTCGTACAGGTGACTGCTAGAGGAATGAGGGGTGGGTAAATCGCGGTAGATATGTCACGTGAGGCTCAGCTCGACCTCTCACCCCGTGCAGGTACGTACCCGGTTGGGGTGAGGCGGGACATTGGAAGCCTTGCCGACTGACGAATCGGGAGATGAAGACCTCCATCAACAATCCCAGGCTTCGATCTGTCGTCAAGCACTCGCGTCGAGGCCTACACTGAGCAGGGTTATCCGAGACGCGTGGATCCTGTTGCAGCCAGCTTCGGATATCGACAGTACCGCCAACCGCGCCGAAGCAGCCGCGGGCGCGATCGATTGCCCCAGCGCGTCGGAGCCGGTATCTCCAAACATCCACCCCACGATTCCAGGGTATCTCGGATCTGTTGTCACCATGCCTCCGGGATCGCAGAAAGGAACGGGTGGCAAGAAGGGCTCCGGCGTCATGAGGCAAAGGAGCCGCAACACGACTCCGAGCTCGGTATCACCCACCGCCACCCTCCCTACCTTCGAGACCTACGATACAGAGTATTTGGAGCTGCGAATCGAGCGCTTTCGCCCCCTGACTCTCGACGATGTGGTTGACCAGGGAGTTTTCAACGCCATGATGCCGGATGCGAAGAGCTTGGACGGAATGGTCTCGCGCTTGCAACGGCTAGCTAATGCCATCGAGCTACGCAGCAATTTCTACGATAAGGGAATGAGGTTATTGGCATCGGCCCGCAAGAATCGCGTGGACGAGGCTGATGAGGCCGCGAGAACGGATGAGGAGGAGCGCGAGAAGAAGAAACCTAGAAAAAAGCGCAAAGCGCCCGACTCCTTAGCGCCCCAAGACACGAGGCCGGGTGAGTTAAACTTCTCTGACAGTGACTCCACACTTTTCAATGATCCAGAACTCCCAAATCCTCCACCTCATTCTCTACCTTATCCATGATTCACCTTCCACTAACTACTCTTCCCACTCCCTCCAGAACGCTCATCCCCGCTTCGAGAATCTACCAAATCAAGAAAACACCACCGCGACGAGTCAGCAAGTTCGTCTCTGTCCCCGCCCGCGCAAGCGTCGCCGACAGCCATGGACGTCGACGAGAAGAAGAAAACCGAGGAGGACGATGAGGAGGACGAGGACGAGGACGAGGGGGAGGAGTCGAGTTCCGACGAGGAGTCACGCCCGGCCCGCTCCATGGTACCTCAATCACACACTTTTGGCGACGATCCCTCGACTTTCCCCGACCCTACCGTGTACGAGATCCGGCCCGTCGCCCCAGGAATGTCGGAGGAAGAGATAAAGGAAATATACTCTGTCGCGAGGTATCCGAAGAGCGACCTCTCCGAATTACTGGCCGGCAACCCTCCAGACAAAGATTTTAGCAACACCAAGCCCGCCAACCAGATTAGCTTCTCCACCTTTTCGACGTACATGGAGCCCTACTTCCGGCCTTTCACAGAGGAGGACCTCGCGTTCTTGCGAGAGCGGGGGGATCGCGTGTCGCCGTTCACGATGCTGAAGCGAGGCAAAAAGCATTACACGGAAATATGGGCGGAGGAAGATGGTGCCATGGCTGTCGACTCTCCCCAGTCTGGGCGTGATAGGCACCCGCCCAACCAACCCCGGGGATCAATAGACTTCATGAGCGACGACGTTGGGGAAACGGACAAGCTGTCGGTCGGGCCGCTGCTGACCCGTCTGCTCTCAATGATGCGCCCAGAGGCCCGCGCGCCAACCGAGGACCGAACCAACGGCGTTAACGGCGATGCGCACATGAGCATGGACTTGAACGGAGATGGGGCGGATGGTGCACCGGATGAGAAGCCGAATGCCCTCCAGCCTGCCACCAACATGCCTGAGTCGTCCACCGAGGCCTGGAAGAAGGCATCGCATCCGAAGCTCGACTATGGTCAGGTCGACGAGCGTATCAAGCAGGAACTTCGCCATATCGGCTTCCTTCCGTCTGATGGCAACTTTGAGGCCGAATACGACGGCCACTTCGACGACGAAGTGTCAGGTCGCCTCCGTCTCCTCCAGCAGCGCCTGCGGGAGCAGATGCTAGTCAATGGCGCGCGCAAGGCGAGACTCATGGAGCTCGTCAAGGAGCGTATGGCGCACCAGGAGTACCAGACCATCCTGGAGGATCTGGATACACAGGTGCAAGGGGCTTACCTCAAGCGGACGCGCACGATGGGCAAGACGAAGAAGAACAAGCGGCCGGGTGGGGCGGGCGGCGGGAGCCACTTCGTTGGGGCGACGAACACGGCGAGGCCCGGTATTGGGGACCTCACGAAAACGCTCATGGAGAGGCGGAAGAGGTGGATATCGACGATTGGCTCGATCTTCGACGACCAGGGCATGGGCAAAGTGCCGAGAACGGAGGACCCGGACAGCTCGATTTTCAAAGCGGATGTCATGGCGGGGCTTGTGCGGAAGGAGAAGGAGCAGTGGGACGAGGATGTCGACGAGGAGTGAGGGTGTTGAGGCTATTGGTCATAGTCTTGGCCCTCTGCCTTCTTGTTTCTTCTTCCGCCTTCTACTTCTTCTTATCTTTCTCTTGGTACGGCGTTACCAGGAGCTCCTAAAGGCGCGGCTCTTTCGGCGTGCGCTTCGAGTACGAGTACTACCACGGTTATTGTTCTACGGCGGAGGGAATGCAACGGGAAAGGCGGCTGTTTTGGCTTCTCGGAATTGGCGTTAGGGAGTATTATACAGGGTCATGCCAAAGGGGTTTCCGCGGTGGGCCGCGGCTTGGCTTATTATGATATGAGGTTATGGGTTGAGGGCGGGTTCAGCTAATTTTCAGTGAGGCTAGCCCAGAATGGAAACAGCGCGTCTTTCGAAGTACGCATGTCTCATTACCGACGAGGTCATCAACAGCTCTTCCCCACCCAACACGGGATTTCCCACGCGCCAGTACAGGGGGCCCAATTACAGAACCGGGACATGCTGCCGAGTACGCTCGATAGACGGACAAATCTCCTCGTCTCGTTGTGGTGGTGGTGGGGTCGCCGGGCTTTGCAAGGAGGCGGGTCCGGTCCGTCCGATCCGAAATCCCTTATCTTTGGTCCGTTCGGGCTCCAACACCAATAACCAAACGTCACGCCAGAACCCACCCACGCATACATACATGTACTAGATAACCGGGGGCAAATCGTTGCCTCCCTAGAAGCATACGACCATCATATCACCCGCATTCCCCCCCTTCGGTCCCCTTTCGACCCCGCTCATCGTGTAAACTGTACCTGCCCTCGATCCCTTACTTTTTGTAGAGCTTTCCTCCTCAACGCCTCCTCCGTAAGCCTCAGGGTCTCGTTGAGAATAAACACACTCAGAGAGGCGTCCGCGTGCCTGGTCCAGAAACGATGTATCTCGTTCCGAGGGAGGTTCGTACAAGTCTGTCTGGTGTTATCGTAGGACTGGGAATTTATTTTATTGGACGATAAAAAGGCTAATTTGGGGGACTAGGTCGATAAGCTCGTCGTCTCGCAGCTGGGACAGCTCGCGCAGAAACGTCTGGCGAGGGGCATTAGGTTGAACCACACCGAGTCAACGGTATCCGGCCCTTCTCCCCTTGTTTCCCCCAGGAGGCATATCCTACTTATACGGGACTCTTACCTCTGTCTCCTTCCATTACATCCATTGCGGGGGCAAAGAGGAGAGACACGGGACTGACACCCTCGCAGGCTCTCATCGCCCACGTCATTCAGGAGCTCATCCGCGATGGCAACCACACCGTCGCCGACCTGATGAACCTCGGCGGCACCCTCCTGGGCCGCCGCCACGTCCACCCGGCCGTGACTTCCACGCTCAAGCAGGTCCAGGTCGAGGGAACCTTCCCCTCCGGCACCTACCTCGTAACCGTCGACAGCCCGATCCGCACAGACGAGGGCGACCTCGCGCGCGCGCTATATTCCAGCTTCCTCCCCGTGCCCACCAATGACGCCTTCCCCGAGGTGGTCCCCGGCCACTACATGGCCAGGGAGAAGGCGGGTGCCGTGGTGCCGATGGAGGGCCGCATCGAGCTGAACAACAACAACGGCCGGAGACGCATCAAGCTCAAGGTCACGAACAAGGGGGACAGGCCGATCCAGGTAGGGTCGCACTACCACTTCATCGAGGCGAACCCGCACCTCGAGTTCGACCGGGCGCGCAGCTACGGATTCCGGCTGGACATCGCGTCCGGTTCGTCCTGGCGCTTCGAGCCCGGTGACACCAAGGTGGTGAACCTGGTGGAGATCGCCGGCAAGCAGATCATCCGCGGCGGCAAGAACCTGGCCAGCGGGAAGCTGGACTACTCGCGCCTGAACGAGATCCTCGAGAGGGTCAAGGCAGCAGGGTACGCGCACGTCGAGGAGGAGGCGAACGCGGACGAGGTGATCGAGCCTTGGTCGCTGTCGCGGGCGTTCTACGCCACCACGTTTGGGCCGACGACGGGGGACCGCGTGAGGCTGGGGCTCACAGACCTGTGGATCAAGGTGGAGAAGGACTACACCATGTATGGCGAGGAGTGCAAGTTCGGCGGCGGGAAGACGCTGCGGGAGGGCATGGGGCAGGCGGCCGGCGAGTCGCACCCGAGCGCCCTCGACGTGGTGATTACGAATGCGCTGATTGTCGACTGGACTGGTATCTATAAGGCTGATATCGGTATCAAGCACGGAAGCATTGTGGCCATCGGCAAGGCGGGCAACCCGGACGTCATGGACGGTGTCACGCCGGGAATGGTGGTGGGTAGTTCCACGGACGTGGTGGCCGCCGAGGGCAAGATTGTGACGGCGGGCGGAATCGACACGCACGTCCACTTTACGTGTCCCCAGCAGGCGCAGGAGTCCATCTCAAGCGGCATAACAACCGTTCTCGGCGGAGGGACGGGGCCAACGTAAGAATATACCAACCCAGGCGTGAAGGAACGGCAGCTAACACGGGGCCTCTCTAGCGCGGGCTCCCTCGCGACGACGTGTACGCCCGGACGGGCCAACATCCGGCGGATGCTCCAGGCGTGCGACAAGCTTCCAGTGAACGTGGGGATAACGGGCAAGGGCAACGACAGCTCGCCGCTAGCGCTCGTGGAGATGATTGAGGCGGGCGCGTGCGGCTTGAAGCTCCACGAGGACTGGGGCTGCACACCGGCGGCGATCGACACCTGCCTCAATGTCTGCGACAATTACGATGTGCAGGCGCTCATCCACACGGACACGCTCAACGAGGCTGGGTTTGTCGAGTCGACGATGGAGGCTATCGGTGGGCGGACGATCCATACGTACCACAGCGAGGGCGCGGGCGGCGGGCACGCTCCCGACATCATCAAGGTGGTGGAGCACCCCAACGTGCTGCCGTCGTCGACGAACCCGACGCGGCCGTTCACGCTCAACACGCTAGACGAACATCTGGACATGCTGATGGTGTGCCACCACCTGTCCAAGGACATCCCCGAGGACATCGCCTTCGCGGAGAGCCGTATCCGGGCGGAGACGATCGCGGCGGAGGACGTGCTGCACGACCTGGGGGCGATCAGCATGATGTCGAGCGACTCACAGGCGATGGGGCGGTGCGGCGAGGTGATCCAGCGGACGTGGAACACGGCGCACAAGAACAAGGAGCAGAGGGGTTTCCTGCCGGAGGACGAGGGGACGGACGCCGACAACTTCCGGGTCAAGAGGTACGTGTCCAAGTACACGATCAACCCGGCGATCGCGCAGGGGTTCAGCCACGCGGTCGGGAGCGTCGAGGTGGGCAAGCTGGCGGACCTGGTGCTGTGGGAGCCGGCGTGGTTCGGGACAAAGCCCAACGCGGTGCTCAAGGGCGGCATGATCTCGTGGGCCATGATGGTGAGTTCCGCCGCGCAGGCAGCGCTTCCTCCTCCCCCTCCCCCTCCACCTCTCCTCCCATCACAGACGAGTGCTGACGGGCGCACAGGGCGACGCCAACGGGTCGGTGTCCACGGTGGAGCCCATCATCATGCGGCCCATGTATGCGCCGGAGGTGCCGGACTCGAGCATCCTCTTCGTCAGCCAGGTGTCGCTGGACTCGCACACCATCGACTCGTACGGGCTCAAGAAGCGGGTGTCGGCGGTCAAGGGCTGCCGCACGGCGGGCAAGAAGGACATGAAGTTCAACGACCTGATGCCCAAGATGAAGGTCGACCCGGAGGTGTACACCGTCGAGGCGGACGGCGTGCCGTGCACGGCCGAGCCGGCCGAGTTCCTGCCGCTGGCGCAGGCGTACTATGCGTACTGATCTTGTATGGGGCGTGGCTGTTTCGTATCTGGGCGTTTGTCTCCAAATGTAGTTACGTCGAAAGGCCCAACTTGTTTGAACTTCCGTATTGTGTAAATCAAAATGTGGTGGTGGTGATACTGTAGTGAGGGTTTTAATGGGTGAGCGCTGCGAGTGGGCACCGATGCTGCCCGCACCACGTGCCGTACTCCCGCTCTCTCACGTCAGATACACCACCAAAGCTGAAGGAAGTCTGAGTCTGCCTTACCAGAACAACATCATATTCCAACTTGTTCCAATTCCAATCAACATTCAGTCTTCCTACCTCGTGAGGCCTAACCACCACTAAACACGCATCTACCCAAGAAATACGGACCCATCGACTCCGCGTCTGCTCTCACGGCCCAGCATGGCGGACTACGCCCCCACGAAAGCCTCCACATCCATCCCCTCTCTCTACCGCTTCGTCCTCACCACCCTCGAGCCCCTCATCGCCATGGGCGGCGTCCTGCAGGCCGTGACCACCCCGGAGGTCTACCTCCAGACCATGACCCGCTCGCGCGTCCCCTACGACCCGGCCACCCACTTCCTCTACACCGAGCTGGCCGGCTCGTGGCTCTTCTTCATCTTCCTCGTGGTCTTTGCGCTGCGGCACTTTGACGACCTGCGGGTCTGGCGGTGGGTGTGCGTCGCGGTGCTGCTGCAAGACGTTTTCTACGCGTGGAGCGTTGCTGAGGCCGTCGGGGGGTGGGCGGCCTGGGTGGACCTGGGAGCGTGGGAGGTGAGCGACTGGCTTGTGTTCTGGACAACGCTGCCGGGGTTTCTTGTGAGGGTTCTGGTTGTGCTGGGGATTGGGGTAAAGGAGGACACGAGGGGTGTTGGGGGCAAGAGGGAGTGAGGAGATGTCAGATACTCGGGCTGCTGCCGCCATGGTCGTTGCAAGCCCAACTATTTGTGTTAGTTTGGTGATGGTTTTTATAGCTCAGCTCATGTAAGTGGCCAAGACGGGAGAACGCCGAGGAGCCTTCGTTGATGAAGCACCCATCTGCAAGGCCGGAAGACTTATAGTGAGACTAGACGTCTGCTGGCAACTTTAACGCTGGGAGTTTTTACCTGCCCCATGGGCCCATGAGCGGTGCTGCGGTGGCTGGCACCCACCATCCAGGCCTAGCCATTACAGGCGGTTTCCAGCAGCCGAGCACCCGCCTCCACCGGCCCCAGCACCCCCTGAGTATGTAATTACAGGGCCCACCATCCATATGCCAATTGTGCATGTAAGAAAAAAAGTCCGTAGCTCTGGAAAGCTTCATTCTTTCCCCCCGCCCACTTACCATGTCATGACTCGCCTCTCCCACAGCGCCGCGATGATACGTCCACGGGCCGCGGGCCTCCTTCCGGCCCAGCCGCGGCCAGCACGACTGCTGCGCCCGCAATCGCGGCCACAAGGGCGCTCAATTCCTCGCCGCACCCTCGCGACAACATCGGCCCTCCGCGACGCCGACCCGGCGCCCTCGTCCCGCTCCCGCTCCGAACCGCCCGACCACCGCCGCCTCGGCGCCCAGCAGAAGCTGTTCACGACCTCCATCTACAGTCCCGGCTCGCCGCTCCTCCTCCCGCACGGCAAGCGCGTGGCGAACCGCCTCGTCGACTTCCTCCGCCGCCAGTACGTCCGCTACGGCTTCGACGAGGTCGACACGCCCACCATCTACAAGAAGAGCCTGTGGGAGAAGTCGGGCCACCTCGAGAACTACGCCGACGACATGTTCTCCGTCACCTCCAACCCGCGCCGGACGTCGTGCTGCGGCGGGCATGGGGAGGGAGCCGAGGAGGACGAGGGCGACTACGGGCTCAAGCCCATGAACTGCCCGGGCCACTGCCTCATCTTCGCGTCCGAGACCCGCAGCTACCACGACCTCCCCGTCCGCTACGCCGACTTCTCGCCGCTGCACCGCAACGAGGTGTCCGGCGCGCTGTCCGGCCTCACGCGCGTGCGCCGCTTCCACCAGGACGACGGCCACATCTTCTGCCGGCCGAGCCAGGTCGAGGGCGAGATCCGGAAGACGCTAGGCTTCGTGCGCTTCGTGTACTCGGTGCTGCGCCTCGGCGTCAGTTACCGCCTCGTGCTCTCCACGCGGCCGGCTGACCACTTCATCGGCGGGTTGGAGGACTGGGAGCGCGCGGAGGGGGCGCTGAAGCGGGCGCTCGATGCGTCGGGCCAGGAGTGGAGCATCAACGAGGGGGACGGCGCGTTCTACGGCCCCAAGATCGACATCGTGATCAAGGACTCGGACGGCAAGGAGCACCAGACCGCCACGACGCAGCTCGACTTCCAGCTGCCCAAGCGCTTCGAGCTCAAGTACGACGCGCCCGCGCCGGAGCTCGAGGCCCGCGGCGAGACCACGAGCGACCCGGCGCTGCTCGCCACCGTGGGCCCCGTGACGCCCGTGCTGATCCACCGCGCCGTGCTGGGCTCGGTCGAGAGGCTGATGGCCCTCCTGATCGAGCGGTACGACGGCGCGTGGCCCTTCTGGCTCAACCCGCGCCAGGCGGCCATCCTGACCGTCAACGACGCGCCCGAGACGCTGGCGTGGGCGCGGAACGTGCGGAACGTGCTGGAGGGGCACGACGGGGAGGAGGGACTCGAAAGCGGGGCGCTGGCGGAGGGCCTGAGGCAGCCGAACGGGCTCGTGGTGGATCTGGATGAGAGGGCCATCACGATGGGGAGGAAGAAGGCGTTGGCGGACGAGAAGGGGTACGGGCTCCTTGTTACGGTCGGTGGCAAGGAGGCGGCGGCCGGGACAGTGAGCGTTTCGGGGCCGAGTCTTGAAGGTGGGGGCAGGAAGGTCATGACGCCTGAGGAGCTGCTCTCCATGATGCAGAAGCTGGTTGATACGTTCCAATAGGGCGCGGCGGGGAGAAAGTCAGAGGATGTATGATAATTCATGTAATATAAACGACACTAGACTAGAAGGGTAGAAGCTTCAAGTCGCCCTGGGATATCACTCTCCATATAATCGCCCAAACGCCCTGTATCCTTCCGTGCCCATGCCAGGTTCCTCCATCTATCATTCGCCCAGGGTATCCCCGGTCCGGGTTCTCATCCCTCCCAGCGTTCCCACCGTCCCATAGTGCGCCGGCCTGGGGTATGTCAAAAGTCCCGAATAACGCTGCGCCAAATTCACACCAGATCCCCCGAAGCACCGTCGACAGAGACGGGAGTATCTCGCCACCATGATACCCCCTTGGACACTGCGCTATCGCTCCTGCTTGACGTTAGTCGAGGACCTCCTCCGCCCCTTTGCGTCGTAGTTCTCGGCGTCGGGGCGGTCCGCCTGCGTCTTACTACGAGCCCGTTAGCGCCACGTCCATGGAACTGGTTAGGGGAGATAAGGGCCCATTCAAGACATACTACATCTTCAGCTCCTCAGGTATGTCGCCCCCGCGCCGCTCGATCTCCTCGACGAGGCGCTGGTTCTCCTCGAGCTGGACGTGCAGGTACTCGGAGGTCTTCTGCAGGACGACGCCTTCGGAGCGGCCCTGGCCCTCTATGCCGGGCACGAGGGTGGTGAGGCGGTCGAAGGCGTAGCGGATGGCCTCGCGGCGCTTCTTCTCTGCGCAAGGGGGGTTAGAGTGGACGGAACCGAGGGGCCCGGGTGTGGATGTGGTGCAGTAGTAGGAACCCGGCGGGACCAGGGCGGGAGGGCTGGGGACATACCGGAGGCGACGTGGTTGTTCCGCTTCTCGACCTCGGTGAGGCGGTTCTTATCGTCGGCCTGGGACGTCGACTGGGCATCGTCCGACGCGCTCATGGCTCCGGTTGGGTCTCTCACGAAAGGGGGCAGTCGGCGGGGGAGGTCAGGGAAAGGACCAAGTAGGACTAGGCGGGCTGGATCGGCGGGAAAGTTGAAAGGGCGCGGCGGGGGACGTGGAGCGTGGGCGCTAGCGGAAGGGCCGAGATCACGGGCTTGCTCTCGGAGACTTTATAGTCTGTCTGCAGGTCCGGGCCGAACACACGCATGCGCAAGCAGGCACCGGGAGGAATGCGGCATCCGAGGCTCTTCGGAGGGGCGGGCGTGCTCTGGGGAGGCTCCCAGGGGTTGGAATCGGGCGAGGGCGTGCGAGTTGCAGAGCGGTGTTCAGCGGGTTGCTGGAAAGCCCAACTGACGATGGCATGTGATTTCATGGTCTGGACCAAAAGCACATGCAAGTATGGGCCCAAGGCGCGGTGGGGAATCCGGGTCTGGGGAAGGGGCGTCACAGCGGGTTAGTAATACGACACGACGCCTGTGCCTGGACGGCCCGTCACACAGTCACATCGGCATCACATCCTTGCCATGTCTGCATCTGGTGTCCTCGATAACCACGGGCTACGAGATTACACAGTCCAGGGATCCAAGGCCACAGCCAATCGCACCGACGTGGGAAGAATAATAGGGCCGGCTGGTGTCCGCGGGACGGCGGGAAGCCGCAGCGTGGAGGCCGGCATATGATGCTATGTCCTGCAGGCATCTGCCAGGGCGGGAAGGAATGGAAGGAATCGGTCGTCTTAAACCGGGCGTCGCTCACCGGGGTGTCTCGATTGCTCTATCTGGGTGGGTGGGATTGGCTATGGGTGGGATCCTCCAGAGCTAAATCCGAGGCCCGAATGGTCCAGACTACTTGCATGCCGGCCCAGCTTCTTGGCGCGGTGAACGACTCATGTGCCTACAAGCAACACCGTACAGATGTGGCAGCAGCACGGCAACTCAGGGCGTTGGTGTGCTGAAGCGGGGCATTTTCGTGGGAGGCGGGGCACTTTGCTCCAGCTCACTGACTTGCCCCCACCACAGTCAATCAGCTCCCTCACCTCCAAACAGCCTCCTCCGCCACGACAGCCAATTTAGCTCTCGCCGCACCTTATCGGCGACCCGGGCCATCTGAGAAGAGCCTCCCGTCGGAAACACCACTAGGAAAGCCTCCCATGGCCGACTCCAAAGAATCCGGCGCGCCCTCGGAGCCGCCGCCCAGCTACGATAGCTCAGCGCCCCGGAGACCAATGCCGCGGCCGCTCGACATCCCCATCCTCAAGTACCTCCGCTCCAAGCGCGTCATCCTCGCCTCCGCCTCGCCCCGCCGGAAAGCCCTTCTATCCCAGGTGAGCCCCTCCTTGCGCCCTCGCCGTCCGCTGAACCATAGCCCCCGCTGACCCAGATCCCCAGATCGGCCTCCCCAACCTCGAGATCCTCCCGTCCACCAAGCCCGAGGACGTCGACAAGAAGACCCACGGCCCGCACGCCTACGTCTCCGCCACCGCCAGCCAAAAGTGCCTCGACGTCTACGAGTCCGCCGTGGCCTCCCAGGACCCTTCCTCGCCCGAGCCCGCCCTCGTCATCGCCGCCGACACCATCATCGTCTCGCGCGACGGCCGCATCCTGGAGAAGCCGCGGAACCGCGCCGAGCACGTCCGCATGCTGCGGCACCTCCGCGACACGCGCGTGCACACCGTCATGACCGCCGTGTGCGTGCTGGCGCCGAGGGACGACGCGAGGTACCCGGGCTACGAGGTTGAGTCGCACACGGAGGAGACCAAGGTGTACTTCGCCGACGAGGCGACCGGGCTGCCGGATGATGTGGTGGAGGCCTACGTGAGCACGGGGGAGGGGGCCGACAAGGCGGGGGGCTACGCTGTGCAGGGTGTCGGTGGGATGGTGCTGGTGGAGAGGGTGGACGGCGGCGTTGACAATGTCGTGGGGCTGCCTGTTAGGAAGTGTCTTGCCTTGGCCGAGAAAGTTATATTTAGGCAGGAGGTGAACGAGGGCGAGAGCGAGGAGGAGGAGTAATTGCACAGCCTTACTCGAGGCTACGAACTATAGAGATGTGCCAGTTCTTGGTGAGAACTAGGCGTTCAATACTGGAAAAGGGCGTAGCAAAGCGTATGTCCTGGGATCCAGAGGCTCGTACCAATGGTACTGATGCCAACCTGCATCATACTTCCCCGATTCTTCGCCTCAATCATGCTAGCCCATCTCATACTCTCCCCTCCAACTCCACCCTCAGACAGCGTCGGTGTCCAACGCGAAAGTATCCTGAATGGGAATAGATATATTTTATCTTGACAGCAACCCTACAACGCCCAGATATCAAAACCCGGGGGCTTCGCGTCCAGCCCCTTGGGTCTCGCTCATGCATGAATCGAAATAGGATATCCTGGTGCTCCTCGCAGGCTCCCATGCGGACCCAGTAGCTGTTTCCAACGTCTGCGACGGAATGACCTCGCTTCCTTCTCATACCCAACCTTGGGGTTGCCCTTAAGAAAGGCTCACCACAGTCCGAACCAAGTGCCGAGCTCCCACGCGGTGGAAGACAAACCTTCTCAGTTGGTCTTCTTTCCCGCAGAACCGTTCGCGGCCTGCTTGTTCGCGAGCTGCTTCTCCTTCGGTATCGTCAGGGCGTTGATGCCAAGGTACCGGCAGATGCTCGTGACTACCAGGTACGCCCACCTAAAGTACACCACGGCCGCGAAGACAAAGTACGCATACAGGTACGTGAGCTCGACCTCCGCACTCACGGGCTCAAAGCCGAGCCGAGGCAGGTTGGCCAGGATGCCGCCGCCTATTAGCGGGGTGAGCATGACGGTCCAGTACGGGAACGGCTGGCGCGTCAGGTGCGCCAGGATCATCTTGGTGGTCATGCGGCCGAAGACGAAGGACATGGTGAGGCAGAAGAGAACGAGGTGGTTCTCGGAGCGGAGGGTCGAGTAGGGCGAGTAGATCCAGGCGGCGATGCCGAGGGTGTAGGCGGCCATGGGGGCCCACTCGAGGAAGACGGGCGCCACGGGCAGTTTCTTCGCGCGGCGGGCGCACACGACGTGGTAAACGCAGAACGGGATGTGGGCAACCAGGAGGGAGCTGACGAGAGTAGTGATCCATATGTCGCGGATGCAAGTGTCGCCGACGGCCTCAGCGTAGCCGAAAAGGTAGCGCTCGCCGACAAAGTTAACGATGGGCTCGGTCCAGATCCCCGGGCCGTAGATTCCCGAGAGCGCCATGACGGCGCACGCGATCAAAAGGCCCTCGGTAGGGCCGTTGACGTAGCCCAGGTACAGGGTGTGCGTGTGGTATGTCTCCCAGGTGGAGAAGAACATGGGGACGCAGGGGCAGAGCGCGGTGAAGACGCCCGACTTGGAGGTGCCCAGGCCCATGGCGGCGGTCTCGAGGAGGCTCGCGAGGGTGCAGTTGAGAGAGTCGATGCCGTGGTCGAAGAGCTCGCCGAGGCCGCTCGAGGTGCCGGTTCGTCGCGCCTGCTTGCCGTCTATGTTATCCATGGTCTGGTACATGAAGAGGCCGAAGGCGAAGCTCAGGTACAGCCATGTCGGTCCCTATGGCATGTTAGTTTGCTCTTGCTCGACAGAGGTTTAACTTTCTCCCGGTGGAACTCACCGGGCCGACTAGATCGGGCATGAAGATGACCAGCAGGCCAATGTTCCCAAGGATGAAGAAGAATCCCAGGAGGGTGACCATGTTCGGTGCCAGCCATAGCGGTAATAGTTTAACGAAAGCATTCCACTAGCACCAGCGGACTGTCAGCTATTCTGCGCATAGCCAGGCGCGCAGGAAGGGGGCCGGCGCGCGAGGGAGGACGAGGAGCGGGCTCTCGTACGTAGGGACCGAGGATGTAGTACGACACGGGGGACTTGTCGACGCTCGAGTATTTGTAGGTCTTTAGATGGCTCAGGGCCTCGTCGGAGATGCATTCGGCGGCGGCCTCCTCTGCGGGTTGGGGAGCACCAGGGTTAGAGAGCTCGATCATGAGGACGTGCCAGGTGGAAGTCTGGCGCGAGGAGGGGCCGGCTTGGCGGTCAAGCTCGGAGCTTTCACTTACTCTTGTTGGGGGCCATTGCGTCTGAGGAAGGGAAGCAACTCGTCTTCTCGTGGATGCGCAGTACGGGCGGCGGGAAACGGCGTGGTGTATGGATACAAGCCTCGAGGAGTCGAGTTATAAATAAGACATCGTCGAGCCGTCAAGGGATACGGAGAGTCGGTGACGGGGACTCGGCAAGAAATAAAGTGTGGGGGGGGTTGGTGGGAGGTGGGCCGTCTTTTCGTTGGAGAGAGGGACGAGGTCTGGATGGGCGCCCCGAATCAAGAACAAACGTGCCCAGTTCGGCAGGCGAGTGGGTCAGTGCTTTGGTTGCGCCGCTTGTTGCAGTGTTCGCGCACTTGCAAGGGACCGGCGCCCCACCCGCCGGCTTCAATTGGTTGGAGCGGTGGCCCTATGGGTACGGAGATACGGCCAGAGCAGAGGGGCTGTTACGTACCTGTGCCTTCGACTTGGAACCCCACTTCGGCAGTGCGGATGGAGTGAAGGCGCTGCTTTAAAACACGCGATCGCTCTCTATTTTTGTATAGAAAACACCGTAAATTCTACTTAGGGTACTAGGCTTGCTGTTTTCTCTCTCTCATTCGTTCCGATGGTATCCGTGGCTTCAACCTCCAGCTCATTTCGGTACACCCCACGGCAGATTGAGCTTTCCGTCGGAGCTTTGGCTGGCAAGATCGGGTAAAACCAGGACCCCGCTGTCGATCAAGGAACCAGGGGGTGGCAGCTGGAGTCAGGGACCTTCCGCCCCGTTGCCCCCGCCCACCCCTGGCGCGCGCCCACCTCAACTGCCCTACGAATCAGCGGCCGGCCCGTCCTCAACAATTCCTTCCGCCACTCCACCGCGGCCCTCAGCAAGCAGCAACGTTCAAACGTCTCCAGATTGGCATGTGAAAGTTGATCTCGGCAGGGCAAGCCAAAGACACCCGCCTTCGGCGGGTGTCTTTGATTGCATCTGTGGGTGGTAATACAACGTTTTGTGAAGGGGGAGCTTTGTGCGCGTTTTCTTTTGTCCGACTTGAGCCCAGTGCTCGGCGCAGTGCCTTGGCCACGACAGGCCGCTGTGGGCGATGTGTCGGGAAGCGGCTTCTTGCGCTGTGAGATCGATTGATTAAGCAGGCTTACTTGCAGCTTGGAGATTCCGGAGTGCAGAAGAACTTGATAGGGATGTCAACAGCAGGGTAGCCAGACTTGGAGTCGGATTAGGCTTTGGCCTTGCCGTATTCGTGATGGTGTTTGTAGCCGTTGATCCATCAAGACGCCTAAACCGAGGCCCACTAGATGTCTCTCGTGTAGCAGCCCACATGCTTCAAGCTGGATTATGCTACCTTGGTGGTAGCTGGAGCGATAAATTGCTGGACCCCCAGACAACAATCACAACCAATCTGGCTGGACATTGGAGGTGGCAGGTATGCAGTCGTTGGTAGGTGCACTTCAATTGCCCCAGGGGTGTGTGGGGCTAGATCCACTGTTCTGACACTGTAATGTGCCCAGACCTCCAGCGACGGGACACTTTGTTAACAAATCCGGGGATCTTGGCACCTCGGCCACACTGACTGGCAATTTATCCACTTGCCGCCATGGCACGACACAATAACACGTCTTAGCATGGGCTGGCCTCTCTCTCACAAAGCCATCCACCGCCATCCTTAACGCCATGCCTCCGCCCGCCAAAATGCCAGCTTCGGCCTGTCTCCTAACCCGCCTCCTCGTCGCGCTCCTCCCGCTTCAATTCGCGACAGCCTATGCGCCCCTCGCCGACGAGGTCCTCGCAGGCATTCCCTCTGCCGGCAATGACTTCGACATCGAGAACGGCGCGCTGCTCGCCCCGATCCTCATTCCCCGCATCCCGGACACCGAGAACTCCATCCTGGTGCAGAACCACTTCATCAACTTCTTCAAGACCGAGCTCCCCGACTGGGACGTGCAAGTCCACAACTCCACATCCAAGACCCCGGGCACCGGCGACCGCGACGTGCGCTTCGCGAACCTCATCTTCCGCCGCGACCCACCCTGGGCTTCAGAGGGCGACGTGAACCGCCTGACCCTCGTGGCGCACTATGACACCCTGCAGGAGCCCGAGGGTTTCGTGGGGGCTATTGACAGCGCAGCGCCATGTGCGGCTCTGATGCACGTCGCGAGGAGCGTGGATGAGGGCCTGACGAAGAAGTGGGCTGCTATGGAGGCGAGCGGGGAGGGCGGCTCGGGGCTGGAGGAGGAGAAGGGAGTGCAAATATTGCTGCTGGACGGCGAGGAGGCGTTCGTGAGCTGGACCTCTACTGATTCGGTCTACGGATCCAGGTACGTTACGGTCCTCGGAAACCCCCACGGTTCTCCAGAGTACGGCTTTACTAACCTGTGAACTTCAGGGCACTGGCAGAAGATTGGGAGAACCAGTTCTATCCCGCCGCGTCGACCTTCAAGACCGCCTTGCAATCCATCTCGCTCTTTGTCCTTCTTGATCTCCTCGGCTCCCACCAGTGGCCCCGCATCCCGTCCTACTTCCTGACCACCCACTGGGCCTACCAGAATATGGCGAACGTCGAGAAGCGCATGCGCGACGCGGGCCTGCTCCAGACCACAGCGCCCAAGAACAAGAACGGCTTCCTCCCCGACGCGAAAAAGGCTGCCGACAAGTTCGGCCGGGGCTTCATCGAGGACGACCACATCCCCTTCATGCAGCGCGGCGTACCCATCCTGCACCTCATCCCGTCGCCCTTCCCGGAGCAGTGGCACGACGCTAAGGGCGTGCCCGACGACGCCGAGCATCTGGATATCGCGGCCGTCGACGACTGGGCGAAGATCGTGGCGGCGTTCACGGCGGAGTGGATGGAGATCGGGGAGTACCTCCCCAAGAAGTCTGTCGCTAAGCGCGACACGACCAGCAAGACTGAGTTGTGACTCGCTGGCGCCATTTCGCTTTGGGGGTGTGTGGTGGGCTTTCCATAGATGACGACGAACCTACATGCCGGCGTTAACGGGGTGCTTTTCTTGTACGTAAGAGGATGATGCAGTGCACTCGATGATTAGAAATTGCAGAAGCATTGAATTGAAAGTACCTATATCGTGCGCGCCATCGAGACCAGAACGAACTCATGCCAACGAGGTCTTGTGAAATAAATCGAGGCGGCCGGCGGAGGTGGAGCTGCGGCGAGGTGTTTCAAATCAATTAGCACTGTGCGAAGGTACGTACCTGCTTCCTGTCTTGCTGGCAACTTGACGCAAGCTTGGCGCTGAACGAACAACGAAGCTCGAACAGCTCTTGGACCTCGAGCAAACCCGCCACCTGTTCCGCCCACAACCCACCTCCGAGAACACAACTCCGACGAGCGAACATCACACAACGATGCGGTTCCTTCGGTCCATGGCGACGCTGCTGGCGGCGGCCGGCACTGCCGTCGCGGCGTCGGGCTGGGGATTCGACGACGCGACGGTCTCTGTGAAGGGCAAGGAGGGTGACAACGTCTCGGAGAAGTACGAGCTCTCACACAGTCCAATTAGGAACAATGGGGTTTTTGGGATGAGAATTTTGTTTGCTAACGCGTGGTCTTTGTGGGCAGGCTGACCCAGGGCGCAGCGCTGCCAGATGCGCTTGGACTGCAGACAGAGGATACGCTCAAGATTAGCCTCACAGCGACAGAGAACGGCAAGGCGAAGAGGCCTCACCAGGCCTTTGTTATTCTGAAGGAGGAGGATTCGGGGCTAGAGGCCCCCTTTGCGCTGAGCCTCAAGAGCAACGGCAAGGGCGTCGTCGAGATCGTACGTCTCCTCTCCCCCACCAAATAACCCAGAATACCCAAGCTGACAGTTACGACCTCGACAGCCCCAGAAGGACCTCCCCATCCAGCACACAACGTCCAAGAAGCCACTCCACGCGAGCATCGTCATCGCCTCCTTCGGCTCCTCGAAGGGCCTCGTGGCCCCGCTATTCGACCTCAATGTGGGCCATGACGCCTCCGCGCCGTTCCCGACCTACGAGAAGCCGCTGCGCTACGGCAAGCTGCCCGAGATCCACCACGTCTTCAAGGAGGAGGACGCGAAGCCGCCGCGTGTGCTCTCGGTCTTGTTTGCCGTTGCGGTCGTGGCCACGATTCCCGGCCTGTTCGTTTGGGTGAGTGCGGGGGCCCCCCCCCCCCCCCCGGGGGGGGGGGGGGGGGGGGGGGCAGGGGCCTATCAGCGGCGATCTCGCAGGAGTGTGCTCCCAGCCGGCCGTACAAAATCTCTCGAACTACTCCCCCATCTTCGTCAACCATCAAACCGTGTATATATTCGCCTCGCTTCCTTTTCCTATGTGTCCGACACACTTCTTAGGAACGCATCTTTGACGGGCGGCCCGCTCAAAAGCAAGGTGGCTCCGAACTAAACGCTTCTTTTCCACGCTTCACCTTCAAGTATTCCTGCCTCATCCTGCACTTTGTCTATAAAGCTTGCCTCCTCCTCCCTGACGTCGACGCCTCACCACCTTACTTCTCCCTCCGGGTACCCGGCCTTCTTCGTCACACATCGTTTCTCTCGAGCCACGACTCAAACCCAAGGTCCCTTCTTCATTTCACCTTCCCCGCCCCAGGGCTACTTCCCAACGCCGCCATCATGGCCTTGAGCTCTGCGCCCCCAGATGGCTTCTCCTTGGATCGTTGGAGCCAGGCTCCCAGCGCCCAGGAGTACATGGTTATGGATGGACTGATGCAGTACGACATCCGGCCTCTCGGCCCTGTTTCCCCTCAACACCAGAGAGCGCTCATGTCCCACTCATACCTTGAACCGAACTACAGCACTGCCCCCCTAACGAGTCTGACTTCCGCCCACTTCATCACTACCACCCACAACCCGTTTCCCTTCAGTGGCTATGAGCCTCCTCCCCTGCGGGAGTCATACAGCCATCCCTCGCGCCCGCCATTTCCGGAAAAGCATGTTCATGTACCTATGCCACTAATGAACGACAGAATCCTTGCGCCGCCTCACCGCGACGTGCGACCTGCCTTCGACGAACAGTGCCAGAGCCCCTCTGCCAGGTGGGACCCGTCTCAGAAGACCGTGACGGTCCCGGTCCCGTACGGCGAACTGCCCAAGGTCCCGCACACCATCACTGCAAACGCCACAGTGAACCCCGAGGACGAGGTCTCCTTCTCAACTCACGTCGACACCGTCATGCGGGCCATCCAGGCCAACACCGAGACGAGTGACATTGTCAAGGCCGCCGAAGACAGAACTAGACGCGGGTCCGACGAGCTATTTTCGGTAGGCTACTCGACCCAGTCATCGCCGTCTCGACAAGGCCACGTCTTAACGACAGACTAGGAGCAGACTATATCTTCGGATAGCCGTGTGTCCGTGTCGTCGAAGAAGCGCCGAATCATCTCAAAGAGGCATATCTGTGCCTTTCGGGGTTGTTCAAAGAGATTCTCGCAGAAGACTCACCTCGACATTCATCGTAGAGTACACACGGGGGAGAGACCTTATGTTCGTCACCCCTGCCCTTTGAGCCGCGGTTGTCATGACTACTAACACTTGCGGATACAGGTCTGCAAGTATCCTGGTTGTGGTAAACGGTTTGGTCAGCAGGGAAACCTTCGCGTAGGTGTCCTCCTACTCTGAACATCGTGAGAGTCTCGCCTTAACCTTCTTATTTTCTAGACCCACCAGCGTACACATACCGGAGAGAGGCCATATGAATGTGCCGTGTGCAGCAGGACGTTCCCGCAGCGCGGTAATGTTAGGGCCCACCAGGCTTCCGTCCACGGGGAGGTGAAGGCTTTCGTCTGCAAGCTAGAGGCTTGCACCAAGGAGTTTACCACGCGAGGAAATCTAAAGGTCAGCCCACGTCCTTCCGCAGACACCAAGTGGCAATTTGAAACTAACGCCTCCTCCTAGACTCACCACAACAAATTCCACAAGGAGGCCCTCGTGGCGTTCGGACAGAAGTTTGAGAGCATCAAGGACACGAGCGGACTGTCCGCGGCCGATCGCGAGATCTGGGAGCACCTCGCCACGACGTATAAGAATAGCAACAAGGGAATCAAGGGCCGCGGGAAGAAGGGAGCGGGCTCCACTTCTTCCCAATCTCCGGAGGCCACCAGCCTCTCGACGTTCCCTATCGATGTTCCGCCGGGACCCCTGCACAACCAGGGGTATACCGCCAACCCTCACATGCCGCCCTCGTCAAGCTTCAGCTCCGGGAGCAGCGTCGGCTTTCCCGGCCCCACTGGGCACAACCCCGCCATGCTCGAGACGCATATGGGGAGCGGCATGTACGATACCAAGGTTGGCGGCGAGATGATGGCACCGGGTACATCAGCGGCCATCTACGACTCGCACGTGCGAGACGTCGTGTTCCATGACCTTGGATACGACCGGGCGTACTAATGAAGGTGAAAGACGGGACGCCAGCTCGGTTGGGAGGCCGAAAGATGTACTATACAGATACGAATGACGGACATTACGAAGAGCATACGGTGGTGACGGTGATTTACAGAGTCAAGTCGGGATTGGGGTCAGAGGGATCCGGCATATAGTACGGACTGGGCGCCTCGTCGATCAAGCTTCGCGGGCGGCCGAACCGAGGCGGGAAAAGGGGGGAGCCGGGGCGGGAAAAGGGGGGAGCCGGGGCGGTCTTGCCATTTGGGGTGCATTTGACAAAGAGGGCATTGTTTAATCTCGTCGCCGTTTGTTATTTCCGGTGCATTATCTTCATTTATTCTTCGCCTCCGATTCAACCCAGCACGCTATTTTCCATACTCTCCTGGAGACTGAAAGGTCGGCCCCTAAGTGCAAGGAGCGCAAGGTGGTGTTGCGGCTGCGGAGACAACCCAGCCGCGCAAGCGGAATGAACTAATGGGCACGGCGGGCGGTATCAAGCGGGGTATGCATATAGGACCTGGGACGAACTGCGTTCGTCACGCTGTGATGTGCAGGAACCGGTGAAGGCCTTGGATAAGCCTGCTTGCAGCTTAGCAAGGTACATGGTATTCCTGTTGACATCTCAGAGAGCCGCCGACGTGTGAGGCACGGTCCTCTCGAATCTCGGAGGGCCAGTTCTGCGTCATGCCTTGTGGACCCCGATGGGGCAAGGTTCATCTCCCACGCCTCTCATCCTGTACGCTTCTACTACCCAGCTTTCTTGACGAACCGTATAGGCTTAGTCGTTCTATTGCCTAACTCGAGCTCTGCATTAAACTTTTCACGGTCCAGGGAAAGACGATAGTCAGAGAGGACATGGAGGCCTTGGACATTTAGATGATAAAACATCTACAAAGTGAGAGGGCTGATCAACCTAACCCCGCTGCTCTGGTTGCCCTTCATAGCCCCCTATAGGCCGTGGGGGAGTGGTACGAGGTTAGTCGCCTCTCTCTACTTACAGGACATCACACTAACCAAAGGGGATGGCACCACGTAGGCCATGATCCTCTGGAACGCAATATATGGGGCGCAGCGTCTCGATACGACGGCAGGGGACTGTTTCTGGTTAGTTATTCATTCTCTGCAAACACATAAGCCTCTAGTTTCCCGGAGATCCTCCGAGGTCGGCCGAGCATCCAGGTATTTAAGCTCCTCTTCCCGCTCTCACGTCCCGCTCTGTTCTTCTTCCCTTCCTCTTTCCATCTGATCTCTTCTCCTCAGAATGGCAACTACCATGGGGAAACCACCACTTTCGACCCGAACTTTCTGCTCAGTGACCGAGACACACGAGAGGGGTGGGATAGAATCGAGTTACCCCTGCCCTCGTTCTCTGGTCTCTGTGGACTCTGTGGGCTCTCTCCACACGAAACGGCATGCTTTCCCCTACAGCTCGAAAGCCTGTTAGACGGACCCACCGGCCGCGATGCATCATGGAACAACCTTGCGGACATTTCGGCTCCCACGGCAGCATTCCATAGTTTTCCACAATTCTTCGAACCTCTGGAAGGCTGGTGGGATACATGCAACCTTTCCGGTATACCTTGTTCTATGAAATTGTTATATCTCTGGGACGACCTCATCAGCTGCCAGAACCATAACGACACTGAAACGGGATTCCCACTCATTGACGACCTAGGTCTTGAAGGTCTAAAGCCGGCTAGTGGATACCCTATCACGGGATCACCCGATAGGACTCTCCTTCAATGCGTTAACGATTCGAACATCCCAGGACCTTCCGGTGCATTCTCTGGCTCTAATGGCTCTGGCTGTGGCTGTGCTGATGATTCAGAGGCTATTGTTTTGACCGGCGAAGGCTCAGTCTGAACCAAGTCCCTTCGGCCCTCTAGGCCAGTCTCCAAAGCAGGAACTCAGACAGATGGTTCTCTGGTTCCAATAAAAAGCACTGCGGCCCCGAAAATGACAAGCTTACGGCGGTCGCTATCATGGTACCACTTGCCCGTGCCGGAGACCTTCCTGTGGAGGACACATCCGCCGAAGACGTTCCTGTAAAGGACACCTCCAGCGACGGCCCTCCTATCAAACGCCGAAGAGTTAGCTCAGGATCTCCTCCTGGTAAACGGCGAAAAACCACCCCACCATGTGCCAAAGGCAGGAAATCGAGTTCTGTTGAGCACAACTATCGAATTGGCAAGATCACCTATGGCAATCACAAGTACCAGTGGAATCGGCGCAAACGTGTCTGGGAAAGCGATAGCGAGTTCACTTGAGGGGGATAAGATGCCTTTTGACGAGGTTACAGAGGTTGAGGTGTTCCCAAATGGTCAATCTTCTCAGCAGGTAGTTCTTTACTGTGATGACAGAGGGCTATTTTGCGGTACGGATGAGGTCTCGGAACTTTCTTACTCATTGAAAAGGGTTACGGTCCTGCGCTTGATTATCAAGCCAGACGAGGCCGAGAAAGCCTCAAGGAGCATAGATTAAAGGGCCGTTATTTATATACCTATAAATCGTATATCATCTCTAAAACTATTAAACCACGCCAGACGGCCAACGACCAGAGGGTAGACCGATGGACAAAGCGGAGGCCTGTACCATTAGGAAGGCCATTGCTGAGCCCCTAATCGCGGATTTCGGAGGGTTCCTCGCCTTATCTGATGGCACAGCATGGCCGGCTGCGACCGAGCGCACTGCGCATGGCAGGACTTGGGGCCAATCGATGCAAGCTGCAGCCCGTTATGTGACCGGCAGTATGCTTCTTCCGATGTCGTCTTGCGACGTCACCGCCCCCATGCATTTCGCTAGGCGTGGGGTGAGGCTCGATGGCGGTTTGCATTGCCTGGTGTCTGGCTGACCAAAACCCTTCCATGGGTCTTGAATAGGAAATTATGCGTGAGGTGGGTGTGTTACAGTGGGCCTGTACACAGATGGCGCTAGGGACAGAAGATGGCTTTGGCCGTGAGGCGTCGTCGTAAATCCTGCGAGCCTCATTTCACAGCGGCTTTAGCGCAACCGACGCGGCCTCCCGTATCGAGACACCGACCCGTAGCAGTAGCTAGCGAGCGAAAGGCTGCGAGCTAGTGGATGGCGAAAGCTCGGCTGCAGGCGTGCCGGTCGTAGCCGCCTGATAGCCGCCGCACGCCTGCATGTAAGTGCGTATCCCCGTCGCCAATCCAGAGCACCGCTCGCTCATCATCCTCTAACATCGGGCCTCCGGCCTTATCCCATCCGAGGACGGTCTGCAGCCGCATCGCTGTGCAGAGCGGGGCTGCACACGTTCAAGTGCTAGAAGCCCTGCTCGTTGCATGGCGGGAAGCGTATCTGCACAATGGAGGAGGGCCAGCGGGTAGGGGAGACGGGCGCTGATTTATATGTCGTCAGCACAATAGCGCTGGGGAGCGCGCAGGACGAGAAGCCGTCAAACCCCCTTTCGAGGTCCGGAACCCGTCTGGAGTACACGAGGGCGGGCGTCAAGCTGGAGGTAGAGGTATAACTGGCCACCGCTTTCAAGACTTCCCAGCCCGGCTGGAAGGCTGCGGAAACGAACGGTTGCCACCTGGTCGTGCCGCAGGTCTGGTGCGAGGGTGCGGACGGTAGCGCCGTTATCGCCGTCGTTTCCGGCATTATCATACCCGAGGTCTGGATGGCAGCGGAGAGCGTCGGCGAGGGCATGCTTGTCGAAGGAGGGCTTCGTAGATCTTCAGGAGCTTAGAACCACAGCCCGAAGGGTTCCATCCCCGCTCCCTGGCATCCATAAGTGGATGAGGCTCCATCAACATCTCGCTGCTTACAACTCCCCCCTCCCGGCCTCTCGAGGGAAAGGGGAGCTAACATAATAGAACCCCAACTTGGATAGATCTGCTTTGCTCCTCGCTTGTGGCTGGCGCAAATGCTATCGCCGGGACTTATGCCAGGACTCGGGCGAGTATACTACATAGTGCGAAGGAACTTCATCGGCGAGCTCAGTACGTCTACTAAACTCAATGCCTCCTGTACCTGGCCTGGTGGGCTCTCCACGATGGGGCAGAGCCCGGATGTGGTGCCGGGACTGGTGATATACCTTCTGAACGCGCGTTGCGGCAAGGGCCGTATTCTCACCAACTCCCCAACGGATATGGGCGAGTTGGCGAGGAACTACTTCGCTCAAGTCTGTAAAAGACTACGGTAGACACTGGTTTGAATAAGTTTGAATAGATATAGGCACGGCAAATGCAGCTCCGGAACGAGCCAACCCTCGGACTCCCACCTGCATCCCCCCACCCGCTTTCCAAAACGGTTACACAAGCTAGGCGCTTCCAGTCTAGATAGCCCCTTCCCTTTCCTGAAAACGGCTCGGCAACAAGTCTAGATGACCGGATCGACGATCGGGTCCGTGACGACTAGAAACCTCCCACGCCGTATCCTTTCTTGACTCGCTCCTTACATATTGCACCCTGCTGCACCCGACTAATATCGTAGTCTTGGACATGGCTGCCATCAGCAACCCGAAAACATTGTTCGTCCATAGCCCCGCAGGGTCCGTATGCTCGTCTAATCTTTATATCCATCATATAGCCCAACTTGACGCAAAACCCAACAAGCCTTTAAACCCGAGGCGCCCCAATCATGCCTTGTCTCATGCTATCCCCCCCCACTCGCCCTCACCTAACAGGAGCAACACCAACACAACCCACTCAACCCCCTTCTCTCAACGGCGTCCAGAAGCAGTTGACATGCATCGCCCCGCACCTCCCCTCCTTCTTGCTCCCGTCCGAATACCGCCCCAGACTAATCGCGCTCCCCTTCCTCGATCTCATCTCCCTCAAAACGATCTCTGCTGTAACCCTCTCCTCGACATTCAGCACCCCTTTTCTGACGGACGACTTGAACGACCTCGTCACCGACGGGCTCCTGCCCTCATACGCCAAGATCTTGAACACGTCCCTGCCCATGATCGCCTCGGCCGTGATCGTCGGGTTCAACAGCTCCAGCGCGTCAGGCGACACGTGCGACACGAGGAGCTTCGGCTTGACGCCCGGATGATGCCTCAACAGGAGAAGCTGACTGTACACCGTATTCACATTCGTATTCAGCTGCGGTGACGACGGGACGACGATCTCGGTCAGCTGAGGGAAATAAGGCTCTGGTGAGTGGACTCCCGGCGCGGCCAACGCGCTGTCAGACCTGTTGTGGTGCGAAGTCTGGTAAGGGGGCGGCGTTTTCTGGAACATGTTGAAGAGCCTGCGCGAGGCTCTACTCCGTGAGGGGCCCCTCTTCTCTCCCCGCGAGGAAGCCTGCCCGTCCTTTTGGTCGAGAGGGGTCGGTGATTGGGGTGATCGGACGGATACCGCAGACACTGTCGATGATCTTACCGACGCGGTTTCGGGACCCAGCGAGCCGTTTTCGAGTAGTTTAAGGACATCCACCGAGGATCTGATCCGATCGGATAGGTTGATATAGCCATGGAGAGTCCACCGTCGCTCTCCCGCCAGCATGGGAAGGGGGCACAGGTAGATCAAATTCCAGAACGGCTCACCGTCCTTTCCACAGCTCACAACTAACTCGACGCATTCTTGGCCATTCGACATCGCATGCTGCATGCGAAGCCTCGATTCGCAATCCGTCGAGCCTTGAAGCGTCGCAACGTTTCCGTGAATGACCTCGTCACGGCTTCGCCCTAGTAAGGCCCCGAACTCGGTCCCTGTCTTGGCAATCCGTGATGCAAATGCCGAGCCGAGGCCGGGATACTCGGCCTCCGGCATCCGGATGTGCGACGCGAGAGAGGCTGTACTGGCGAGTGCGAACTGGTGTTTAACAAAGGCCGGATGCAGGTTCTTCACGACCCTCTGCTCGACGCAGTTTCTGGACTCGAGAAATAGAAGTTCCAGGCCCGGCAGGATCGTTCCTGTCACGTGACCTCGATACGTGGCACGGTAGCGTAACAGGTGTGGCTGTGGTGATAGCAGTGTAGTTGCTTGATATGATATAGAGCACAGACTCAAGGCAGTCGACGACCGCAGAGTATTCTTGTGTCTAACAAGTAGATGTGTTAGAGCCCCGACCAGTCGGACACACATCAGCACCTCGCCCTTTACTCACCTTTGAGAGATATGCCATATCCATTCCGTATCCTGCTTCCCGCGAATACTTCAACACCCCCGATGCGGCTGACGGATCCTTCAACACCGTCTGGCAGATGCCCACCCCGAACACGTCGGGAATCGGCAACTTCCTTTCATGTTCCTCTGAGGCCAGGCCGCGTCGAGGGGCCGCCGTGGCCGAATCCCCCTCCCGAGACTGACAACTGAAAGGCCGAAAGAGCGGGCCTCTCGAGGTTCCATCAGCGTTGTAGCCCGTGTACTGCCTGAGGGCGTCCTCGTTCATATGCAGCGACAGCCCTGAGTTTGAGCAGAGATGCTGTGAGAATGACGAGCTCACCGGCGACTTCGCAGTGCGGACCCGCGACATCTGGGGGCTCGGAAGAGGCGGGAGCGCTACGCTCGGGCTTGACTTTGACACACTCCCAGCGCCATGTTAGGAGACGGCGGTCGTGCTACGACGGCGACCAGACTCAACCCGGTACTCGTAGTGGGACAGAGTGGTGGGGATCCGGGTTGGCAGCATGATGAATATCGGACGATAGCCGGACGATAGCCGGACGATAGCTGGAAGGGGAGTCTGCTTTGTCTTGACATTGAGAAGTTCTGGGTAGCGCTGGGCTGCCCATCAGGGCGAGTCATCGTGCTGGGACTGGCAGATCGTGGATCACCTTAGCAGCGTCAGGTTAGGAGTTAGGATCTTGTTGCCATTCTTCTATTCTTGCCTACATTCGTGGGACAACATAGCATATCTCGTCCAACTTCTCAACTTCAGGAAGAAACCAAAAGACAAACCTTGTCAATTTACTGAACATTGCAGAAGAGGGTTCAAGGGTAGCAAGCTTATGTATCGCGTGCGTGGACAAGGCCAAACCACTGTGTCAGAAACGGTACGAAGTGGTGCAGCGCCGTGGTTGAGCGTGTGGGGAACTCTGGTCTCCTCAGAACGCAGTTGAGACCGGGTGGGACTGGGCGAGGTGATACGCCTCAATGACGCCTTCTTTATTGTATTATCACGTGGACTTTCGCGTGGATGAGCCCGCAAAGCGAAAGACATTTAGGTCATACATGGTTACTAAGCTTGATGACGTCCCAGCTGCCATGACGCTGCCATGACGAGTTTGGTTGCTCCCTGCCAAAACGCAGCAGCAAGCTTGACCTCGGCTTTGTCAGGTTTCCGACCATTCCCTAGCGTCAAGGAGCGCAGTCTTCGATGACGTGTCTGACTTGTGTGTTAATCTGCTCTATTGGACACACTACAACCGCTGACGATAGGGCAGTCCGGTCATAACTCCCCCACTTTCGTCGTGCATTTCCTCAGCAAGTAACTCAGAGGCTTGGGCCCGGGGCAGCGTCTTAACCGGTCCGTAATACTAACCCAAGGTCCGTCCTGTGATTCTCTACTCCTTGTGGAGCGAGATATGGCGTGCGCTGGGAGAGGCCATATGCTTGTCACAGGCCTCTCGAACGGTTGGTTTGTGCGTAGAGTCTTACACTAAGGTTTCCTCAAGCACACCAAACATTTGGAATTCGAAGCGCTATATGTTATCTGGCAGAATGGTGACCGGCTGCGCATGGCTCTTGCACGAGGCGAACGGTGCAAGGCAAACTATAGGACACGCAAGCCGTGTCCTACAGATATCAGCTCATTGGCAACGCTTCAGCCTCATTCACAAGTTCCTCGGTGTAGATGTTTGCTCTGGGCTTGAAGTTAAGCGGGCCCTCTACTGGGGATGGAATTAGATGATTTGACGTAGTCCTGTCCGTTGACATGGCATTGTGACATCAGGGAGACCAACGAGAGCCAAGAACAGGGCACAAGCCACCTTGGAAACCCTTCAAAGACCCGTAGGACGCCGGGGTGGGGCGGAACCTGATGGCAGGTTGCCAAATGAGGCGCCAATAAGCACCTTCCGTGTATTTCTCTCCCAGAGCTTTGTCTCCATGTGGGTACACGGTAAGGATGGCTACCGCCTGAACCGATGCAAATGGTGGCCGGGGGAAACTCCCTGATCATAGATATGATTCGGTATTCGGGAACGTTAACCCCACAGAACGTTAGCGCTGTGTAATTGATAGGAGGAAGCGTACATAGGTCGACTCGGTCGAAGAATCTACTGACGTAACTGTCACATTAGCATCATGACGTCACACACCCCAGCAGCTCACCAGTTTGCCTTCGGGCAAACTGGCCGGGGAAGGGGAAGCCGCTAAGGTTCAGTGAGTAGGTAGTCTACGGACATTATGACGTCGACTATGGCTTCGAGAAGAAGACCGACGTACATCATAGGGAGTCAGTTCGTCTATATAAACTCGAGATGTCTTCGCGAACTCAACACCTTTTCTACTCTCATCCCACCACAACAACGAGCACTCGAAACAACAAGGACAACTCAACACGAGAAACGCACGCAACAACTCCAAGTCTACACCAAGACCAGTCAAAATGGACGCTGCTAAGAAGGCCGCCGACTACGTCAAGGAGAGCATCGGCTCTGCCACCTCCGAGACCTCCAAGGAGACCAACAAGAACGCCGCGAAGGACAGGAACAATCCCATCACCACTCGGTGAGATTTCCCATACACTTCAAACAATACGATAAATTTAGATTGCCGTTAACACTCAGACAGCGCTTCTGCCGCGAAGGACGCCGTCGGTGATAAGCTCGACAAGAACACCCACGACGCCAGGGCCGAGGCCAGCAAGCCCATCGGCTCCTCCAACCAGGCAAGCAGCAACGACAACAAGATCCTCTAGGCGCCAGGAGTAATTGGTCCACAATGGGGATTCCAATGGTGTTGATGAACTGATGATTGCGGGATGAAGGAGGCAGATATACCCCAGTCGAGGTAAATTGAATACAGAAAGTGCACCCGAATCAGGTCCTCCGGTGATTAATTACACTTTCCTGTGAAATGAGACTCGTAGTAGTATTGTTGGCCAAAGAAGGAAAGTGTTCGACTCGCCCGAAGAGGCTGTACGGATTCCGACTCGCGATCCGGCATCATCACTTAACCTTCAGGCCCTTCTTGACCCATGACCTTTCTCCACCCCTCCCGACGACATCCCTTCTGCGGCCCAAGACCCCGTACATTGAAAGTATTGGCACTTAATTGAGGGATGAAGAGGATCGGATATCCTAAGTCCGTATGTTAGACACACGACCTTCCGAATAAAGCCTGTAATTGTATTCCCGAGTTCGGAGGCCTCGCCCGCTATGTCTATAGCGATCGTATGACGGCAGGATATCAGCTGCAGCAGCTCGTGGCAGAGTTCGCAGCTTGTGTGGTGGAAGATGTGTGTGGTCTGGAAGGCTGGTCGGCGTTGTTGAATGAGGTGCCCGACTTTGCAGCGGGTTTGGTTAAGCAGGTGACGAATCGAATAGACTGATGCGAAGGTGGGGCAGACGCATGCTTCTTGTTGCGTCAGGTTAGCGAATGGTTGGTCTGCATGAGCAGCAAGGAGAGTACTGTAATAAGTTTCTTCTGTTTCCTGCTTTCGAAGTGACTAGGGATGATGTGACAGTGTGTGATCTAAAAATACTCCTAGGTGTCTACCAATAGTCACGCGCTCTCTTGGCGAAGCATTCCAATCCCAAGCGTCTTGTGAGGCAGTGGGGACTACAGACACACCCCGCTTCCCCACCCCACCTACCCGATTGACGGGTTCCTGCATCCGATATCCGGGAAGTCGTGGACTCTGCACATAAAAAAGGGGGTGGCGATAGAACTAGCTGGCGCTACGCCCCTGCTGAGGCCCACATCCCGAGAACAGGATTTAGTAGAAAACCGTTGAGCCCACCTGAGGGCGGGATTAGCAGGAATCCTCTGAGCCCTACACCCCCAAGGGCGGGATTAGTAGGAAACCTCAGGGAGGGCAAGGGTTCTCTTCCATTCCCTATTCTTCGATGCTAAGGGCGCCTAGACAGCTATTTTTAGATATAACAACAGCTACTGTGAATCCGTGAAACGGGATCGTGTTTCAGCTCTTGCATAGGAGGTTCCGCTCTAGTATAAAGGCCAATCATTCTCCCTTTCTTTCTTTCCATCCTTTTCTCCTCTGTCTACTTGCTCGATTCCCCTAGGACGGTTTGAGGTTAGAAAACCTTGAGTCATTAGGTAGACTCCCCGCAAGTTTTATCCTAGAAAGCGTCATGTCCGACTATATACATCGCTTATTGGGAAAACGGGACCGAGCGAACGAAAATTTCCGGAGAGCAAGTGAAAATATTATGTGGAGATGTGACGAGATTCGGCAGCGTTATGGGGCAGACGCTTATATCTTACTCCGTCGTTAGCATCGTTACTACGAGTACAATTCCGCTGATAGAATGCTGTCGCTGCTACTGTTAATGGGACTTGCAAGTAGCCTCTACAACTCCGGGCTTCTCGTCGTTGACTGGTTCACAGGGAAATATGTACCCCGTGCTAATTGTGCAGAGGAAGACGCCTTCGGACTTTATTCAACGAAGACACCGACTCCTCCAGCGAAAAGCTGACACGAGCAGGCTAGTAGAGAGTGCAGAGAATGGCGTGCAGGTTGCAGACGAGCAATGCGGAGCCTCGGAAGCCGCGACGGTTGTACGCCATTAATTGATAAAGGGCGCCTGCGGAAGCCACGTTCGCTCCGTTTTGACGTTTGCGGAATATTCTCTAGAATAGATTATTCGTGTGGCGGGCAAAACGCGGATGTCGGAGAAGCTGCAAAGTATCGCGTCAGAGGCTTGTGAGAGCCAGCATCCGCCAGTAGATATCTTATATTATGACAACGTTTGGGATCGGAATCCTGTGCCCCCAGCACATGACAGAATAATGACTCGACATCGTGCATGAAGGAATGCTTCTCGCCTAGAAGCGCGCCGATCGCCTGAGATGTGGTGGTGGACGGCCTTTCTGGGCGGACGCTGTCAGCGCGAGATCCCTTTGCAGCCGCCTACCCGAAAATTGATAATATTGTCAGCTGCCTCCTTCGCTCTGGAGGATAAATCAACGCCATAATTATCAGGCATTAAATAACACCGTGCACAATTCTCAGTGTACATAGGCCTGTACACATATGCCGCGCACAGGCCAAGCTTCCAAGGTGCGAAGTGCAAACTTCACACCAAGGGTCTGAAGGTGCGAAGAGCAAACCTCGCACCAAGGGTGCACCGTGAAACCTGGCGCCAAGCGTGCGCCGTGAAAACCTGGCAGCAAGGGTGTGGAGTGCGAACCTGGCAGCAAGGGTGCGAAGTGCGAACCTGGCACCAAGTGCGAAGGACAAAACCTAGCACCAAGGGTACACCGTACAAACCGGGCACTAAGGTGCACCGTGCAATTCTGGTACACCAATTGCTATAGGCGCCGCAAATGCGGGATCCATGGTGTATGATCCGTAATTCCGGGATGTACCCGACAGGACCTAGAATGGCGCACCCGAAATAGAACGAATGAGTCGGTTTATACTGCATACCCGGACTCGATGCCATATTCAACTCACTCCGCGTGACCGCGTGGCCGCGAGATGGCCAGGTGCACTGGAGTGTCGAGTCGCTCAAGGATCTCTTTCAGCAAGCCGTCCAGTCTCTCGGCCAGTCACAAGTGGTCCGCTTTATCGATGCGCTGGATGAGTGCGACGAAGACCAGATCCGGGATATGTTGTCTTTTTTCGAGCATATGGGCGAGCTAGCAATGGCATCAATATTCGGTTCCAGGTCTGCTTCTCCAGCCGACACTACCCCCACATCACTATCGCACATGGCCTAGGCCTGGTCTTGGAGGGTCAAGAGGGCCACGACCAAGACATAGCCAACTATGACGGTAGGTAGTGCAGGCCAGTCACGCCAGGGACGACACGACTTGGACGTATCCTATAAGAAGCCTTATAATACGCAACCTGCTTCAATTCAGTGTCAGCCTAATCTTTGTTTAATTTATTTCTACGTATTACTCGTCCACCTGAGCAGTAGACCCTCAACATGGTTCACCAATCTTTGAAAAGCGCCCAGCAGGATACGCTGTTTGATCTGACAGGGTGCGTCGCCCTTGTTACTGGTGTGTTCAGAAACGCGCTCCTAGGATTAACTGCTCGAATGTCTCCCAAGAGCCTAACTGACAGCATAACCCCTTAACTTAACCCCCGCCGTTTGCTTGAACCTTTCTCCGCTAGTCTTCCAAAACTGCGCCGCCAGAAGACATCTGTGAGAGCGATCCCTGTCAGTTGAAGGTCTCGACGACACGGGACCCAAACAACCCCCCGCCCCCTCCCTCCTTTTTCTATTCTTACTCTACCCGGAGATATTCCTTATGTTGCGGAAGGCGCTGCCAACAGGGCACCGGGCAGGCAGCCCTGCCAGCGCCCAGCCAGGTTGTGGTGATCCCTTCTAGACAGGTAGCCTTCACAAGGATACATGTAATACAGCTTGTACCCACTCTCCTTGTTGACCAGACACTACAAGGGGTCGACGAGTTTTTTTACTAACCATATCCACAGAGGCACTTTACAGAAGTCAAGAGGCCCTTAGCCAACAGCTATAAGCCTAAGCGCGTCCCTATCAACTCTACTTCATCCTTTACCACGACTCTGAAGAGCAAGATCACCCCTAATGCTACAGTAGATAGTCCTAACCCGACGCTAAGCGCTGTGGGCAAGGTGAACAACAGTATCAGCCAAGGCCACTACAGCCTTATCTTTACTATCACCTTGCTTAGTGGCCTTAGCTTCGGCGCCGGCATCTGGTATTCGCGCGCCAACAGCATGTTCCATGGACTCTTTACCAGATACGTTCTATTTTAGAGCCTGACGGGAGCTTCCCAAACCAAACCAGTGTTGCGCAGGCGAAAGTCCCTACCGGTAGCAACTCCCTACAGAGTCTTGCCGATGCTAGAAAACCTGACGGTCGGCGACCTAGCGCTGTGGGTAAAGGGAAGCAGACACGAAAGGGGACGTCGCAGAGCTGGGCCAGATAAAGCATAGGGAGGCTGAACCGCTGAGCAGCGAATCTCATATGTTGACATCCCTGAAGGTAGAGATGAAAGAAAGCGTCGCAGAGCTGAACCAGGTGAAGGACAAAGAAACCAAGGCGCAGGGTGCCTATTCTCCCTTCTCGACCCTTTGTAAGGTCAAGGAAGAGACAGACGCGCCTGCGATAGTAAACCCTCCGAGGGCCTACTCTGCGAAGCCCCTAGGGCCTAGTTCTAAGGGCCACAAGAAGCCTACCGCAGATGCTAAGGTCTACAGTTTCCAAGGTTGATGGGGCTGTCGCGGTAACCACTCTCACTCGGCCTATTGGGAGAAAGCCATACAGCTGACCGATATGTCCTGAGGAGGAGAGGAAGGGTTTACTGAGGACAGGAAAGTGAACGGTCTGGTGCAGTGTCTTAGTCGGGGAGACCGCAAGGCGGTTATCGCCCATCTCCAAAGACCGTGGCCGACTAGGGCTTTTCTGGCCAAGGAGTGGCAGTTAGAGGTGGCAACTATTCACCAACCAGCGCAATTAGTGCTTCGCCGAGATCTCTGCGATCGGTGTACAGCGTTATTTTGTCACTAGATGTAAACCGAGGAGGACTAAACCTCTTTTTTACAAGGTGCGTGTCTTCATGTCACAGTTCGTCAGACCCGTCATAGAAGCGAACCTCATAACCACCGCCATCGGATTAACTCGACAAGCCGAGCGCCCTTCAGGACTTCCCCCGTTAGCTAGAGTATTGAGCACTACACCACCGGTCCTCGAGCTTGTCGCCCCTATAATACCCGGAGTGAGACGTTGCCAGGTTCTCACTAGGAAAGACTTGCAGCTATTCCTGAATTTGAAGAATAGCTTTACTAGCTTGATCAATTTCAGTTCGTCAGCTCGTAATATTTTTTTATCAATTCTTGTTCTTCCGCTAAGAACTCCATCAAGGAGGGTCGACTCAACAGGCCTTTTGTTAAGTGCTCGGCTCAGATCGGCTCCGTGCCTGGTTTGCAGAGCTTGACAAGCGTCGGATGGTTGGGAAATCTATGTCTGCCATTGTAGATATAACTCTTCCGCTCGTTGATACCAGGTAGTTAATATTGTTACAATGTTGTAGCCACGCCTGGGGGTAGCGACTTTTCATAGAGGCTCCTGCGAATTCACGTTCCAGCGTAAACCTCTCGCTGACACGCGTGTTTAGATCATCATGGAGTCATCGGTCGGTTTGCGGGTCCAGGCGGAGCTGACCACCCACGTATGCTTGTGCCAGACCGCATCTACACCCCTGCCCCTGCCGTTGAGGCGTAGTGATATTCTCCGTAGAGCTTGCGCGGTTGTGGGAAGCAAGATCCGGGCGGAGTCTCCCGGGATTATATTGTCACCCTGGGCTTCAGGAGCCGCAGGCGTCGAGGAGCGCGATATGTAGGCGGACGATGGCCCTGTCTAGATCCACAACTGTAAGGGGCGCGTTTCTTAGTTTTTAAGAATGACTGATAAAAAGGCATTATAGGCACAGTTTTGATTTATCTGCGCGGACTTTGAGAAAACGCGCCGTTTATTCCGTGTGAGGGCTAACAGAGGGGGGGAAGGAGCGGAACTTTGAACATTCTTGTGTGTCATGAATCTCATAGAAACGGAGCTGCCGAAGATATGCGTAGTCTGGGTTATCTTCGAAATGTGAAGAGCGGCTGGTAGTCGATGTACGAGGCAAACTACCCTGGAAGCCCTGAAGTCTCCCCCGAGAGTTCCATCTTCTTTTCCTTGGTTATGTCGTCCCTCTCTTCCTCTGTCCTGACCTTCAGTAGCACGCGGCCGAATATTGGGTGTTTAAAGGTCACCTTGGACAGGTACAAATAATGTACCAGCCCAAAAATAGCTCTCTCATAATAGCAGCCAGCCCAAACTAGGCTATAGTAGTATGTCTAGATATAGAGCAAGTTACGTTTTATAACTTCAAGACGCAGTCCTGCACAATTGGATCGGACGGGGTATGCGAGTTAGTTGGCGAGGTGATGACGGGCTTATAGATATCGCGTATGGAATGGGAGAAGTCGTTCCGTCACTCTAAGCATAGGGAGGGGTAAGGGAAGCTGGGGATGAGGAATGGTTGTGTTCTTGGCTCAGTCAGTCCAGGAGCAGCTCGAGCACAGCAAGCATGACCGGAGTACAACCGCACCGGAGCGGGCACACCTCGAAGTTGATCCCGGACATGTTATCGAGCAGGCTCTCACAGAGCGCAGGATCGCCAAGCTTGTCCATCATCTCCCCAACGAACTGTGATCTTGCTGCAGCTATGGGTTCTAACTTGAAGATATAAGGGCCGGTGAACATGTTGATTGCTGGGGACCTGCACCGAAGGGCGGGCATGAACGGCGCGAGTCCTGTGTTGTCCCGAATTATGTTCAAACGTTCACCGACGAGTTCTAACAGCCTCCTTACCGCACCCTCCCGGCCGTGAAGTGCGGCCAGGTGCAGAGGCGTGAGGCCGTCGCAGTTTTGGGCCGTCAGGTCAGCGCCTTGCTCGTGCTAGTATGGTATGCTAGCAAATGAGGGTGGGAGCGAGAGTGTAGGTGGGATAGGATGATAATGAATCATCGAATCAAACAGGATAAGTTAGGAGGCAGTAAATGGTAGGAAACACTAGAACCGCCGCCATAGCGCCCACCGGCTCGCCTGGGCAAGTAGCCGCGCCTACGTTCACCGGGTATGGAGCGTCACCAGGGGATATAACCGCGTGGAACAAGAGGCGTTATGGCCAGGAGGAAGCCCGAGTCGCCATCCCTCACCTGTCATGTCGGCGAACGCCCGAGGTAAAGGATTAACAGATTCACAAGGGAGGTCGTCGCATGGCAAGGGGCGCCCGACGATGCAGCCACACACATAATTGAAGCCCCAAAGCAGCACAGCCAGCTCACCGCGCGTAAGCCGGCAGAGACGCCAAAGTTATGGAGGCCAGGGTGGTGCATAATCAGATTGATTGGCAGTATCGGGAGGGTACAACTCTGCAAGAGACACTAGAATACTAAACTCTCCCTGTTATTAGGGCTGGTTCTCCACTGCCATATAGTCAGCACAGTCCAGGTCTTACATGACGCGGCGGAATGGTCGGAGGCAGCCACTTACTGAATTTCAGCTCCCCGTTTTCATACTTGATCCTATCCGCAAGCGGAAGCTCATTCCTAGTATATACCCCGTTATCATTGCGCACCATCTCCTTCAGGACAGGTCCATCTTTAGTGTCCATTCCGAGGTAGGCATCCTTGCCCCATTTTCCACCCTCAGCGGGTCCCTTGGATATCCATCTAAGCTCTCCTGAACCAAGGCCCGGGGCCAAAATCTTTAGTTCATATCTCCGGAACTGGGAGGCAGCGGGGGCAAGCGGGAGACGGGAACATTGAATGGGGCTTTCGAAATCCTCATCATCGGACGTACCATCTTTGGTGGCAGAGATGCACTTGTCTAGGTCTATGCTGGAGCGCCTTTTTCCTCCCTGGTCATCCGGAAGCTCGGCATTGAGAGTGGTGCCGTCTAGAGAGAGGGACCTGCTGCCCTTGGACCACCACTGCTTACTGCTACCCGACATTATGCCTTTGTTTTCGTGCTCTATGTGCGAGGAATGCGTTGCAGGAAAAAATGATTCGCGAAATAGACTGGAGTGCCAGTGTTGCCTGGAGTCGATTGCTGGATGTTTGGATGCTCGTTCAATCCGTTCCTGGAGAGGGATATATATTCTCAGCGTGTCGCCGTTCCAATGACATCATGTGATATGTCAGATTGTTGGGATATTAAGCTACGGCTCGGATGGTTAACAATTCCGTCATGTGGCACCTAACTGGGGCTCACCCGCAAGTAGACCGACTTCCCCCATCCATCCACACTTACAGCCACCAGACGTCCATCTTCCATGTATGTACTTCCCTGCCATGAAGCACTCCACCATGATCCCAAGGAGCATGTTCGCTTTAATCACATTATTCCCTGTCGCCTTGTCTCCCTTTCCCCGTCCCTCATCTACTTTGCGGCTTTAGCGTCCCGCCTTGCTTACTTTCATTCTTAGCGGCCGTCAAGCGACACCCTTAAAGAAGTATCTTAAACTTATAATTTCATGTTCTTTATCACACGATATGGAATCTTTAGTCAATCTTATCAAGGCGGAGCAATATGCCTAAACGCGAAAACAGAAAAGGTTGTACGAGTGTGGGGGGAGGGTGGCCAGGTAAGCGAAGGGGGAGTGAAGGATGGCGCCTCTATTCTTCTGCAAATGCATGCTTGAGTGGGCATAGATTTAGTTTCGCCCGGTTTCCCAAGAAGCAGGATACGAAGAACTGACCTCATAAGTGCGTCTAACGTAACATCATGAGCCGGGAGCGAACTGTTCAAGGAAAGAAACCCCGGAATGAATACTCCACCAGGCTAAAACCGTCTGATTATTTGTGACGGTCCTTGAGAATCATAGACTCGACCTAGCGGTTTTAGGGTTATTATGATCTATATTCGGCTGATCCACTGATAGCTAGCTATACAAAGGCAGCTTCCGATCTTTATGTCTTCCTGTTCCTCAGGTAAAGTCAACAATATTCAAGAAAATAATACTAACAAACTCACCGGCTTCAGGACAAGACAGTTTTTAATCATCCTACAGGAGTGTCATCGCGAACGCTGCAGCCGGAGCCACGCACCCAGCACTACTAGCCACCATGCCTGGTCCTGCCACCAGCAACTTTATTGTACGAAGCTATCAGGCTAGACTAAATTGATAGGCAGGAGTATGGCAATGGGGCGGGCCCATGCGCTAATACTGCCAGACTGTAAGAAGGCTAGTCCTATTTAGATTCCTAGTGTTTCAGCGATATCGCCAACTTCACATACGTATCCGGTATTAAGGACTTTCTAGGTCCTAAGCTACTCTAGATCGGGAGGTGAGTTTAGTATGTGAGCTGGTGCCAGCCAGAGAACCAGACCGATACCCGTTTCTGTTTGTGATAAGGCAAATAGAGTACTACCATGTTATACTATATCAAGGATAGAATTTGTTTTCATGACCAGTCCTATATTCAAAATAAGAATCAAATAGCTTTGGTACTAACCTATAGAAAATAGCCTGAATTTCAGAGAGGTTGTTTGCTCGACTTGGTGTTATATCATAAGACTCTCGGTGTGCACTCCCTCCTGCGCGCAGAACGTATAGCTAATAACTCTGGCGGCAGACTGCCCGCTGACAACGTGTAGCCGAGACAAAGCCTACAGAGCGCAAGAAGGCCCTGATAGAGAGCAAATGCGACACATTCAGGGACTTCAGGCGTGTCATGATGAACAGTGATAAGGAAGAAATTAGATAGCACGTCCTATCATAAGCCTATATCGATCGCCTCCTGAAGTTAGCCAATGCACCAGAGTTGCCATTTAGGCCACCAGTCTTCTCAGTAAGCATGCAGGATATATCTGAGATAGCGCGCAGCCTGCGTTTGGTAGTAGTACAGAGTGGTAAGGACTTAAAATAGTGGAAAGGCGGAATGTCTGGTAACTTGAGGTGAGAAAGGGGGCCTGGCAAAGGTGGGGGTTAGGGTCAGGGTTGCAGGTATTTAAGGAACTCTGCCCCCAAGTTCTGCGTTCTTAATTTCTCCCTCTTTTTCCCTATCTCCTCTGCTATTATTCCTGTTCCTGTAATAGCAGCTAAATTTTTAGAACCCCTACGACCTAAAAGCTATAGTGACCTTATACTCTAACTAGGCCTTGATGCTTGACTCCTTTGGCCTCCTGAGAATATACTGGAACCTTATCTAGGGCGAGTTGACAGATATAAGCCTCCCTGCCCCCTAGATTCGGTTCACATTCTAGCGTTCCTGATCTTCTAACATAGCAACTGCTCTACTACCCTCACTAACACCGAGGACCGTAACACCGTCAAAGGCGGTCAGCCATCTTTTACTAGTCCTGGTTTTCTTAAGCCACTAATTCCGCTTGGTCTCACAGTCCTAGAGATACCTCTGTGGCTTAATGAGGTTAAGATGCCTTGCTACTGATACAGCAATGCTAACTATCCACCTGGCTAGCTTAAGCTATACTAGGCAACAGGGAGCTTATACTCCTATAGCATGTTAGCAGTGTACGACGAATATGGCGACAGACGTCTACTGCCTCTTAGCTTGTCCTCTCGCGAACGGACATAACAGACTTCTAAGTCCTAGAGACCCCTAGCAACGAATGATATATGGGAATTAACACTCCCCTCTCTCCTGTTATTATTCCCTTGTCTGTCCTAGGAAGGTTCCACAACTTCTAGTAATCGAGATAGACAGAGTATACACCTATATAGGCAAGTTCGCTGAGGACGGGAAACCCCTCGAAGCTAAAGTGCATCCTGCTGCAGCAAAGTTCGTCGAGCTGTGGAAGGCGCCCGGATTTTGGTAGACGATTGTGGGATCAATCCAGTCAGCACCCCCAAATTACCGCCATCCGCAATAATGCAGGTTCCGGAAACTAGAAGGAAGACTATCAACCCAGACATCCCGTTTATAGATGGGATTTCTCATCTGCAACAGAGGCAGGAGGGGCTGGAATGGGAGGTAAAGCGGCTCAAGCAGAAGCTACAGCGGGAGCACAGGTATAAAATGCACCTTGTACGGAAGCTAAAGCAGTTGGAGCAGGGCAGGAAGCCAGAAATGAAAAAGCAAGAGCAGAGATGGAAGAAGGAGATAGCGAAGCAAGTTTTGAAGCTTGAGCAAAGGCTGAAGCAGGAGAAGCAAAGCCCTGCACCCCAGAATAAGAAAAGGACAGCCCACACCAATGCCAAGACAACTTCTGGAAGGGGCCCAACCCCATCCCTGACTGAGCCGACTTCTAGGAGCAGGAGGCTAGAAAAGGAGAACAAAAAAGACTCCACACCACACCAGGCTGCACATTGGCAAGATAATGAGCTCGTGGAAGATGAAATTGTTGTAGCCTGTCCGCTCAAGGGGAAGAAAGCAAGGCATACTAGCTAGATATTTGTAGTATTATACATAATTGACTTGAATGTTGACGATGTTCGAGGACCCAGCAGAAGCATCCCTACGGTGTCCCACCACATCGCATTATGGCTCCGCTATCTGACGCCTTCCAGAAGATGTCACAAAGAGGGGTTCCGCAGCTACCTGCAGCGGGGTGCGGTGCTTCCCGTCCTTATCTCCCAGAGCGGGATGGTTGACGTCCGCACCGAGCACGAGTTTCCGAACGACGCCGATATGGCCCTGCTCCACAGCGAATATGAGGGGCGAGAAGCCGCTGTCGAGGGAGTTGATTTGGTGGCCCCTGACTATCTCCTCGATGCTGTCCGGGGAATTTTCTTTTATAGCTTGCCTGAGCTTTTTGATCCTGTAAGCAGTAAGACGACCCGCCTCCTAGGTTTCCATGTCTGAGCGTCTGATACGATTGCGGTTTGCACATGTTAATATGGGATTCGATAATCTGTTCGTGTGCTAGGGGTTATTAGGGGAAGGGTGGGAAAGGATAGACCGAAAAAGAAGGAAGGGGGGACGGGACAGCCTTGGGTAGTCTAGAAAACCTTTGTTCGACAAATGACAGAAGTGTGTTAAGAGGGTGAAGCTTGCTGGTAGAGAATCAGGGGAATTAAGAGAAAATCTAGGAGATTGGTGAACGAGAAGAAGGCAGAGGAGTAGCGTTAAGTAGACTAGCGAACCCTGGCATCGTTACCTCAAAGCAGGCTCGGAAAGCTTCCATATCCACGTTATGAGTGTGTCCTGGATCTTAGAGAAAGGGTATTTCGTATTTCTACAGAGGGGTGCATATGGACTTATTCTTGCAACGGGAAGATGAGCATGTCGAAGATAGTCTTTTTGAGGACGAGTGTAAGAAACGTTTGATATATAATCCCATTAGCTATTATTAGGCCTTTACGCTTCGCTTGATAGAGGTCAGCAAGAAACTTCGTTGTAATCGTCTCCAGTCGGCGTTAGCTGCTGCAGTGCTAAAGAAGGATGCAGCGAAGTTCCCGGCACTCCCTTCTCTTAGAGGAGCTGGTGCCTCTAGCTCAGCTGGCATGGATCGGCGGTATTATCCCGTCCTCTTCCTCTCCCTTCTGAGTCCTACCCCTGTTACCTCTATCGTTTTACGGAGGCTGCTGACTATACCAGTTCACCCGGCCTACTTAAGGCCACCGCCCTGCCTTTCTCTTGCTTAACCTATCTCCTTCTATTCTTCTCTAATCCCTCTAACCCTTCTCTCGACCTACAACCGGTGTTCGTTCTCCATCCACTCCATTGCTTTGCTGTGTAGAGGTTCTCTAGACGACCCGAGGCCTCTCTTTCCCTTCTCCATATGTCTTTTCCCATTATTTCGCAAAACCCTAGCACGCAAATAGATCACAAGATCCCACATAGGTAAAACATACTCCTATCATATACTACTATATGACCTTTTATACCTATTGCCCCCAAGCGATAATAGGTAGCTTATCCCTGCTAACGGCCTAAGCTGACTATGGACGTAACATAGGAACATTACTCCGCACCTTCAAAAGCCAATATAGTACTTACTGACGAAACTGAAGTATTTTTACCGCTGACATTCTTGCGATATGTGGCTATCACGCTAACCCACCCAGGCTCGCCCTTGAAAATAGGTGTTTTGGCAAGGTACGTTGTAACGGCCAAGAAGTGGTACAACAAAACTGAGGCACAACGGATTCTCAACAATTCCGTTGCCATAATCCGAAAGCACACCCAGAGCACGTCAACGGTGGAGTGGGCTGTGGTCGGCTTTCTATTTGGCATTAGATCCATGTATATTATAGACGTTTATTATAGTGGCGAATGGCCGAGCGATCTTAAATGGATGCTAGGAGAGCTATCTCTTCACAAACACCAGGGTTTAAAAAAGGATGCATTAAGCGCTATAAGGAGTAATGGCAGCAACTTTGTAGTTTCTCTGTAGTCATAGGAAACTATGGTTAGACATGACATGTATGCAGCTAGTATAGTGGATCGTGTGTGCAATGGGTTAGGGTTAGGGTTAGGGTTAGGGTTAGGGTTAGGGTTAGGGTTAGGGTTAGGGTTTAGGGTTTAGGGTTAGGGTTAGGGTTAGGGTTAGGGTTAGGGTTAGGGTTAGGGTTAGGGTTAGGGTTAGGGTTAG
>JAMAJV010000051.1:0-127912 GCA_023628835.1 Sordariomycetes sp. S4602
CCCATCTACCGCCCTTTACGAGATAAGAGGGCATGGGAGGGACGGGTTGTATTAGTTGGGCTGACTCTTTGGTAACTAGGAATCTGCACTCCCCCGGGAGGAATGTGTACCCTCCAGCTCTGCCCCCCTACAGGACCCGAGTGCGGCACGGAGAGGTGCTACGAGGGCCAAGAGTGCTGCAACGCGAGCTGCGGAGTCTGCACTAAGCCCGGCGGCATGTGTCCCGCCATCGTCTGCGAGCCCGAGCCCGAGCCGGTCGAGTGTGGCCCCAACACCTGCGCCGCCGGTGAAGAATGTTGCAACGAGAGCTGCGGCATCTGCGCCAAGCCCGGTGAAGGCTGCACCGAGCAGTTGTGCATGCCCGAGCGCCGGGCCGACTCCGAGTACGAGGCCGAGCCTGAGCAGCCAGTCCAGTGCGGGCGCAACACCTGCCCCAAGGGGGAGGTATGCTGCAACGAGAGCTGTGGCACTTGCGCCGCGCCCGACGGAGCCTGCACGATGCAGTTCTGTTTCCCTGAGGATGACGCCGAGCTGGGCTCCCAGTGCGGGCCCAACACCTGTGCCGCGGGCGAGGAGTGCTGCAACTCGAGCTGCGGATACTGCGTCAAGCCCGGCGAGGGCTGCACGAAAGAGCTCTGCCCCGCGCAGCCCGAGGGCGAGGAGTGCGGGCCCAACGTCTGCGGGGCTGGCGAGGAATGCTGCAATTCGTCGTGTGGTTATTGCACGAAGCCCGGAGAGGGCTGCACGAAGGAGTTCTGTGACTTTGACAAGATATAAGGCTTCAAAGGGGAGAGAGTCCACGGATGCTGCTAGATTAAGGAGTATGGGACGCGGCATGGGGGTTGGGAAAAAGGGGGTTTCATGTTGCCACGGGGATCCTTCTTAGTACATAGCTTTGTTAGGGCCTGCGGTAGAAAAATGTTTTGTTCCACTTCATGCAGCACCTCGAGCTCCGCGACTCGGTAATATGGGCGGGATTGTTAAAAGCTCGTCTTCTTAGAAGGTGTTTGGGAAGTAAAGGATAAGCGAGCATTCCTGCAACCCGTCACTCGCCAGATCGCTCATCCCAGGTCCCAGATTTGCCCGGCTCTAGTGTAGAGGCTTGCGAAGAGAACCTTCGGCATATGAGCTACAGCGGGAAACGGCTTGATTTGTACAAAGTTGAATGCTATCTGAAGGAGTGCGGCTGGCCTGGAGGGCATTCCTCTCAGTACAGACGCCACGAACAGTGGGTCAGAGGATTCGGCAATAGACGAGCGGGCCAATCAGAGCCGAGTGTGACGAACCTCCATCCTTCGCGTCTTCCACCGTATTAGTCTCAGTTCCACTGCCACATTGTCAAATTGACGAGCAGGCAAATGGCGGAAAAGGCGCAGTACCCTTGCGATGGGTCCAGCAAAGAAACAAAATATAAAATGTCCATGAAAGTCCGACTTCCTGCAATATCTTCATCGACTTGTCGCTCAATCCCGATCAAAAATCCCATTTATTCCCTGTCATATCTCATTGTTTCACCACTGGATTTTAACCGCAAGGTGTACCGCCGTTCTCCGTAACTCGGACACGCCTCGGGCCATCAGACTGCTTGTATCTCCGAACAACTCATTCCTTTTCTACACTAATATGCGCTTCACCGAGACCCTCGTCCGTGTGGGAGCACTCTCCGCAACATGCGTCTCCGGCTCGGTTCTCCCCCTCCACAGACGTGACGGCAAGCAGTCGAACCCGGCTCCCCTGATTGGGACCAAGTACGGCTCTGTCTTCGACGTCGAGGTCCAGTTCGGCGATCAGGCCTTCATGCTCCTGGTGGACACGGGCAGCAGCGACACCTGGGTCGTGGAGACCGGCTACACCTGCATCGACAAGTCGGACAACTCTGTGCTGCCCCAGTCAGCCTGCGGCTACGCGGCCTCTTACAACAGGACATCGACCTTCACGCCCATAGAGGACCAGACATTCGGCGTCATGTACGGTGCCGGCATCGCGATGGGCACCGTTGGTACCGAGGACCTCACCATGGCCGGCAAAACCGTCACTGCCCAGACCGTGGGCATCGTCAATTCGACCGACGACGCCGACGCCGACGGCGTTCAGAGTGGTATTCTGGGGCTCTCCTACCCATCTCTGACCTCGGCCCACCCCGGAACCAACTACCCCAACGCCTCCGAGGCGCTCATCACGAACCGCACCGTGTACGACCCCTTTTTCCACTCCATGTTCAAAAGCGGTCTTGTGGAACCCTGGTTCAGCGTCACTTTCGACAGGCTTCCTGAAAACAATGCGAGCACCGGCCCCGGCGGGTATCTCGGGCTCGGCGAGCTACCCCCCGTCGCGCACGCCGACGACTGGGCCGTTGTCCCCGTGGAGATCACGGAAACCATCCCCGACGACTACTACACAAACGGGGAGCCGGAGCTCACGTACTGGTCCCTGACAGTTGACGCCGTTTCCTGGGGCCCGGCCAACGCCTCCACCTCGTCGACGACGCTTCCCACATCCAACACGACCACAAACTCCACCTCCTTCCAGGTCGCGGTCGACACCGGCAACAACCTCAACTTCTTCCCTGCGGAGATCGCCCGGTCCGTCAACGGCGCCTTCGACCCACCCGCCACGGAAGACGAGTCGACCGGTATCTTCTCCGTGGACTGCTCCGCCCGCGCGCCCTCTTTTGGCGTCGTCATCGGCGGCAAGCCCTTCTGGACGGACAACCGCGACATCATCGTCCCTATGGGCGACGGCACTTGCGTCTCGGGCGTGGGGGCCACGTACGAGGCGCTGGGGGTGACGCTGAACTTCCTGGGGGTTACATTCCTCAAGGGTGTTGTGTCCGTGTTTGATCTCGGGGAGGATCAGATGAAGTTTGCGGCCAGGACCGATGGGGGAGCTGATACTGGGAACTGTTCCGGCGATACCGGTGGCGAGGGCGATTGTGGCAACGGGGACGGCAACGGTGGCTACAGCGACTCGGCCGCCACGTCGGGTGCCTCCTATAATGCCGGCGGCTATCTAGTAGTAGCTGGCTTGGCTGTTTTGTCGGTCTTGTAATGGGGCAAGCAGTTCGCACTACATCCTAGGCGTTTTCTTAGTCAAAATAGAAATTAATACATGGTCCCTAGACTAATATTGCAGCTCTCCATATTCGACACTCTGAATACACAAGACCAGAGAGCAGCTTTTTCTTATGGCAGGTTACGCAGGTGTCCCAGTCCCAATAGCATCAAAAGCCCCCGCTCTTGAATCAATCATCTCAGAAGCCAAAAGTTCAAGAGACATAGTCATCCGTGCCTCTCGCTCCTTGCCCACTCCTTCCCATGGTTCTGCTGATATCTCGTCCCGCGATAGCCCCTGAAGTGCCCGGAACTTCTCCTCCCTCGCCGCCTCCTGTAGCCTGCCGAGAACTCCAGTCATGGCTTCTGCGTCGTAGAGGCCCTCTCTCCTCCGGAATCGCGACAACAACGTAGCAGCCCGGGCCGCCACGGTCTCGTCTGCGCACTTGACGGCTAGGAGGAATAGGGGCGCGATGACTCCCGTCTCGGAAGAAAGGCTACGCGCCAATTTCTTACCGTCGTCGCAATTGCTGCTCCTAATAACCTCTTCAATGGTGTCAAGAAGCTCCGTAGATTCGGTGTTTGGTTCGGCCCCGAAGAGTGCTGGGTCGTCCGGGAGAGTTGACTCGAGAAGTAGCAGGGTAAGGCGGTGATGTACGCGAAGGATCTTCGTGCCGTTCTGAATCCGGCGCCGTGATGAGTCCCCAATGAGCCCGTCGAACATGACATCCCACCGTCTGTAGTCGTCCACCAGCCGCGACTTCTCCCTCAGAACGTGCGACGGTATATCTTCCACAGAATAACCCCTGTACTGGAATGTCTCGGGGAGGAAGCGGAAGAGCCAGTTCTGAAGCCTGTGGAGCATGAGCTGGGCTTCCTGGGCACTGTGAAACGTCGCTGTTCCAGGTCTCAACGCGCCGGCACCGCCACGTAGCTGGGTTATTCCCGCCTCCCTCTCGGTATCGGATACCAGCGTCAGCGACGGGACCCGGTTGTCGTCGAACATCGTTGCCTGGAGGTCTAAGCGGGCGAGCATCTCCGCAATGTCTTCCCCTCCGCCTTGTAGTTCTGGTTCCTCCCCGCTGTCTCCTGCGGTCATATCCTGTCGTTGACGCTCCCGTAATGCCATCAGGACCTGCAGGCCGTTTTCAAGATGTCTCATCGCGCCGCCGCTCTCGCCTAACGCACTCTCAAAGCAGTAGAACAGCACGGAGCATATCATAGCCGTCCTCTCCTGCCCCCGCCGCACCTCGCCGCTTCCGGTGCCGATCCGCTTGTGCAGGGCATGGAGGGCTCTCCCGTACTGCATCAGCGCCTCTTCGTTAACGACCCCTCGGTGCCCCGGGACCACGTCTGGGCTAGAATCATCGACGTAGTGGCCAAGGTGCAGGGAGGAAAGCGCCACGAGTGCCTTCCTTACAGCCGGCTCTTCGTGGCTGCCGAGCAGCACGGTGCGGGACCAGAAGGGGCCCGAGTCCGCGCCTAGGTACCCGGACATCTCCGCCTCGGCCTGGACGCAGAAATAGTGGAGTAGCTGGCGGTCGCGCTGGCTGCCCGGCACTTGGAAGGGTATGGCGTAGCTGGCGATGCCGACGGGCAGGGGCGGGCGCTGATGATGCGCCTTGCGGCCGGAAGTGACATTCACGCTGACTGTTGAAGAAGCAGACGAGGATGAGGGAGAGCGCGACGAGGTGGTGGCAGTCGCCTGCGCGTAGCCGTCGCACAGGCGGCCCGTCGTGACGCAGCGTTGGCAGGAGGGCCTGCCTTCGTCACATTTGACGCGGCGGACGCTGGGATCGTGGGCCAACATCTGGTTAGACTACGGCCGCGCGTCCGTCCCCTCCGGATATCACAAGAAAATAAACTTACCGGCAGGTCATGCACCCCGTCTTCGCCCGCGGAGTGCTCTTCCTCTTCCGCCTCGTTTTGTAATCCTCCTGCTCCATCGCCCTGGATCGTGTTTTCGTGGTAACCGAATAATCCTCCAACTGTCTGGAAAAGGATGTGGTTACAGGGACCGATGGCATGCTACGAAGGATTCAAACCCCACTTCTTTTGCATCTCGCGTTATTGGTGAAAATGCCGCGTAATTTCGAGGCTGTTGCGCGCCGTTCCTGCGGACACCCGCCAATCAGAGGGCTGCCAAGGCACTGATGCCGCTGTGGTGAGTTATCCGTGCCGTGCAAGGACGGCCGGCTTTCCGTCCCTGGCCGTCTCAGGTATCTTACATACCTCCAGTCTTCACGGTAGACACTGAATTTAGCACCAAAGGTTGGGTTGGCTGCATTGCCATCAATAGCCATTTGTAGATGCGCCAAAATAGACACACCTAGATTACCTAGTTCCTCTCATATTCCAGTTCACGTCAAGCCATGCGCTCAGGTCGAAGCTGCCAGTTGCCTGCCCACCGCCATGAGCCTTTTCGACGATTCACAGTAAAATGATGGGCCGCAATCTTGAACTATCCCGATCGCCGACCTAGCCAATTACGACTTTGGCAATGGCACCACCAGATTGTCGAACGCGCATGTCTCCCAATAACGGCGGTTTGAGGCCCCAGCTACCTCCGGGGATGTCACGGCATCGTCATAACAATCCTCCCAGCAACCTCGCCGTGCTCAAGCCTCTTTGCCGTCGCGTCCACATCTTCAAAGGGCACAACCTCTATCAGCGGCTTGATCTCCCCCCGCGCCGCTATCTGGAATAGTTCCTGCATCTCGTCCTTGAACCCCACAGAACTGCCTAAAAGTCGGAGACCTTGTGGGCCTTGGGTTAGTCTCGAACAAGACCGCCCGTAAGGGGTTCTATTGCTGCTGCTTTCATACCTCTGCGTACCATGTCCAGGGGTGAGATGAGGAGGTTGTCGGGGGTGATCCCGACGCAAATTATCGTGCCAGCGTTCCGAACGCAGTCTGCGGCCTGTTTGTAGGCGGCGATGTTGCCGGCTGTGCAGATCACGGCGTCAACCCCGAGACCCGTGAGCTTTCGTACCTCCGCTAGCACCTGTTTGAGTGGCTGTGAGCCAATAGTTTTCCCTCAAAAGGCGAATGGCAGCACTCACGTCGTCCTTCTTAAAGTCTAAGAAGTGGGAAGCCCCAAATCGGAAGCACACATCTCGCTTGTCTTCTCCACTGCGACCATAGAGTTAGCTGCGTCTCATATTCGCCGAGATGTACCAAAGGTGATCACAGTTATGACGTACGTATCAACGGCAATCACTCGATACCCTCGAGCCTTCGCCACCTGTACGCCCCTGTGTACACGATAATTAGCATTAGGCCCATCCTGAAGATCTTTGCTGAGTACGAACAAGTGGCCAAGTCCTCCTCCTGCCCCGGGGAGCAGGAGCCAACCGTTCGGAGGTAGATTTGTCTTCGCGATTGCAGAGTACATGGTAATCCCCGCTTCAGTAGAGTATCCGGTAGGTTAGCGGCCAAGTATCGATTGGGTTCCTAGAGCACTTACCACAAACAAGGGGCGCTGCCACTTCCGCAGGCAAGTTGTCCGGTAGAGGATGTACAAACCTAGCATCCACGGCGACATATTCTACCCGCTTCAGGGTCAGCCAAGACATTCGTCAACCGAATTGTAGTCCTATCATTCAACTTACGCTGGAATGTCCCCGCTAGATCCTGAATACAAAGTTAGTTAGAAATAATTAACAATAGTGGTTGGAGCTCACGTACCTTTCCAAGGTTCACCTGTTTTGGGCACGAAGTATAGTCCACGTCGCACACAGCGCACTCGAGGCAGGCGCTGCTTAGCCATCTAGTCTCTCTTCGTCAGGCCCTCATATTACGGCAGCGACAAGTGCGCAGGTAAGTGGTTTTGCTTACCCTAGGCCCACTCTCTTGGAAAGTAGATATGAGGAGGCATCCGAGCCGGCTTCCCTTCCGTGTAAGCCAGGGACCAGACTTATGGGGTTGCCAAATGGCTATGCGCAAACACTTACCCCTTACCACAACCCCAACGCCCTCGTGACCTACAATGTCACTCATCAGCGGTAGTTGGCCATACACGCGGTTTAGGTCTGAGTGGCTGGAAGTGTGTCAGAGCTTCGTCGACCAATGAGAGGTATCCAAGATTAGATACCATAGCCCTGCTACCTGCAACTTGACCAAGACCTGGTCACTTGTCAGGGAGGGGATTTGCTGTCCGTGTTCCAACTCGAAGCGTGCATCGGGCCCAGGGTTGTAGACGCGGGCAAGCGTCTGGGTCGACGGTATCTCGACAATGTTTGACATCACGAGTAAGCAGCTGCTGGTCGGTACCGTGCGAATGAACAAATCGAGAGATGGTGGCTGTCCTAACCATGTTGGCTTGGCCACCAGACACAGAAAAGACCCCTCTCACGGGCGTCGATTTTGTACGTAATCCAGCGCATATTCGTCCTTCATTCCGAGTGTAACGTAACCCGCTTGGCGGTGACTGCCGCTTCCGCCTCTATTCCGTTGCGGAAGGGAAACCGACGTCTCCGCCAGGAATTGCGCTTCCCCACAGGGGTTGTGGTGGGGAAAGATGGAGCCAAAGCCGAGGTCGGCCGGTTCAGCAAAGACTGTACCCGAGAAAAGGTGGTGCCGGGGATTGGGAGTGTTGTGCTTCCCAGTCGGTAATTCCCCGATACACAATATCCCTATGGGAAAGAACTCTCCTTCTTGTCGGGAAGCTCCCAGGCTCTTCGCAATACTCTTTTACGGTTCGCCGTCCCACAGTAGGTCACCATCTCAAGGAAGCCGTAGAAGTGGCTATAATTATGGGAAGCCGTGGTTTCTGGACTGTCATATAGTATTATTGTACTACCTCGATCACAAGGCGCCCTGACCTGCCCTCTTGAGGGCATTGATGGCATCAACAATAGTCTCCTGTAGTTCCCGATATTGAATTCCCAGCACCTCCCTCGACCGTGTATTATCGATTCCAAAGAGATCAGCGGGCTTGTCGCTCTGCAACACCTCGGGGACTTTGTCTTTCAACTCAGGAAACTCCGTAGTAGCCACCTTGGCGATCTCGGCATTGCTCATCGTGCCCTGGCACAGCAAGAATCTCCTCCCCGCGGCCTCGGGCCACGTTATTGCCCGGATATGCGCCAGTGCCACATCCCTGACATCAACCCAGTGCCAAAAGACTGAGTACGGCAGTTTGTCGCGCCACTTTCCCTGCATCAGGTCCCGCACCCGCTCGTTGGAGGTGTTGATCATGTCTACCGACTCGAGCCAGGGCGCCACGGGCCCGAGGATCAAGGGGGCGTTGAGCGTGGTGATGGTGAAGTTCGGCTTGTCGGAGGCCACAAACTCCCATGCCGCGCGCTCGGCAAGGGTTTTGCTCGCGCGATACGCCTGGACGCCGTTCTCCTTTGCCTCGTCCATTGTGATCGGATTCCAGTGCTCCTCTGTGTATACTGGTGGGTGGGCTTTGTCGTTAACCACTGCCGAGAAGGACGAGGTGATGACCACGCGACGAACCGAGGGAGCGTGCGCTTTGGCGGCTTTCAAGATCCCTAGTGTTCCATTGACGGCCGGGTCAATGAGATCGCGCTGGATGTCCTCGGGCTTGTAGTGAAAGGGACTGGCGACATGGATGATGGCATCAAAGGGCCTCATCTGCATGACATCGTCAAATGCCCCATTCTCTGATATGTCGCGGACGAGGGTATAAGACAGTTGCCCGCGAGGAAGGTTAGAATGAGCCGATAAGAGACCCTTGCCCTTTATCTCGCTGCGAACGGTGGCAACTACCTCGTGGCTTAAAATGTCAATAGAAGTGTTCCGGCAGAAAATAAACAGATATCCGCGTACCAACCAGTAACGGATACGGGTGACATACCTTTCTTTGAGTAGCAAGTCTAAGCAGTGGGAGCCGAGGAACCCACTTCCGCCTGTGAGAAGAACCTTCATCTTCCTGCTCATTACTCAATGATGATTTTTTTGAATGTCTCGGAATAGTAGGTCTCTATGCCCTTGATAGTGTGGGAAGATTGATAGTTCTAGTAAAATAAGAATATACAGGGGACTTGGAATAAGCCCGGGACTTGCCGTGCCAATAGAAAGGCCTCAACAACGCGGGTCCCGGTTCCGCCTTGGCGGTGTTCTTTCCGGCAACGGCATGTGTGTGACTGTGCGTGGAGGCGGGTCTCAGATGCGGACATACGGAGATTACCCCTACGCTCAGACGGGGGTCGGGGGGACCCATTCGTCTACGACTAGGCCTTCTTCTTAATCATCAACAAGACTCCTGTCCCGGCCTGTTCTAACACTTCTTTCCCCTCTTCCACCCCGGCCTCGCGAATCACGCGCTCAATCTTCCTCCTTGTAGCCCTAGCTATGTCGTCCTCTGTGCCGACCGCCTCGGGGTGGGCCTCGCGCCACCGCGTAACCTGGCTCATTGTTCCCAGCGCCTTCTCAACCTTGTCAAGGTCTAGCTGCTGCCTATCGGCGAAGGGATTGTCCTCGGGTCCGGATGTAAGATGGGCGGCATTCCACTCTTTCCTAAGAAACGTTGCCTCGTCAAAACTGGACTCTGACGCTCCCTGTACGCCCCAGGGAAGTTGCAAGCCAGAGTAGAGGTTGGTGCAAAGCCGGTTTCCCTCTAGCGCGTAGTCCTCGATTTGCTCCCGGAACCGGTCGACAGCGACCTGTATGGCGGCGGCCCCGGGCATGGACGGGTGGACACGCGGGTTGCCCCTGCACCACAGAGCCACACTGCCGCCGGGCTTCAGTGCCTTTGCTGCTTGCTCCCAGAAGGCTGGCATGTCGAACCAGTGGGCGGCGGCGGCGGCGGTTATGAGGTCGACGCTGCCGTCTGAGACGGGCGGCGACAGGTTAAATCCGAGATCTTCGGCTGTGGAGATGTCGAAGCGGATCGGCCCGGTGGACGAAGAGCCGCCGAGGGACCGGGCGGTGGTGATCATTCCTTCGGACGGATCTAATCCGATGGCGTGCGTGAAGCGCGGAGCAAGGGCACGCGCGACAATCCCAGGTCCGCATCCCACATCGAGGATCGTATTCAGCTGGCCGCCAGTGGATGTGTGACGGTCAATGATGTATTGGTATAGGGTTGGGCTGTAGCCCTGACGAAATTGCGCGTATGTTTTGCCTTGTTCGCTGGTGTAGGATCGAAAGGTGGTGTCGCGTGAGGACGGGGCCGGCTCCGCTGTCGAGGCTGACTCCGACATGATGTTGGTGATGACCGGAAGGCTATCTGCGAATGGGTAGGTAGTAGCTTCCAATTGAGACTGAGCGATCGTGGAACCAAAGACAACATAAGGAAGAGGTGCAAATTGCGGGGTCAGTTGCTGAATCCCGCTGGATTTCGTGTCAGCATCCGTGTTCTCAGCCTGCTCGACCAATAGCAGCAATTCCCATGTGTTGCGTAATGGGACCACGGATGAAGGATGAAGGATGGACTTTGACAACACCCACAAGACTAAGCTGTATTTATTTACACTATATCTCTCTACAGTTGTTTCTCCTTAGGCCTCAGGTATTTCGCCTCTACCTACACCAGCAGTTCATGAAGCCTCCGACGACGCGGCCTCCAGGGCCTCCCTCAAGACCGCCTCGTTCCTGGGCCTAAACTTGACGCGGTAGTCCTTGGGCGTGCTCACAAGGTTCGTCAAGTCCGACACGCCCGTCAGCGGGTCCGTGTCGACCGTGCCAACTGGCAGGATCTCAAAGGCCGAGAGCATGCGGATGAAGGTGAGGTACAACTCCCGGTAGGCCAGCAGTGAGCCCGCGCACATCCTGTATCCCAGGCCAAAGGTGAATAGCGGGTTGTTCGGGTGCTCGAGCCAGCGCTCCGGACGGAAGACTTCGGGGTCGTCCCAGAGCTCACCATCCATGTTACATGCCCACGAGTTCAAGAACACCATCGTGCCCTTTGGAATGACGCTCCCTTCGTAGACAAACTCCTTGTTGGTAGCCCGAGGAAGGGAAAGGCGGAGGACGGTAAAGTATCTGCCAGAAAGTTTGAACATTAGCATGCGGGTGGACAGAGTAACAGAGGGACACTCCATCCGTACCTGAGGCATTCGCGGACAAGGGACCGGACGTAACCAACACCCTGGTCGTCGTACGCATCACAGAGCGGGTTGCTCTCGCCGAACTCTTCCCGAATCGCCTGAACCGCTTTCTCCTGGATGTCGAGCCTACCGGCCAGGTAAGCAATCGACCAGGATGTAACAGCGCTGAACGTCTCGAAACCTCCCGAAAGCATGGTGAGGCTTATGGACATGAGCTCCACGTCGTTCAGCTTGGCCTCTTTGTCCAGCATGACGTTGGCCTGGATGCAGGGCTTATGCGTTCCCTTTTCGACCTTCTCCTCGAGCTCACGGTTGAGCTTTCCGAGGTACTTGTCCCGGCGCTGGCGGTATTCAGCAGCCTTTTTCTGGCCCATGGAGAAGGGGTTCAGTCGCAGCAGGGGGATGTAGTCTTGAAGGTTGTCCGTCGTGCTCCTGAAACGGCTGATCTCCACCTCCACGTGGGTGATCTCGCGGAAGAGGTCGTTGTTGTGGTTGTCCATTCTAACCCCCCAGTTGAGAGTCAAAGCGAGTGAGAGGCTCAGCCTCTGAACGAGAGGCACTGGGTCGACGCCTTCCTTTCCAGCCTTTCCATAATTCAGGGCTGCAGAGACAAAATCCCTAGTCTCAAGGTCCAGGCTAGGGACGTAGGTCTCGACGGATGGCCGGTTGAGCGCGGATGCTGCGCCCTTCCTGCGCCGCTTGAGAGACTCATTGTAAGGAGCCGTGCCGATAGTTGTGCCGGCCGTGTTAGAAACAAGCTAGTACTATGCTTAGCTCCGCAAAGAGTGACCGAGTCATGAGGGTGATTCGACCTACCTTGTGGAAAGTATAGAGTTCCGGTCGTGAAGCGGTGGCTCCACTATGATTCCCTAGAATCGTCTTGGCTGCAGCGGCGCTGTTGACCAGCAGAACGGGGATGTTACCCATCTGAATTTGGTAGACGTCTCCGTACTTCTTTGCCCATTCTCGATACTTTTGCGGCGCGTTGGACCGTATCTGGTGGAGGTTCCCTACCAGGGGCAGTCGGCCGGGACCAGGGAGGCCGGGGATGCGAGCCTTGAGGCAGGCGATCTCGTTGATGACGACGTAAGAAATGAATGAGCCAACGAGAACAGCCGCGCCGAAGTACACCGGGCGGCCTTTGGCCACTGAGACCACACAGGCCGCGAGTTCAGCGAGGAGCATATCGGCAGAAGGCGGAGGGAGGTAGACAGGATCTGGGTGATGGCGAGAGACAGGCGCAACGGGGCGTGCAGTTTCCAGGCCAAGACCAACCAAGAAACTGAACCCTATAAAAGATCCAATTCTGGCTGTCCAAGTCGTCAGGCCGGTCGGAATGCACGTTTGGGGCTTCTAGGTGAGTTCTTGGCATTTCCCGGGGCGGAAACTTCGGAATTGTTTTCCGGCGAGGGTTCCAGAATTCGCGGAACACGCCTATTGCGGGCAACAGAGAGTTCAACAGTCTCCACACATGGACGTGCTTTCACACGGTCATTAATATGCTATTATGTTTCCAGTAGGCGAAGCAAACGCCGATTGTGCAAATCCGCTCCGCGCTGCATAATATCAATCCTACTCAAATAACGGAGGATTAAGGCAAATCACCTAACGATGACCACAAATACGAATCCATTCAAGTACAACAGCGGCTTCGGCTCGCAACAGGAGTAATGCCAGCCCCTCTCGTGTTCCCTGAAAAAGTCCCTGTAATGACCGACCGTGTAGGACAGAAGCGATCCCGGGTGCCCTGCCACAGGGACAAAACTCCCCTCAGAAGCCTCCTTACGGCCTTTACGCCGAGAAGCTCTCCGGCACGGCCTTCACAGCCCCGCGTCACTCAAACCAGCAGTCATGGCTCTACCGTATAATGCCCTCAGTCGCCCATTCTACCTACCAAAAGCTTGACGAAAAGCCCAACCACCTTTCGGGGGAGACCCTGGAACCCATTCCAAACCAACTGCGCTGGGACCCGTTCGACCTGGATAGCAGCGCCGACTGGGTTCGATCCCTGCGACTCGTAGCCGGGTCCGGGAGCCCGGCCTCAAAGACCGGGCTGGGCATTCTCGTGTACCGGGCGGGAAAGTCCATGGGCAACGAAGCGTTTTACTCCGCGGATGGCGACTTTCTGGTTGTTCCGCAGACTGGCGACCTGGAGATACACACGGAGCTTGGTAAGATCTATGTCAAGCCAGGCGAGATCGTGGTAATCCCGCGTGGAATTCGGTACGCATACAACCTGACAATAACACGGGGCGGGAGGACACCACAGCACTAACACAGGACAGCTACCGGGTCCTTCTGCCCAATGGCCCAGCGAGGGGCTACATCTGCGAGCTATACCAGGGGCATTACCAACTCCCTGAGCTGGGAGCCATTGGGTCCAACGGCCTAGCCAACGCGCGCGATTTCAAGATCCCTACAGCTGCCTTCGAGGAAGACGACGGCAGCGCGGAGTTCAAGATATACTCCAAGTTCAACAACAACCTATTCGTGGCGCGCCAGAACCACACCCCCTTTGATGTCGTGGCCTGGCACGGAAACTACTACCCCTATAAGTACGACCTCGCGCTGTTCAACACCATCGGTTCTACCTCGTACGACCACCCCGACCCCTCCATCTTCACCGTCCTGACGGGGCCCTCGCAGGAGACGGGCACAGCCATCGCCGACTTTGTCATCTTCCCTCCGCGGTGGCTCGTCCAGGAGAAGACCTTTCGCCCGCCTTGGTACCACCGCAACGTCATGTCAGAGTTCATGGGTCTCATAACGGGCGACTATGATGCAAAAGAAGGGGGCGGCTTCAGGCCGGGCGGCGCGAGTCTGCACAACACCATGAGCTCTCACGGGCCAGATGAGGTGACGCATGAAAAGGCAAGCAACGCCGACTTGAAGCCACAGAAGGTTGGCGACGGGAGTATGGCCTTCATGTTTGAGAGGTACGATTTCACTCCTGTGATTCGGGCGAAACTCTATCTAGACTGCTAACTTTGTATTAGTTGCCTGATGCTAGGGGTGTCAGAATGGGGGCTTAAGACCTGCGAGAAGATTCAGGACGACTATAGCGCAGAGAGTTGGGGTGGTTTGAAGAAGCACTTTGTTCGTCCGTAAGGGATATGGGTCATTGAATACCCAGCAGTTGTCTCGTTTCTATAGTGCCTGAAGACTATATATTGCCCTCTCTTTCTAGATTGTCTCTCCGTGATTAGTCATACATATCGAGGCTCGTTGGAAATCCCGTTCTAATATTATGTGGCTCTTGGAATTGAGGTGGAACAACATCAGCCTTCAAAAGTCTACATCTTCTCAAGAACTTCTGTGATTCTCCCACAACACTTCAATAAAATCCCTAGCAGACGCGGGTCGACCGATGACATCTGGGCTATCCGAAATGTGTGGCTAAACTGCGAGGACAGCAATTGGGATTGAGATCCTCCGCCGCGGGGAAGAGCCTGGGATGAGGTTACGTTTAGAAAAGACCGGCGTCCAAAATCAGGCCAATGCCACGGTTCGGCTACAGGAAGTCCCGTTCGGGGTGCTCGCGGTGCAAAAGTCGGCGTGTTAAGGTAATAAAATCTCCACGTCCCGTGCTGGTTCGGCCAATACGGTTTTCCTTTCCCAAGTATAGTCTCAAGCTAACCAGCATGCGTTGCAGTGTGATGAGAGGCGCCCGTGTGGAGCCTGCTCTAATCATAGAGTGGCTTGCAGCCTCATGTCGGAGGCGACTTCGTCTCAGCGCACGTCGCCTTCCCGCGAACATGAGGTCGTCAGCAGCGTGGATGTTCACTGCAGCCGGCCCCCGGTTCTTCTCCCTCGGCCCCCCAGAACCATGTCCCCTGCTACTAGGGGTGAAGCGAATATGGACGCCTCTCCTCCATCCGGAGAAAACAACTCCTCGATACGTCATCCGCATTCAGGCGTCAAAGAAAGCCCACATGTTCAGATCCCCGAGTTATGGACCCAAGATCTTCGGCTGATGCATCACTACACCCTGGTTACATGTCATACGCTACCGAGGGCCGCAGAGGTGCTGCATATATGGCAAGCCGCAGTAGTGAAGCTCGCCTTCACTCACAAACCCTTGCTGCATCAGATCCTCGCCTTCTCCGCATTCCACATGGCGCACCTCAACGCCGACCAACACCGCCAGTACTCAGTTCTCGCCCTTCAGCATCAAACCCAGGCCTCTCGGGGGCTAAGAACTTACTTGGCCAAATTTATACCTGAAAACTCAGAGGCTTGCTTTGCTGCAGCATCCTTCCTCATCTTCGGCGCGTTCGCCCGGCTATCCCTCAGTCCTAGCGCTGGAGACGTGACCACACAGCCCTTGTTGAAAGATCTGATCGAGGTGTTTACATTTATCCGCGGAATGAATGTCGTCCTGCAGGAGTCTGAGAACATCACACAACGAGGTTGTCTCGTAGACCTCTTCAAGCTGCCCAGGGGTATAGAGCCCGTGCCATCTCTAGAAGAAACGTGCGAGGCCCTCGAAGACTTGAAAGAGCGTATTACTCGTGACGCTATCAAATACAACCCGGAAACGATTCAAATAGTCCAAAGCGCGATATCCATACTGTCTGGAAGCATCCAGGAGGCAGTACGAACGACATCGGCACCAGAACTGCGCACCGTCACTGTGTGGCCCATCGCTTTGCCTGCAGAGTTTCTCGCTCGTCTGGAAGAAAGAGATCCCCTGGCACTCGTCGTCGTTACGTACTACTGTGCTATCGTCCACGACTCGCAAGTTAGTGCGTGGTTTACTCGAGGCTGGGGTGTGAGTGTGGCTTCCGATATCAGGGGACTTTTATCGCCTCCGCACAGAGACCTCTGCGAATGGGCGCTTCATAGGATCAGCGGATGAAACAAGTGGCCTCATTTCAAAACAAACCGTACCATCTACTGCATCTTTCTTTGGAAAGTCTTCTATTAGCTATAGTTATTAACAGTGTTGGAATGCGATGCTTGGACCCTCCGGGTGTGAAATTCGACAGTGCTCCTTGGCCCAGTATATTAGTTGCAATACGCCGAAATTTTCCTTTTCATAATGAGCGTTTGAACTTGGGGTTGTTCCTTATACGCTCCCCAAATCCCGCAAATGCCCACAGCACCGGTGCCAGAACAACGAGTATCAATCCAAGCAGGGTATTCCCCCATCCGAGACCCAAAGCATCGTAGAGCTCTAGGCCGAATAGGGGTACAACCGCTCCGAGAACACTCCTCAGGACGGCATTGGCAGCAGTTACCGAGGCAGCGTGCGCAGAATACGCATCGACAAGATAGGTCTGTACGCTCATATAGACACCCATCATGCCAAAGCCCATTATGCCGGTGCCAATCATGGGCGCAATCCAGTGTACTCCTTTGTCGGCTGTCCAGCCGTACATTATCAGTCCCAGAGGCAGTAAGACTGCCGATGGCACTGTTATGATGAAGTTCAGACGGTCCTCGGCCTGGGGTGTCGTGCCTCGGCTCTTCTTGTTTCCGATGATGCGGTCAGAGGTAAACCCGGTGAACAGGAGCCCCAGGATGTTTCCGACGCCTCCAGCAATGAATGACAGCCCGGCGTCCCGGGAGTTGAAGCCGTATATATCCTGGTACACAAAAGTGAAAGTCGTGAAAAGAAGATACAGTATGCCGTACACTAGGGCAACGTAGCAACACATGACTGTGACGGGCGGCAGGAAGATGAGCATCTTCATGGGTCGGATCATCGCTGACACTAAAACCTCTTTCGGCGTTGCTTCGCTTTCTAGCTTGGACCGATAGTTCGGGTTTCCGGTTTCTTTTCGCAGTCGTGCGGCTTTTCGTTTGAGGAGGGTCGGTGGGTACGTTTCGCGGAGGACGGCAAAGGACGCAAGAGTCGTGACCCCGTACTAGAACGAGTGTTTAGCAGAGATGCCCTGTGTGTGTTGCTTGCACCACGCTGTACCCACCGCGATGGCTATGATCCAGAATACCCAGCGCCAACCGATCTCCTCCACGAAGAACCCTGCACAGACAGGACCAACCACGGGCCCGATAAGAGGTCCGAGAGACCAGCACGCCATGGCCCGGCCTCTCTGCTCCTGTGGCATGAGGTCGACGATGGAGCCACTGCCACACGTGAGAACTGCCACGCCGGCGAACCCCGCGAGGAACCGGAAGGCAACCAGCATTCCCATGTCCTCCGAAAGAGCGCAAGCGATGGTGAAAATGGTGAACAGAACGTTGAACACGTGGTATACTATCGTTCGACCGTATAGCTCGCTCATGGGCGCTATCAGAAGCGGACCGGTGGCGTATCCCAGGACGAAAACCGAGACGACGAAGGTAGCGAGCTGGTTGTTGTTGACGTTGAACTCCTCGAGGACCAGAGGGACACACCGGGTGCGAGCATCGACGAAGCGAGAGGACTGAAAAGGGAGCCATATCGTTAGGATAGACCGATCGGGTTCCTAGCAGGCGTTCGTGGACTCCATTGGGGCAACTCACGTTAGGAAGCACATGAGAGACAATATGCCGATGATGCCCCATTTCCTCCCGTTAGGCCAGTTCAAGGGGTTCTCGGGATCTTGATCATTCTCCCAATACACCGAGAACCCAGGATTTGAAGGCGCATTCTCGTCGCTTGCATCGGGCCCGGACACAGCGGCCGGGGCCTCGGGCTTCTTGTCTTGGGACTCCATAAAGTCGTTCTCGTCCCTCTCAAAACGTACTTGTCTCGGTTTTCCCCGCGAAAATAGAATAAAAGTCCAAGGAAGGATTTTAAGAAATAGAGACTCCTCCAAATGGTGCTTGACGGCGGGGTGGTTCCTCAAGCAGCAAGGTATGGGAAGTTCCCACACCAAACCGAGTCAAGAATTTATTAAATCATGCCCGACCCGGAAAACAGTATTCTTGGAGATTAAATTCTAGAGATATCCTTTGTTTTATTCGTTCGTGCCGTCTCCGCCCTCAACGCCGGACCCCAGCGAACCCCGGCTCCGGCATTCTCGGGCACATCCACCTGTATATTGGGCCAATAGCAGCAAGATGCGAAACCGAGCCAATCATCTCCTCTTGCGAAACCGAGCGGGAGTGCCCGAAACCCGCCCTGTCCCATTTCCCTCGAATACCCAGCATTTTTGGCGGGGGACGTGATTGATCTAGGGTGATCGTCGCGGAGGCTTCCTTACACGGCTCGTTTTAGCGTCGTTTAATTTGTGTCACGGTTCAAGTGCAGCAACGTCGTAATCCCGTCGGATGGGATTGGGCAACAGATCTACGCCGTGGAGAACTGCCCCATAAATGAGAAGGAAGTTGCCGAGAATATATAAAAGAGACCGCAATTCGGCGACGACGGCGTACTTGTACGAGTCACCTCGTTTCTGTTAATCTATAGCCTCGAGGTGGCTCTTGCACGAAAAATATGGCAGTTTTATCCACCGTATTTGGAAACCGATGGCCGGCCGTGCTGTCGGCGGCTTTCGCGTGCGTGTCCATCCTCATCTGGCCGAGTCTCCTCAGCTCAGTCCGAATCTGGAGGATCCCACTCCTCGGCGAGGAATGGGGAGGCCACGAGAAGCGAAGACTGGCTTACCTGTCAGGGGCGAAGAAGGTGTACACGGCTGGCTATCGGAAGGTCTGTTCCTACGGCGGTATAAATGTCGGCTGCATCAGTTTCTAACTCGTTAGTAGTTCAAGGATGGGCTCTTTAGGATCACGACGTCTAGAAGTAAGTACAGATGACACGGAAAAGGATAAGATGCTAACTCGCACGCAGATACTACTGTTGTGGTGGTGCCTGGGAAATATCTGCCTGAGCTCAAAGTCCCTGATAGCGTCGTTAGCATGGAAGCAGCAGTAGATGAAGTAGGCGCCGAGCTCAACCTGCGTCCCAGTCGAGCCCGCCCAACTAACGCTCGAAATAGGCAATGCAGACAAAGTACACCAAGATTGAGACCCACGTCCCAATCATCCCTCATACTGTCAGGGCCAGTTTGACTCCAGCCCTCTGTAAGTGAGAGTGTACCGGGATACTGCCCAGGCGTCATTGTGGACTAACACTCAGCCTACTCCTGTAGCCCGGCTCAACCCGTCCATATTCCAAGAAGTGCAAGAGTCTTTCCGGTTGGAAATGCCCACATGCGACAATTGGACGTCAGTAAACATCCACCACAAGCTCTTGCGCATAGTTGCTATGGTATCGGGCCGGGTCTTCATAGGGCCCGAGCTTTGCCGCTCCGAGGCCTACCTTGACGCTTCGATTAACTACACGATGGACGTCATGGGAGCGCAGCGGGCGGTGGATGGGATGCGGCCGTGGCTGAGGCCCTTCCTGGCTTCGCGGCTTCCGCAGGTGCAGAAGCTTGAACAGCGGATCGACGAGGCGGTCAGGTTCATGTTCCCTGTTGTGGAGGCCAGGAAGGCGGCCGCGCGCGACCCGACTGGAGAGAAGCCAGACGACATGCTCCAGTGGCTCATTGACGCGCAGAGCAAGTTCCCAGACAAGAACAGCCAAAACCTGACCAAGGTTCAGTTGGGGTTGAGCTTTGCTGCAATTCATACTACGACTTTGACAGCGACTAATGCGTTAGTGTCATTCAAGGACCTCTTCGGGGAAATCAGGAGTACACCCCAGTCTAACACTTATCTATTCAGGCTTTACTCGCTTGCCGCGATGCCCGAATTTGCCGAGGAGCTAAAAGACGAGATTCGACGCGTGCTCGCCGACAACGATGGGACACCAACCACGGTGGCCCTTCAGCACATGAAGAAGTTGGACAGCTTTCTCAAAGAGGTCCTGCGGATATATCCGGCTACAATGGGTAAGAAGAACCACTGCATCACCCCTTACCGCCAGGGGTACACCCACATAACCGAGCAACAAGGTTGACATGGCCTCGACGTGCAGCTTCCTTCCAGCGCAAGGTTCTGAAGCCCCTGAAACTTTCCAACGGCCAGGTAATACCGGCCGGCGTCACCATAGAAGTCCCCGCCGTCGCCATCAACTTCGACCCCGAAGTCTACCCGAACGCCGACGAATTCGACCCGCTGAGGTTCTACAAGCTCAGGGAGGCGGCGAAGGGGGAGAGCGCTACAGAAGCAGCCCTGAACCAGTTCGTGAGCGTGAGCCAGAATAGCCTCGGCTTCGGCTACGGGCGCCACGCGTGTCCTGGGAGGTTCTTCGCCGCCAACGAGGTGAAGCTGATGCTGATACACGCAATGCTTAACTATGATATCCGGCTCGCGGGGGACGCGAAGGAGAGGTATCCCAACATTGAGCATGCCCATATGGTGAGACTTCCCCGGTTATGTTTCCCAGGGAATTGTGCCTGGTATTCTGACGAAGTGATTCTAGTGCATCCCAGATCCAAGGCGCGAATTGCTTTTCAAGGCTACAACTGCCGATGCTTAAGGAAGCTTGTTGTGTGTGTGTGTGTGTGTGTGTGTGTGTGTGTGCGAACAAGGACGCTCTTGGGGATATCTTATATCAATTTAACTTCACGTATTTTCACCATGAACTCTTAGTGAAGTAAGTAAAAGCGCAGTCTGTGTCTCTTCTGAGATAGAGTAAACCGAGAATGCCAGTATAGCGTTCCCCGCTCTCAATGAGCACGACAGTACGAGTGGTAAAATAGCCCGTGTTGATGATTTCAAGGTACATACGGAGTGAGATCAACCCCAAGTCCCCTAAAACCAACCAACGCGGTCCTTCCAAGAGTGTGTATTAAGCCTCCCCACCAAGATCCTCACAAAGTATAGGTAAAGCCTTGAGTGCCTTCGATGACGACCTTCCCCTGCCGCTGGAGCTGGTTCTTGCGCCTGAAGTAGATCGTTGTTGAAGATACCGAGACAAGGATCAAGCCTGCCGAGATGATACAAGCGTAAAGTCCGGGCCTAAAGGCTGTCAGTCAGTATATCCTAGGATAGACAGAGAGGGGCAATGAGTACCGATAGTGAGGCTTGTCCTGGTCTCGAAATACGAGACTCGCGATGATCCCACCAATGCCGCCGAAGCCAATGGTCAGCGCGGAACAGAACGCCCGCCGCCACTGACCGACGATGTTGTTCGCCTGGTAGGTGAGGGACATGGGCAGACTAGCAGCACCGCCCGCAGTGACCAGGAAAGCACCAAAGTAACGGACGGGGCTATTGGTGTGGAATCCCAGCAGCCCGAGTCCGATAATCTCAAGCACGCAGTTAAAGAGGATGAATGGGCCCCGGAGCTTATAGCGGTCTGAGAACCAACTTTCGGCAAATCCGAGGATGCCTCCAAAGACGTAACACTAGTAGATGGCCGTTAGCTGCGTTTACTTCCACTCGAAAAGTGGCCAGGTGCTCACCGGTGCGTTCAGAGTCTGTGCTTGCACGACGGGGAAGTGCAATCCTTCTCGCAGCACAATAGGCAAGAAATAGGCGACGGAATAGACAACGATGGCGTTGAGCCCGAAGTTGCTGGCCAGGACCCACGCCTTCCAGTCCAGGGTGTTCTCAAGATAACGCCAAATGGAGAACTTCTCGATGTGAGCGTCGCCCCTATCGGCGTCGATCCGGTTGATCATGATGTCGACCTCCTCCGCGGTAAGGAACTTGTTATTCTCGCGAGCCTGTTCGGGGAAGTCCATGATCAAGAACCACCCCATGACAGCGACGAGAACTGTGAAAATTCCTTCAATGATGAAGATCCACCGCCAGCCGCCATAGCCGGCTAGGCCGTCCATTTGCTGGAGCTACACACGGGTGAATATAGCTGTTAACGAGGGGCTGGGGGTGACAAGGACTCACTCCGTAGGCGATGACTCCGCCGAAGCCACTGATCACGTCGCCGAGCAGGTAGAAGCAAGAGATCCGCACGGCAACCTCGTGTCTCACGTACCAGGTGCTGATAAGAAACACGCAGCTGGGGAAGAAGGCTGACTCGAAAAGGCCGAGGAGCGCCCTCAGGCCGGCGATAACCCCCCATTCGTTGGCGAAGCCAAACGCCATCATGACGATGCCCCAGGCGGCGCAGATCGAAGAGAGGAATATGCGCGGGCCGATCTTGCGGGCGACGACTGTCATGGGAGGCTGGAAGAGCACGTATGTCGGGAAGAAGAGCATGACTATGACGGACTGCGGCGGGCTTAGCAAGGGTTCTACGAGACAAGGGGATTTCCCCTGTCGCTGGGAAAGGAGATTCCCCGAAAATAATCCATGATAAGAAACATGTGTAAGACGATGCAAAAGGATCTTGTCGACCCGGGATAGAATGAGACGACACAAGAGCCCACAAAACGGTAGAAGATAATAACAACTCACGTAATGGACGCCCGATAGATCGATGTCGTCCCCCATGCCAGCAACAACTCTGAATGAACCGGTGAGTACAACCAAGGCTCAGCCAGAAGAGAATACCAACACTTACGCGTAGGCCAGATTTTTGCGGTCAATTTGGCAAACGGTGTACAAGACAGCAATGATGAGACAGAGCCGCCAGTCTACCTTCCGCCGAATCTTGGCCACCCGACGCTCGAAGGCAATCGACTCGCCGTCCGCGCGCTCGACCGACTCGTCAGCCGAGCCGGGGAAGTCGGCATGCACCGCGTCCTTCTTCTCGTCGGTGAGGGCCATGGTTGCACCTATGCGGGTCCTGCCGAGATCTCAACAGCTGTGGAAGGTGTGGGGCGTACTAGAGTGATACCGCTTGGAGGAAGAAGAAGAAGAAGAAGACGAAGGGGCCCACAAACTCAGTGAGGGTCCAACGCAATGGGTCGCCGCAACTCGTTTAGCCATCTCGCGTCGAGCGAAGTATTTCTACTTAAGTGGGAGCCCAAGACCAGCGGTGCCCCTTTCGGTGAGCTGGAGGTCTGCTAGCTCGACAGGGGAGCTTAAACATTTCCGCCAATTCCTGCTCCGCACCGGAGCCCAGACAGCGGACAGCCGCGGGGCCCCATGGGGTCCCCGCACGACTTTGGCCCGCACAGGGCTTTAAAAAGCAGGGGTGGACCAAGTGGGTTGTGCTTGTGGAAAAGGCGCATCCCGACTGGGCGCCAGGGTGGAGACGAATCCGGCTCCTGGCACGGAATCTCCTTCCGGGCGCCGGATCCTGCCATGGTGTGATTCGCTCCCGGCTCGGCGGGTTGTATCCGATGTGCCCGAACACCGCCCGGACGACTTCGGGTCCAACAGGCCAACGCGGGGGGATACGCGGGCTCATTAAGGTCGTCCTTTCCGTCTCGCCCGCATTGTTTGCCCAGCTAGGTCGAGGAGCCACCTACACTACCTAAACTGCCTCGGATTCCCAACCTCTCAGCCCAATCGGATCGCTTCTCGGTGCTTCAGACCAACATGACGTCCCCGGACAGCGTCCCGCAGATGCGGACAGTCGACGAGCTGGTCCGGTACCGCGCCAAGGAGAACCCCTATCACGTCGCCGTGATATTCTCCAGGGGCGGAGACGAAATTAGAGAGTACACCTCGTCACAGATCGACAGTTATGCATATGCAGCCGCCAACTACTACTGGAAGAACCACGGCCTCGAGCCGAGGACATCGTCCGCCCAGCCAGCTGAGGTTGTCGGGATATCGGGCGTCGGCGATTTCGACTACCTCATCAGCGTCCTAGCCATCGCAAAGCTGGGTCACTCGAGCCTGTTCCTGTCGCCGCGGCTAGCCGACCAAGTGCGCGATAAGCTCTTGAAGGATGCATCTGCTAGGCTGTTGCTTATACAACAACCCGGGAAGGAATCGGCGGCGCAGGTCAACGGCGACGCGTCGTCGACCCCCGTCGCCCAAGTCCCCGGCCCAGACGTCTACGAGGCGGATTCCGCAGTTCCAAATGGGGAGATCGCCTCCACGGACCTGACTCGCGGCCTCGACCTGGACCAGGAGGGCAAGTCCATAGCCTGGATCCTCCACTCGTCTGGGTCAACCAGCCTTCCGCGCCTTGTCCGCCTCAGCAACTCCATTGTCCTCCCGCGCTTCACGGTCGAGATAGAGACCTTTGGGCTGGACACGCTTACCACAGTGCCGCTCTACCACGCCTTCGGCATGTCCAGCTTCTTCCGCTCCTTCTCCGCCTGCAAGACGATCCGCTTATACTCGAAGCTGCCAATTGTGGCTAGCGACCTGATCAAGACCACGAAAACGCGTCGCTTTGGGCTCTTTTCCACGGTCCCCTTTACCTTGAAGCTCCTCTCGGAGACGAGCGAAGGAATGGACTTCTTGAAGGGCTTTGATGTCATAACGTCTGGCGGGTCTCCCATCTCCGAGGAGCTTGGAAACCACCTTGTAAGCCATGGGGTGCGTCTCATGAGTGTCTACGGCAGCTCGGAGACGGGTATTCTCCTCAGCTCTGCCCGTCCCGCAGATGACAACGAGTGGAACTGGCTCAGGCTCCCCAGGCGTTTCGGGAAGTACCTCAAGTTCGAGGAGCGTGGCGGCGGCATGTTTGAGCTGGTTTGCCCGCCCGAGTGGCCATTGGGGGCCGATACCAACCGCGAGGACGGCTCGTGGATGACCAAGGACCTGTTCATCAAGCACGACACACTGGGGGACGCCTACCAATACGTCGGGCGGCTTGATGATGTTATCGTCCTGGAAAATGGGGAGAAGGTCAATCCGATTGGCGTAGAGAATGAGATCGCCAACTCCCCCCTGGTAGACAGCTGCGCCATCTTTGGCTCCGGACGGTCAGCTTTGGGTGCGGTAGTGGTACCCTCCAGCGCGGCCGCGTCGATGAGCGAAGGGGACCTGCAATCTGCGTTGTGGTCCATCGTCCAGACGGCGCAGCAGCCGTTCCCCGCATACGCCAAGATCAGCGAGGAGATGGTGCTCACTCTGCCTGTTGGCTCACCGGTTCCCAAGACTGACAAGGCTACGGTTATAAGGGCCAAGTTCCTAGACGCGTACAAGGGCGAGATCGAAAAGCTTTACGATGAACAGGCAGGCGACGCGGCGATGACGGACTTTTCCAAGGAAGAGCTCCTGCAGTTTTTGGGGGCCCAGCTGAAGACGGCTACTCGCCTGCCCGCAGAGGCGCTCGTGAGACGGGACCAAGACTTCGGGGCACTTGGCATTGACTCTTTGCAGGCGACGAGACTACGGAGCGCTATCATCAAGGACGTCGACCTCAAGGGCGGGAGTCTTGGGTTGAATGTGGTGCTTGAGCATCCGACCCTTGAGACATTGGCGGCCGAGATATTGCGGGTTCGGAGTGGTGATCACGCTGTGGACATAAATAACGTCGATGAGGAGGATGCTGCAGCCATGATCGATAAATATTCTACGTTCAAGGCCTCTGGTGAGACTCTGAGTCCAGGAGCTTGTATAGTAAGTTTCCCCATCCAGATGCCGCGTATGGCTCTCAGGGGCTTACACGTTCCAGGTCCTCACCGGCGCAACTGGCTCTCTCGGCGCACACATCCTGGCAAAGCTCTGCGCGCTACCCACGGTCACGAAGATTTACTGCCTCGTCAGAGCCTCCTCTAACGCCGAGGCCCACGAACGGATCGAGAGATCCCTGCTGGCCCGACGCCTAGACCTGTCCCAGGCGGACATGAGGCGGAAGATCGTCTGTCTAGCGTCAGACTTGTCAGACGCTGCTCTAGGTCTCGGAGAGGGACTCCTGCACACTATTGGCAAGGAGGTCGACGCGGTGTACCACTGCGGCTGGACGGTGAACTTCAACCAGCGGCTGCGTAGCTTCGAGCGGGACTGCATCGCGGGCGTGCACCACCTCCTCTCCCTCTGCACGCGGCGCACCTCACCCGCGCGCTTCATCTTCTTCAGCTCCATCGGCACCGTCCTAAGTGGCCGGTACGAAGGCCCCATCCCCGAGAGGGTGCCGTCGTCGTTCTCCGACGCGCGGCCCACGGGCTACGCGCGGTCCAAGTACGTGGCCGAGCACATCTGCGCCTCGGCCGCAGCCTCGGCCGGCGTGCCCGTCGGCATCCTGCGCATCGGGCAGATCGTGGGCGACACGACCCACGGCATCTGGAACACCTCCGAGGCGTCGCCGCTAATGCTCCGCTCGGCGCAGGCCATAGGCGCGCTACCAGCCCTGGCGGAGGAGGTCCGGTGGCTGCCCGTCGACACCGTGGCGCAGATCTCCATCGAGCTCGGCGCCTCCGCCGCGCTGCTCACCTCCCGGGCTCCAGTGTTCAACGTTGTCAACCCGCAAGAGTTGCACTGGACGGACGACCTCCTCCAGCTTCTAGGCGCCGCGGGCTTGGAGTTCCAGACTGTGCCGCCAGCGGAGTGGCTGGCGCTTCTAGAGGACTCGGAGGAGGACGTGGATGCGAACCCGACGAGGAAGCTCCTGGACTATTATCGGGACCAGGTCAAACCAAAGGAGGGAAAGGCCCCCGCGTGGGAATCGAGCATGGCTGCGGCCATGTCGCCGACATTCCGAGATGTGGGAGCACCGAGCGAGGACTTGATAAAGCTGATGGTGGGATATTTCAAGCAGAACTGGTGATGCCAGGGTTTCACTGGGCGCTCATCAGTGAAAAAGAAAAAATTATATTGTATGTTTCCAACTAACTAAGTGTGATATCTTGGGGCAGTATAGGGTTAATCTAAATCATAAAATGCTTATTAGCTATCGTAGAGCTTCTCAAGCGTGTCAGAGACAAATCAGCCTACGGTCGGACTGCTGCACCAGACGTCAAAAAAAAGTTCTAATGCTAGCACGAGGCGCTAGCATTGACCATAGGCGGCCCCTATATAGCATACGCGTTCTACCGCTGGGAGGACTCCTAGAGTCCAGAACATCTTAATATACCCCAGGATATCTTGGACTTTGTTCTTAAGGGGCATAGCAGTCATAGCCAGTATCTACTTGGCGTTGAGCGGACATAAAAGCCTGCAGTAAACGCCTCTGGGATTCTTGCATGAATATGCCTCATACCGCGGGTCGATCAGCAACGAGAATGGCTGGGTCCTCGCGCCCGGGTGCGGCTACCGGAGCTCCCTGTCCTTGGTGCCGTTCTTGTAGGTGCTCGTCCACGAAGAGGCCCCTACCTTCCGCTTGAGGTAGGCGAGAGCGTGGTTCTGGTAGGCGCATGCGACGCCCAGGCAGGAAGCAAAAGGCGCAGTAGTTCTGCATCTGTAGCTCCCGCACCATGCGGAAGATGAAGCAGACCGACATCTCTATGGACTTTAGATTCGCGGCCGTCGCGGGGGAGGATCCCGTTGAGAATGAAGGTAGAGATCTCTCCCCATACCACCCCAACCTCTCGAGGCTATCTATATCGCGCTTCTCATGTGGACGTACACCTTCTTCGCGAGGTCGAGGGTGTTAGTCTACAACATCGTCAAAGTACTGCTTAATCTCGGGTGCCGGGGCGTAGAAATGGGATCACCGCGGGTTTGGTGACCAGGGAACCGATAGCTATGCGCAGGTACATACGTCGCATGCGCAGCTATATGCACGCTGTGGGAAGCCCCGGTTTTTATATCCCGGCGGAAGAGCGCTGGGCCTAGTAAGTTATCCGGGGTACCTGCGCGAGGATGCTAGTCTTCAGACATCGTGGAGTAAAACAGTGGCCTACTCTTACCGGTTCTCAAGTCATGTACCATCCACCCCGGCGTTCTTCTTGTAGACGGCCAAGTCTACGCCAGGGATCTTCCCAATCTTTACCGACCACCGTCACGGAAGTCCTCGATGGCTCCCGGCACCACGCTGCAACGCTTTTTGAAAACAACGCTGGGCTTCAGCTTGGGTGCTCTGGGAGGCAGGTGATACATGGGGGATAAGATCCCTGGGGTGGGTGGCGTGAGGTACGTGGTCGGGTCTGGTGCTTGTGAGGCGGCGATGTTGTGGTGTTGACGATGGGCTGTTGCGGGCGCTGAGAGTTCGGAGGCGACATCAAATGGGTTGGCGTGGCGGGTGGTGGATTCACCTCTGTGAATAATCGGTGTTCATTGAACGCTGGCTTCAGATCCAGGCCATTCGGGGCGATGGCGAGGCGAAAGGCCCTCCACGCACTTCCTCACGCGGAAGCTCCTGCCACCTGCCCCAGCTCCGAATGCCGCCTCAGTCGAAGTCAGTCCGTAGTAACGAGTGAGAAAAGTACTAAAGACAAAGGAATCTCAATAGAGGGCTACGTCTTGAAGGTTCTCTGAATAAGTCAAGGGATCCCTAAGTATATGGATTTATGTGTCCCTTGCAGCCGTAAATGAGTCCAGCGAACGCCCCGATGCGCCTGAACATGCCGGTTCCTATTACTTCCTGTATATTCCAGCCGGACCCCGTCCTTGAATGAAAGTCTTCGCAGAAACTCTCCTGTAACTTCGAATGCAGCCTTTCTCATATGAAAACGGGCATCCATGAGTCTCATCCCGCCCTTGGCACCTCCCGACATCGCCAAATGCCGTGAGTATTGCTTCCGGTCATTGAATATATCAGCCGCAAAACGAGAATCTGCCTGAGCGCTCAATATTCATGTCGTCTAGCTCGGCGCATCACTGGGTTGCTTCACAGCGCCGGACCTAAGCCGGGTTAGAGAACCGCCCGCCGCTCACACGCCCTTGAAATCGCCGAACTTCCTCTTACCGGAGGGTTCACCAAGCTCCCCATCCCCGGACTCGGCGCCAGAGTCGGGCCACTCTATGACCTCCCACTGAACCGCCACCCTTCCCGGCTTCCGCTTGTTCTTCTTGGTGAGCTTGCCCAGGATGGACCCGTCAACGAGGGCGTCGAACCACGGCACCTCGGAGAACTCTCGGATAAAGAGCTCCATGGCGTTGTCGAGGGTGGGCGGCGCATCCTTGGTGGTGGTGAGGCTGGTCTGGCCCTCGTTGGAGGGGGTATGCCGGCCTTTCTCCGCCACCTCATCACTCTCGAGGGTAGGAACGAGGCCCATTGACTCCAGAGCGTGGATGTCCTCATTGTCTAGGCTTCCGAGCGTGACGTTGATGTAGTCCGAGTCCCGCTGGCCCTCGGGGCTCCAGTACGTGACCGGCGTCCCGCAGTATCCGCAGAAGATCCTCTGGGCGTCGGGCCCGTGCATGTAGCGCCGTCGGATCATATGCTCGGTCTCGTCGGCGTGCCTGGGGAAGAGCTTCGTATGGTACCAGTCCAGAGGTACGCGGAGGAAGGCGGCGAGGGGCGTCGCCATTGTGAGGACTAGAAACAAGAGTGATCAGCGGTCTGGTGTCGCGAAGAGAGTAGAGGTGAGGACCCCGTGGTTGCGACGGGGTCAAATCAGAACGTGTACCCACCGTGGATCCGATCAGTGTTGAAGATGAGCTCAGGCATCTCCTGGGTGTTCTCGGGAACCTCGATGACATAGCCACATCGGCCGCAATGGCAGCCGCCATTGAAGGTGCGACCGGCACACGTCATGATCTTGGGTCCTTCGGCGCGACGGAGTCTAGGCTGAGGGAGTTCTTGGGCAGGTGATGGCCTCAGGTCGAGAGATGAGGACGAAGATAGAACGCGTAAACGGTGAGAAGGTGGGCTCGGAGTGCTGGGTGGCGGAAGGCGATTCCCCTTCGAGGTGGGATCAATGAATGAATGGCAGGGGCGTCTGGGACTCGCGAATGAGAAGTGAATTCGGCAGAACTGCTTCTTTTGACTTGCACCTTCCTGACGGACGGGTGGCAGGAGCGTCTGTGACTCGCGGATGAGTGCGGAAGTGGATTTTCGGGCGTGGTTACGTGTGGAGGAAGGGAGCACCTTCCACAGAACTACTATTTTGGCTTGCGCCTTCCCCGATTGACGGGCGAAAAATAGGCGGGTGAGTAATAAAATGCATGCGGTGAAATACCGGAGGCAACAGGCTCGGCGAAGGGAGAAAGAATGTGGAGAAGGTTCGCGGGTTGTCGAGGGGTCCGGCTGCGAAATTATGACGTATCTGGTGGCGATCGGAACGCGTGATGGGCGCGCGATGCTGGAGCGTCCGCCGAAGGAAGGGGCTTCGAAGTCCAAAACGTTCGTGAGCCAAATTCGGGCTTCATAGCGGAGCTGTTCTCCTAATGTTTCATGTTCTCATTGGGAATCCTTGGCGGACGAGTCTCTATCAATCTTCCGCGGCATCTTCGGTCATGGTTTCCAATCATCGTTTGGTTGCACAAGTCGGCACTCCGAATGCTTGTGTCTCGCTATGTGAGCAGACTCTGTGTGAATCAGCAACGTTCGTGCTCGAGACGCAGACCATGCCGGTCTTGATATCTAAGAAACGTGGTCTCTTGAGCTCTCCTCAGCTATGGATGAATCACAACATTCTGGTATCTCGATCAGGCCAATCCTCCAGTGAAAACCCCTTCGCTTCCCTTCAGCTTCCAGCCCTGTGAGGTGTCTCAGCCAGCTAATCGTGGTCGTGAGAACACGTCCCGGCAAAGTGATACGCGTTTGGCGTTCCCCCGGCAAGTTTCAGCCAATATCTCTCGTACGGCCCCATCCTCTCCTCCTCCATCCTCCTCTCGGGCGGAGCGTCGCTCTCCTTCCCAGCATACTCCCAGTACCAGCCGCCCGCATCCGTGACGTCCTCCTGCTCATCGAGGGGCGGCCCCCAGGCTATTGTTTCCCGTGCCTCGCCCTCCCCATCTGGGCCGTTGATCTCTTCCGTCGCGCCATTCGAGGACTTCTTGTTCCGCACGAGCTTCCACTTTTTCAGTGCCTCCGCCTCCCACACTGAACCATCGTCAAGGCCCAGGCCCTTACACGCTAGTCTCACCCTGACACTGGAATGGATCGTCTCGTTCGTGTGGAGGAGAAATTCGGTGCGAACATTGTGGGTCTTGCTCTCTACTTGGCGGTTCAGGCCAGGCGTCCGGACTATCTTCCCCGCGAGGGCGTAGAGCGGGTTTGAGGCGCGGTTGATGGCACCCAGGGCCCAAGGGCGGAGAGGGCGATTTTCCAGGAGGATCTCGTCTACAGCGAAGGGCCGTTCTTTCTTGGGCGGCGTGAGGGTCTTGTAGTGGTGGACTTGCTTGTGGAAGAGGCGGACGAGGGACTTTTCATCGAACTCCACGCCCACGGAGGCGAGCTGATCCATCATCCCTGGTCTCGTTAATGACATGCGAATCGTGGGCAAATCGCGGAGAGTGGCTTACACGCTAATGTGATATTGGCTATGTTCTGGTCGGGCCAGCCGCCGCCCACGTTCCCGTGGTTTCCCGGGAACCAACACTGCCGCAGGTCGGTAAGATCGTTCGGGAGTCTCTCCCAAACGGCGGGGCTGAACGGAGGGCGGGTCTCATCGAGCGCGAGGGCCTGGAAAGCGTGTTCGATCTGGTGAGAGAGGCTTGTATCGTAGAACTCGGACGTGAAAGCACGTTAGTTGGCAGGCACGGAGTTGGCGGGCCAGGGGAGACTTATTCCGAGTGGGAGTGCGACACCTTGAGCTTGCTGAGCCACGAGACCTCCGGAACGCCGAGGCTGCCCACGGTGTCCCAGACGCCGATAGCTTTTACAGTAATGAGTTTGCCAGTCCCGCGACCCTCTCTGACTCTAGTGTAGCCCAGCTACATGATACAAGGGGTTAGTTCTGAGATCGCGGGTTCTCCCTGGTCGCCAACGGGAGGGATATTGACGCACCCGTTCAAGTCTCGCCTTGTACTCGTCCGACGCACCAGCGCCCTTCGGTTTCTCACTGAACGGGAGGGACGGGAACGGATCGTCGTAGTCATCATCCATCCAGTGCTCCATATCCTTGAAGATGGGATAGAACAGGTCCAGGCCCTCCCTTGTGAGGAGACCGACCTTGCCAATCAGGCCAGCCACGGACCGCACCGTGTAGGCGCCCCGGGAGAAGCCGATGAGGACGATTTCGTCGCCGTCGCAATAGTTTGCGCAGATGAACTGGTAGGCCTCGCGGACGCGCTAAAGACGTCAGCGCTCGTTTCGTCTCGACAACAGCCGGTGGTAGGAGCCTACCTCAGATAGCCCCGACCCGAAGGCTCCGCCAGCTATGCTGTCGAGCATGTTGCTCCCGGTCCCGATCCCGGACTCGTAGTTGATTATCTGCATGCGGCCGTCGCTGCAGCGATGCTTAAAGGACCTCGACATCCGCGTGACGTTGGAGGGAACCTGGAGCGTCTGGCTGGGGTTCCAGAAGGGTCCCTCTTCACCGCCCTTGTCCGAGTTCATCCATGTGCCATCGCAGCACATGATAAGGCGCTTTCGCGGCAAAGCCATTGTGGATGGCAGGGACTCTTGAGAGCCTCTTGTTTCTCCTGTTTTGGTGTCTTCAGCCATGGTGTAGGAAGACGGGGGGGGGTTATAAGCTTGGCGAGAGAGGAGTCGCTCGTTCATGCACGAACCCGCCGTCAAAAACGAGATTCCGAGTCAACAGCTTGGCCGTTTGTAGCACCGGTGAGGCGAGTTGTTGAGACCAGACATACTGCAGCAGGGGGAGCTGGGACTCTTATACCAGACCGAGCGAGACAGCCGCCCCGGCATCTTCACGGGCGGCTACCGGATATGCAAGCCCGGTGGGGACCTGTGTCCTCGGCGCCAATTGCCACCTGAGGCGTCGCAAGCCGTGGCATTTTCTGTCATAGGACGAAGCAAGAACCACACTGACGATGCACGTGCGACGACTCTGTGTCGACGAACTGCGCCGATCCTAATCCAGTAGGGGACGATGTGGCGTCGTGGGGCTAGCTGAAGGGCTGATTTTTCTGCCCAAAGATGAGACTTGCAGGCTGTGCTTGGCGGGATGACGATGCCATCACAACGGTGAGAGGTTCGTGGGCGCTAGAAGCGGGTTCAGTGGCTGGGCTGGCTTCAAAGAAACGCCGAGACCATCCATTGTTCTGCGTGCCAGGCGCGGGCACTGCCGGATTATTTGTTGCAGTTGCAGGGTCGATTTGACTGGATCGTCTGCTGCACAGTGGAAGCGTGGCGGCCTCTGTCGGCAATTCGCGGGCCAAGCCACCTGGCTGGCTGGCTGCGGGGGAACTGCTGCATTGTGCCCCGCATTTTCAGGGGTCCCGTCCCCCAGATTCACGGGCCACCACATGCCGGAGCCACTATCCCGAGGTTAGCTTCCCCCAAGAGCCCTACCACTTACGGAGCGGGGTCTGCCGCTTGTCTCTGAACACCTACCATCCCTAGCTTTGCCCGCTAACACAGCCCCTGGATACTGTGAGACCCAGCGGGTGTTCCATACCCGAGCCCCGCCGGCCGTGGCCCTCCTTTGCCCCGGCGCGCCCATGACGGCATCCCGCAGCGAAATACCCGAAGGCCGACCCGGCAGCAGCACCTCGCAAGTATAAACCTCGCACACCCCACATGCATCTTGCACTCGAGCCGCCCTGCACCAGCTCCCCTCGCCCACCTCCCCACCGCCCACCATGTCCAGCCCGCCGTCGCGCCTCCGCTCGATCCTCAACCACCTCATCCCCGGCGCCCAGGCATCGCCGCCGCCGCACATCCACCACCTCTCGCCCACCTTCTTCCTCCCGCGCGCCGCCTCCATCGAGCCCAACGCCCCGGCCATCCACCACATCACGTCCAACGGCCGCCCGCTGCGCCGGTCCTACGCCGAGTTCGCCGACCGCGCGCGGGGCCTCGCCTACTACCTCGCCAAGCACGGCTTCCGCCGCGTCGCCATCCTCGCCACCAACACGCCCGCCTTCCTCGAGAGCATCTATGCCATTGCTGCCGCCGGCGCCGTGTCCGTGCCCGTGAACTACCGCCTCTCCAAGGAGGATGTGGCGTATATCCTGGCCTTCGCCGAGGTGGATTGCGTGATTGTCGACCACGAGTTCGAGCCGCTGCTGGAGACGTTCAGGAAGGACCACACAGGGGTGCACGTACTGGTTGACTTCGACACCGACATCACTCAAGGCGCGCAATGCGGTCCGTTCAATGAGGCTGTCATCGAGGGTCTCGAGTATGACGTGGAGCAAGGGGGCAAGAACTGGGGTGGCCTCTCGGCCCAGTGCGCGAACGAGGACGACATGATCTCCATCCCCTTCACGTCTGGGACAACCTCCCGGCCGAAGGGCGTCGTGTACACCCACCGCGGCGCTTACCTCGCCTCTCTCGCCAATGTCATCGAGTCGAACCTGAATGTCGACGGCGGACGGTGCAAATACCTCTGGACCCTCCCAATGTGAGTTTCTACGTGTTTCTTCCCGTTCTGGTTGGAGACCACCCGCTAAAGAAACAAGGTTCCACGCCATGGGCTGGACCTTCCCGTGGTCTGTCTGCGCTGTCAGGGGCACACACTACTGTCTTCGCAAGATCGACTACCCTCTCATATGGAAGCTTCTCAAGGACGAGGGCGTAACACACTTCTGCGCGGCGCCAACCGTCAACACCCTCCTCTGCTCTTCCGACGACGCCGTGAAGCTCAAGCAGCGGGTCAAGGTTACTGTCGCCGCCAGTCCGCCGAGCGCCCACCTCTTTGAGCAGATGGTCAGTACCCCTTTTTAACCCGGCCAAGTGTGCGGCCAAGACTAACTGATCGCCCTCAGACCAATCTGAATCTCATTCCCCGCCACGTCTACGGCCTCACAGAATCCTACGGCCCCCTGACCGTCTCCTACGAGCTTGAAGAATGGGACCACCTCCCATCCAAGGAGAGGTTCGTCAAGATCGCGCGCCAGGGCCACGGCTTCATTACGAGTCTCCCCGCGCGCGTCGTCAAGACGAGCTTGGATGAGGACGACGACGTCCCCACGGACGTTCTAGTAGACGTGAAGAAGGATGGGAAGGAGATCGGCGAGATCACATTCTTTGGAAACATATGCGCCAAGGAGTACTACAAGGATCCCGAGGCGACGAAGAAGCTCTTTGCGGGCGGCGGCCTGAGGACGGGAGACCTGGCGGTTTGGCATCCGGACGGGAGCATCCAGATCCTGGACAGGGCCAAGGACATCATCATCTCTGGTATGTAGCTTGTCCCCTGGCTTTTTGTCCTCTCACAGGCGCTAACTTACGGCCCAGGCGGCGAAAACATCTCCTCGGTGGCCCTCGAGTCCCTCCTAGGCGAGCACCCCTCCGTCCTCGAGGTCGCCGTCGTCGCCGTTCTGGACGATCAGTGGGGCGAGCGGCCCAAGGCGTACGTGACGGCGCGGAACGCCTCCTCGCCGCCCGATCCGGCCTCCGTGATCGAGTTTGCGAGGCAAAGGGGGAAGAAGTTCATGGTGCCGAAGGAGGTGGAAGTCATGGACGAGCTTCCGAAGACGAGCACTGGGAAGATTCGGAAGAATGTGTTGAGGGATTGGGCGAGGGGCAAGAAGGCGTAAGCCCGAGGTCGGGCTTTTGGGTATGATTTGTATGTGAACCAAGTTGGACATGGCATTTGTATTCAAGCGTACTCGTTAAGGAAGGGTGGAAATCTGTTTGCATTTCGGAGAGAATTTTGGAATAGATGGGCTTGGCATGTAAGCTGAGGAACTTGAGAACTGGTATCACAAGGCTTCCTTCCCTTGCACCGTAAACAGCCCGGCGTTCGAGGACCCCCCCTAAAAGGGTCTATCTCTTGAGTGGGCGTCATCGCTCACCGGGCAGTATCTCAAGAGAAAGGAGTATCATTTTGAACTGCAGGAAGAAACATTTGGTAAAAATGAAAGTATGAAACGTTCCCGAAAGTACACATAACATTACACCTTGCCATGCCCGGCCCGGCCAACGAAGAATGAAAAGAAACGAAAGAGATTAGTACTGCTTTTCCCGAAGAAGCCATATCGAAAGCCCCCTGAGCTTAGGAAACCGCCTTACAAGATCAGGAACACCATGCCCCCGACGGCCACCACCACCACGGCCACCACTCCCGCCCTCACGCCCTTGATCCCGTCCCCGCTCGCAGTCTCCCCGGCGGCCGACTCATCAGCCGTCTCGTCGGCCCCCGACGTCTCCTCTGCCCCCGGAGATGACGTCGTGTGCCCCGCGTGGTTCTGGCCCGTAAAGGTCCCGTTCGCCGACGCCGTGAATGCGCCGCCGCCATAGACGATGCCAGCGGATGTGCTGGGGAGGGGCGCCGCGGGAGATCCCTGGGGCTTGGGGTTTTCGGGAGGGGTGCCGGGGCCATATCCTCCGGGTGCGCAGGCCGCGCATCCAGGCGTCTGGGCAGGGACGACGGAGGTCCTCGAAAGGGTCTTCGTTGTTTCTACAGTTGTCTGGGCGGCGGCCACCGTCTCCTCGGGCTGCTCGGGTCCGTAGGTGGCGGGGTGCTGGTCTTCCGTGAAAGTCTCCGGCGGTGGTGCACTGCGTTGGTTAGGATGGGCCACACGGCCGGGTGGGGAGGAGCGAGCTTACGCTGGGCCTTCTGGGGATTGCGCCTCGCAGGCTCTGCATCCCTGGCGAGAGCTGGAGCTCGGGGCCGGTTGCGACATGGCGTCCTGGCTGGCTATTGTCTCGCCCGGCGGCGCTGGCTCATTGCATTGTGGTGTCACGGTAACACTAGAGCCTTGTTAGTACACGGCGCCATGGGGCGAGAAACCATTTTAGACTTACGCCAAGGTCAAGGTTAAGGGAGGCTCTCCCGAGCCCGCCTGTGCAGTAGCAGTTGCATTCCCGCTGGATGTCGAGGTAGGCGGGACTCCTGAAGTAGCGTTCGAGCCTCCTGAGGTGGACGGGAGGATTGTTGCTACCGTGCTTAGGGTCTCGGTGCCACCGGGGACAACAGGACCCGTGGGCTCTGAGGCCGGGGGTTGGAACGTCGCCCCGGCCGTCTCGGTAGCCCCAGTCTCGGTAACCCCGGCCGTACCCGTGGCATTCGTGCCACCCGGTATGGGTATCGTCACAGTGGGAACTGATGTGTTGAAGCCGGTGGTTCCGGGGAGTACGGAGGTAGCACCGGTCGGCAGCGGCGGCGCCGTTGCGTTAGCTCCAAGAGTTGTGCCCCCTGTTCCGGGGAAGGCTGTCGCGTTGGGGAAGAGGGGCCCTGTTGGCGAGAAAGGGGTGGCCCCAGGGGAAGTAACTGCGGTGCCCGTGGCACTCCCGGCCCCGGTCCCGGTCTCGATCTGCCTCGCGACGATGAGCAGCGCCTCCTCTGACTTGGTCTCCTCGTCCTCCGAATCGTCGGGGAAATCCACAACGGACTCAACATCACCAATCTCGTACGTCCCCTCAGGGTCGTACTTGGCCGACATGCGCGACGGGACACTCCTCTGGAACTTGTACCCGTGAGCATCCACGCCACGCACAACGAGGTAGAAGCTCGCCTCAGGAAGGCTTGTGGCTCCGAAGAAGGTGCTCTTGTCCGCATACCCGGGTCGCTCCTCGGGGTCCAGGCCCGCCGTCATGATTATCTTGGCCTCGTCTCCCGTGTCGGCGTCGACGACGAGCCACTCCACGGTGCTGCCGTTGGCGGGAGCCAGTCCGTAGATTTCGCCCACCACGCCGACCTCCGTCTCCGCTGGAAGCACGTCCTTTAGTATTTCAAAGTACCCCTCGTGGCCCTGGACCCCAGTACTCTCGACAATGGAGGCGCGAACCAGCTGGATCGAGCTGCGGCCCTTGATGGTGAGGTTGTACGACGGGATCGGCTCCCCGCCGAAGTTGAAAGCCCATTCGCCTGGGACTGGGGAGTCAATCTTCCAGATGGCGCGTTGGGTCTCACCGTCTGTGTTGCTGGAGACGGGCTCAAAGGTCTTGTCCTTGGGGTCGGAGAAGAGGATCTTGATTGGAGACTCAGCAGGCGCCGCCCAGTCTACCGTGATGAGGAGCCTGTCCATTGAGCCGTCGACGGGGAATCGGACATCGTCCTGAGGGGCTCCATCGGGGTTTGAGCTCAGCTGGATGACGCTCAGCCCTGCCTGTGCCTCGAGAGTGCCATCCTGGGGCAATGCGAGTGTCTCGCGCGTGTCAAGCGCGGTGATGTACTTCCCACCGGAGAGGTCAGCTACGCTCTGGCTCAGCGTGACCTCTTCCTTTCTTGGGCACGCTGTGTCCAGCTGCAGGATCGTCACTGCCACAGGATTGTTCGTGATGAAGTCGACGATCTCAGACTCGACGTCGCCGTCTTGCAGGAAATCCTGGCCGACCACGAATATAAGCTCGCCTCCGGAATGGAACTGCTGTAGGGCACCGAGGACGGCCTTCAAGCTGATGCCGCGGCAGCCAACACCGTAGCCGGCAACGGTGTCTCGGAGCATATCAAGCGACCGAGACGCGTTCGCAGTATCTAGAGAATACCAGTCTTCGTAGGTGATCAAGGGGCTCTGCAAAAGGAGACTGATGGTCGTATACTTGACCGCCCTGTTCACGTCTACCTCGGACTCGCGTGTGGCTCCGAACATGGTGCCAATCCTGAGCTTCGTGTCCTCCCAGTCGGGCGAGGCAAAGACGGTCGGGTCCACAAGGATGGCCGAGTCCAGACTAAGGCCGAAAAGGTGCTGCAGCTGCCTGTCCGTGAGATACTCCGCGATGTAGTTGATGAAGCTTTCCGAGCCTTCCTTGGCCAATTCCACGGCTTGGAGGTGCATGTCGGGGTCGTTGGGGTCCAGGCTGTGGCCTGCCATGGAATTTTCGAGGGAATCTCCCGCGCCTTGCTTCTGGGCGTGAGAGTCTTGCCTGGTGAGCTCATAGTCCCGGGCTTACCGCTCAGTTAGCGGCCAGGCGCCTGATCACAGTGAAGTTCATGAATACATGCCTCGAGGACTCTGCGAAATATGGTCTCTCCGCCACAGCTTCTCGGGGCCACCACCCTCTCCGGTCGGATCACTGCTCCTGTTAGTAATGCGGGACAGAAGACGTTTCGGGACACCGGGACATGAGGACGAACCTGTACGCGTAATAGTCTTGCACAAGGTGCAGGGCTTGACCGAGGTTGACCCTCGCCGCATCAACGTCCCCCTCAAACATGTGCTTCACCAACGCGGCTCTCGCGGCCTCCAATGCGTCCAAGGACTCCGAGTCAGAGTCCCCGTCAAAATGCCAATACGGCTCGTGGTATCCCCAGTCAACCCACACGTTGGACCGCACAATGGCTGTCCGCGCCTCCAGCATCCCCTGAGAGAGCGGCGCGCCGAGCGTGCCGTTGAGAGACTCGGCCACCGACGGGAAGAAAGAGGTCGCCACGGAGGTGAGTACCTCCTCGGTCATCTGCTCGTGCGAGATGCCCGGGGTCTTGGTGAGGTTGGCGCGGAACTTGGTAGGGTAGAAGGCCGAGGTGGGGAGAGGGCCCAAGAGGGCGAAGAGAAGGAGAGGAGTGCGCATTGTTGCGCTAGGAAAGGGGGATCCGGACAGGAGGGTGAAGTGAATGGGATGAAGAGAGAATACGACAAAAGCGTAGCGAGTGACTGCTGCTGTTAGTTGGTTCAAGAAAAGAAACGACGCTCACGTAGGCTAAGGAGTGGATGGGTAGACGGATGAAAGCTCCTCGTTTCTCATCCCGCTTCCGGACGGGGGAATTAATAGTTCTTGGAGGAAAAGAGACATCGAGACGATATATAATACCCGGTCCGTCCGTTCCTCTCCTTACCCGTCCGCTCAACGCCCAGGTCCATCGAACCAGTCGAAACGTGGTATGGACGGGTGTAACAGCTGTCGCTATCACCCTCTCAAACTAGATGCCCCCCTCTTCCTCATCCCCGCTATCTCCCTCCTCATCGAAGGATCACGACGCCCGAAATGAGGCAATCCCTTGTCCTAGGAGCCGAGGCGTGACAGCCCAACGAGCCAGCCAGCCGGGAGCCCCCAGGGGGGCCCCTCGGCGGCAGTGGCCCCTCTCATTCCCTCCTGCTCATCTCCGCCGCACCTCACGTAGATCGCACGATCCCCTCACTCCATGTATGAAAAGTGGGTTCTCAGGACCCTGTCATGGTGCTCCAGAGATCCCGTCCCCATCCCCGCAAGTGCGGCCGGGGCGAACGACAGAATCATGCAGGGCGCGGCGCGGGTGGCCCAGCATGAGTCTGTCATCGGCAGCTGGCAGCTCTCCAGATCCGGGCCCTCGATTGGGCCGTCCGCGACGGGCCACTGCCGCCCGGTCGCACTCGGCCATCGGTGAGGGTGGGCTCGAAAGAAATGAGACAGAGGTAACAGTGCCACGAACTTGGCGAGAGCGGGAAGATTGTTACTTCCGTTGGGGTGTGCCGCTGTGTGCTGCTCCTGAAACGGCGTACCTCTTCGTATTGAGCGTTGCCGGACTCGGCATTCGGCCCCTTGTGCACGAGCCGATGGGGGGAACTGGGCCATGGACTTACAGAGAACGTAAGATCGCGCACTTGAGTCCGCAAAGCATTCATGTCAGGTACCCGTGACCCTGCTCTGCCGTCCGACCTCGCCGAGACCGAGAACACGACGAAACACCGTCCGACGCCGCGTCCGAGATGCCACCATCCTCGTCTCTCCCCCTGTCAGCGTCTTCTCACATCGAGACTCGTAAGCGGTGGTGCGGGTAATGAGAATTGATTTGCTCCCCTAAACACTAGTACCTTGCCGACGCCACTCTACCAGATGCCGCATCAGACTGAAAACAATCCCGGTGATTCCCTCCAATGAAATGCCTGCCCACTTCCCTTAACGCCGCAACATTGCAAAAGTACACTGAACGAGCATCGCACCAGTCCTCCGGGCCCCAGGTCGTTTGGTGACGTGAGAGGCCCGGTCCATGGCCCAGAACGGAAAACAGAACGGGACGAGACGTGAAAACAAATCCACCAACCGAAAGACATGGGTATTAACTGTACTCCGTAGGAAAACCAACGCGAAGAATTAGAGCAAGGCCAAGGTGAGAGAACGATGCCGGAGGGTGTGTCGACGAATCGACAGGCGAAGACCCCGCCGATATATCATCCGTCGCGTCCATACTCGACGTTTTGCGGGGACTCATGGCTTGGTCCAGCAGGAAACCAACTCCTGGGAGTCGTGCTCCGCGGGAACTGCAGATCTAACCTAGCAGGAACCTAAGTGCTAGGTGTCGAGGTCTCAACAGCCGTCTCGGTCTTCCCAACGGGATCCTCGACACCGTGTTCCTGGAGAGTTCGCTTGTATGTGTCGATCTGCTCGTATAGACGAGCACACTCGGTCTTCATCTTCTCGTTGGAGACACTTAGTTCGCCGATAGCCTGCTCAGTGAGGAGCTTCTCGAGTGTCCACTTCTCAATGTTGGATGTCTCGTTGGCCTTGAGAGTCAGGATAAACTGGACCGCCTTCTGGAGAATCGATCCCTTGTTCTTCTCGCAGTTGGGCACAATCTTAGCGAGCTCGTTGATGCCCTCGTTAATGGTTTCACGACGGCGTCGCTCAACTGGTGGCACCGCGTTAGCATTCATGTTTCACAGCCGATTTACCAGGAAGAAAACGGGCGGTCGTAGTCGAGACAAACCTTCTTTGTGATTGTCCTTGCGGAGTTTGTGCCACTCGTCGCTTCCGACCGGAGGCTTGCGGAACTGGTAGTCGGCCCGCTCGTCGGGCTGAGAGGGCGTCTGCACCGCCTGGGGATGATGGTGCTGTTGGGAAGGCGACTGTGGCTGGGGCTGTGTTCCGTTGGGGGCTAGCACAGGGCCAGCACCGGGAGACATGCTCGCCCCCTCCGAGGCCGTCGCATCGTGGTGCGTGACGTGGCCGACATCGCCAAAGGCTCCATCCTGGGTAGCTGCGCCCTCCGCCGCCGCCGCCTGGACAAACTGCTGCTCAGTGGTAGATGGCACATGCAATGTGGGATACATGGAACCGAGCGCGGCAGCGGCAGTACTGGAAGCATTGGACGCGTCGGCACCAACGGGCTGGTGGGACGCATCAACGCTATGGTTCGCGGCCTCGTTCGCCTGCTGGAGCGCACTCAGGTCTACACCAACACCACCTTCGGCGGCAGCACTCTCCAGGAAGCTGAGACTTGATGCCTCGGTGGAAGCGACCATGTTGGCGGCAGGAACGGGGGCCCCGCGCTTGGCCCGGCGTTCTCCAGGGCTTTGGTCGATGGAGCCGCGCTTTCGCTTCTGGCCTGGCGACCCAGCATCGTGCTTGAGATCAGGAGTCTCGGTGGCTACCTCGGCCATGGTCTCGATGGCGCGCCGGGGGCGATGATATGAGCGGATGCCCTTAGACTGGGTGGTATACAGAGGTCACAGGTGGGCGCGTGGCAAGTGCACTTGGGCCCGTGAGCTAGGAAGAAAGGTCAGCATGTCCGCCCGTCTTTAACACGATATGCGCCAACTTGAGGCAAAGGCAAGCATGTGTCGCCAGAAGTAGACATCACAAGCGGGTGGCCATCAGGGATAGCAGGGGCCCATGGCGTCCCGGCGAAGGATGAAACCAAAACTTCAATCAGACAAGTCCCTGGCCGGCCAGTCGACGAGGACATGGTCGCTAGCAATAACCCGTGGCCGTTGGGGATGTGCGGCTGGGCATCGTTGCAAGTGCGTGTCGATGAAGTTTGTCTTCCTTGCCAGAACGGAGCTCATCCTGGACAGCGGCCATTTCGGCCTCTGGTAAACAGCGACGCGAAATTGCTGTAGCTTGAGGGGGATAATGCACCCACGACGAGTCTTGGTGCGGGTAAAGGGACATGAAATTCGACATACCTAGTAGGTCATGTGCCTTTAGGCGTGTTCTGCTTAGCCTGCGTTGAATGGGTCTGATCACGGGTTTCACGTGGGTACGTGATAGATCTCGTGATATGGCTTGGCTTGGACGTGTAAACAAGTCCAGTCGCGACGTTGACGTGTTTGGGCAGAAAAAATGGCGTAGACCTGGCAAGGCGATGAAATTTGAGATACACAATGATTATTGCCAACTCCAGGTCAAGAATGGCCAGAGATGGTCCGATCAAATATTATGCTTTCGATAAAGCTCGAGTACAGACAGCCGGGTGATGGGTGGATGGGTCCGCGATGGGTGGTGGTCACGAGGAAAGGGGAGAGGGTGAGCACGTGCAAGTAGGTGGGCGGGGATTTCCCCGATAAATACTGATTATGGCGTTTGGCCTGAGCTCTCAGGCAGAAGGTAGCTTCGGCCAATCAGCGCCAAGAGTTGGAGCACCAGGTCGGTTGCGCTATCCGAAGCAATTCCAGCATGGGGTGTCAAGAGGGCAGGAGCTCCTCCGCCGTGCTTTCCCAAGAAGTCCTGGGGCAGGGGCACTCCATGATTGCCCTACTTCACAGGCGCCGCGGGCGATACCGAATCATTCGTCTGTTTGGCTTGCATCCAAAGCGACGAACCCAACAGGCCTTTGTCGCAATGAGTTTGACGCAGCAGCTCGTAGATTCAAACAGGAACAGCCCGGGTCTGTTCCCCCTCCGCCCTTCCCGGTATCTGCAGGCGATGGCTTCGCAGGGGACGTCTTGGCACTTGTGCCCACCACCACCTCGTCCAACCAACCACTGCGGGCATCATCTGATTCCGTGTGTGGGTGCGAATGGGATGGGGCCATCACTTGACTGTACTTCGATGAAACATGCATGTCGGTGGAAGGTGGGTGAGGCAAGGATCCGCGCCGGAGTCATCCAGCAGTACTCCTCATCCTACTTGGAAGGGGGACAAGCCCCATCCTGGTTGGACTCATCTCCAGAGCGATGAGCCTTGCTTCGAAGCGACGCTTCAACGGCTCATCGCCCGCCCTCGGTCTGGTTCCGACTGTGCTCGGCCTCTTGGCGCGAGAATGCCGGCATCGACCTGCATACAACTCAGGACAGCGGCCGTGACCCGGTTTCCCCGATGCATCCTCAGGCTGTAGGAATAAGGCCCCTGCCGGGGGTTATGTTAGTGGAGATGGTCTTGGTGCAACCCCTCCTTGCGGATGCTCTCCGAGCCGAGCTCGTTTCCAGCGCCCCTCCCTTATGCACAAAGCTCAAGCAAGTCAGTCGAGAGTTGGAAGGCCCAGGGGATAAAGTCTGCTTTTATAAACAAACAGAGAATATGTCGAGACACGAGTCAAGCTTCCTATGTTGCAAGAAACCCCCTACACATAGAGGCTGTTGCCGAATCAGGGATCGCAACTAACCTCGTGCATCTTCGAGCTCGGGGGTTTGCTTGCGCATCCCTGTAGGTGATGAGGTAATCCACTTGCTTCGGCTGGCGGCAAATCAACAGGTTTGCCAAGATTTCTCTCTCCGTCATTGGTCTTGCCAGCATTCGCCGGGCCGCCAGGTCAGTCACAAAGACCCACATACCAAGGACACCAAACCCCACTCCTATCGATACCGGCCCACCCAGCCAGGCCGAAGGGCCGTCATCGACATCTCTAACGATACAGCGTCCGACTACATCAGTATATATCCACCGCACTTCTACTGCCGCGAAACCATGGGCGACTACGAGCACGTCGCCATTAAACATAACGACCACATCCTCCTCGACCAACCCCTCGTCCGCCTCCCCTTCGAGCTCCTCCGCAACAACTTCCGCTCCGCCCACTTCGCCGTCGAGAAGGAAAGTGCGGGCATAAAGACCCTCCTCAAGGATGCCGCCTCAGGATGTCTGAAGGGCGAGTCCAACCAGGAGGACCTCGTCCGAAACCTGGACGATATGATCGCCCAGGCCAAGGCCCTGCAGCGCAAGCTTTCGGCGTGCTCGGACGAGGAGTCCAGGCTCCTGCACCAGGAGGGTGCGAGGTTGGAGCACTTGGACGAACTCTACGCCATGAAATCCTTCGACGACGTTAAGTACGAGTCGTGGAGTCGGACAAGGCTCGACCGCTTGATGGTTGATTTCATGTTGCGGAAGGGATGCACGGAGAGTGCCGCCTCTCTGGCCGAGGCGCGGAAGCTGCAGGATCTCGTGGATGTCGACACACTGGTCTCCATGAATCGGATACGGGAGAGCCTGAAGCGTGGAAGTGTACAGGAAGCGTTGGTCTGGTGTTCACAGAACAAAAAGGAGCTTCGCAAGATGGAGGTTGGTCAACCGACACTCGATGTGCCACTGTCTGCGACACCCTATGCTAACTCGTCTTTTCTCGCAGAGCGGCCTTGAGTTCGACCTCCGGCTGCAGCAGTTCATCGAAATGATCCGCTCGGGCGCCGATCCCCGCGCATGCCTTGCCCACATCAAAAAGCACCTCACACCCCACAACGCCACTTTCCCCAGCGAAGTGCGTGCCGCCTGCGGCATGCTCGCCTTCCCCTACGACCCAGTCACCAATACCAGCTATGGGTACGAGACATACTTCTCTCCCACGCGCTGGACCAAGCTCGCCAACCTCTTCACCGGTACGCACAACACGCTCCTCAGCCTCCCCTCAGTCCCGCTCCTGCACGTTGCGCTGGCCTCGGGCCTCTCGGCGCTGAAGACGCCCGCGTGCCACGCTGCGGCGAAGGAGGACACGCTGGGGCGCGGCGGCACGACGATCTCGCCGTCCGGGCAGCCGACGGTGTGCCCCGTGTGCTCGGCGGAGCTGAAGGATCTGGCCGTGAAAGTGCCATATGCGCACCATACCAAGAGCATTGTGGAGCATGATCTGGTGGTTCTGCCGAACGGGAGGGTGTACGGGAAGGGGAACCTGGAGCAGCATGCCAAGAAGCTTGGGCTGCCGGCGAACCAGGTCAAGGATTTGCAGACGGGCGAGGTTTACGACTCGGATACGCTTAAGAAGGTGTACATAACATGAGTGTCGTCGACGTCTTGTGGGTATAGCCAGCTCAGATTGTTAGGAAAAGGACGGAGTTAATCGGTAGGACTGGCGTTTGGGGGAGGAATCATTTGTCAATGGTATGAACAATAGCAACGTCGACTTCGCATCAGCCATCGAGCTTGATGAGTGATAGTGGCGGGGCGGTCCCAACCGATGGGAAGGGTGCGTCAAGAGTGAAATACGTCTCGCGACAGGCTCGCCTTGTGAGTAAACTTGATTCCACGTCTATTCTCGACAGCCTTAGATCATATACACGCATCCCTGGCAGATCCCCACACTCAACACCTCCCTTCTAGTGCTTCTCACCGTGACCCTCCGCATGGTGGTGCTCGTCCTGCAGGAAGAAGTGCTCGTACACGCAGTAGATCGAGAAGGCGACCGTCGCGGTTCCAAGGCCGGGGAGCGTCCCCTTGAACCTATTCCACCTCGTGAAGGGACCGGTATAGCGCCAAGCCTCACTGCGGTCTTGTCAGCTCTCGTCCTGGCGTGAGTCGGCAGCAGCTCCGGGCGGGGGTCCTATGACGACGGGTCGGGTACGGGGGGGTGTTGGTAGCGGGCAGACTAACGTTCGCTCCCAAGGGTCGTACTTGGGCTGGCCAGAAGCCGCCTTCATCTTGTTCATGTCGAAACCGGTTACGTTGGGCTTCGCGCCCCGGGGGGCGGCGCGCAGTATTCTGCGCAAGTCTGTGGTCAGCCATTGCCTTCCGAGCACGCTATACGTATGGCGTGGGTAATTGACGTACCTGGTCGCCAGCATGGTTGCGGTTGCGGGTGGGAGCGCAAGTGTCTTGACGAGAGGAGCGGCTCTTTGGCGATTGAAGCAGCGCCAATTCAAGAGTTGCCGATTGGCTGCGTACAGTCAGCAAGGCCTTTGTCTCAAAGGAGCCCGTTGATTGGCTCAGGCCACGAGCCAGCTGCAGCTGCGAAACAGAGGCTGGGCTGTTTATTATGTAAGACAACCCCGTGTGAAAGGCCATGCATTGGTACTGTTGCACAGTTATCAGGCCTGACCGTAGGGTGAGAACGCCCTGGCAGGATCCGCTGTCCTACCACCAACTCCGCGCTTCCACATCACGGCAAACTCTATACGTCCACCCGCTGCCCTCGACAACCAGATACACAACCACCTCGAGTCCGAAACGCGTGCTCCCTTCATCCGATCAGAAACATATTGTGCCCGTCGCGCCGCTGCTCCTGCCTCGCCGAAGTCTCTCCACTCCCGAGAACCAACCCCTCCGAGTTTGGGATCTTGAGCTTCGTCTTGTGACTCGCCCAATGCCTGAGAGTTTAGGTGCTGCTTAAAGCCCGTCTCGTAAAAGGATAAATCACTTGTCTGTCCTTTTCTAGCGCCGACCGCCGCCTCCCGACACCTTAGCATCTCGCGATCCTCCATCTCGTCCACAAGCTCAGCGAGCCCGTTGTGATCCTCCGAAGCTGTTCAATAGCGCCGAGCCCACATCCGGTTGCGTGCAGAAGTCCGGAGCTACGGCACCGTAGCCATAGGCTGTCAACCTCGCGAGCAGCAGGCATCGTCCAGACTCTGCTAGGTCGCACGCCACCCTTGTGATGCCACCGCATCCAATATCCCGCTTCGCTGGCGGGCCGGGCTTAGCCTACCACCAAACGCAGTACCAGTCCCATGCCGCAGCGCAGTCCCACGCTGCGGCGCACCAGCCGCCGTTGACGGGGTCGCACTCGTACATGAACGCAAACGCCCAGATCAATGCCTTCCAGAACGCGTCAGGCGGGGGCCTGGGCGGCGTGGGTGGGCTGAACGGCGGTGGCTTCGTGGACGGACCTCGGCTGGCGTTCCAGGGGGCCGGCTTCCAGCAGCAGCACCAGCAGCAGACACAGGCGCAACACGGGTCCGCGCAACATCTAGGCGTCGAATACTCTCCAAACGTCCGCGCGCAGCCGAATAAGGGTCGGATACGGGAGGTCTGGAAGCATAACCTCGCGGAGGAGATGGCGACGCTGAGGAAGCTGGTGGACCACTACCCGTATATCGCCATGGTAAGTTGGAGTGACGCCGCGCTGTGGGGGCGGGTCCTTTACTAACGATCTCCTTGCAGGATACCGAGTTCCCTGGTGTTGTTTCACGGCCGATGGGCAACTTTAGGGGAAAGAGCGACTACCACTACCAATGCCTACGAACAAACGTCGACATGCTCAACGTTATCCAGATCGGAATCACCCTCTTCAACGAGGCCGGCGAGGTCCCGCCCGCCAGGCCAAACTCCGGGGACGGAATGGACGCCGGAGCAATGGGCAAGCGGGGCAGCCAAGCGTCGCTTCCCTTCTCCTGGCAGTTCAACTTCAAGTTCTCTCTCAAAGACGACATGTACAACGAGAAGTCGATCGAGTCGCTGCAGACCGCGGGCATTGACTTCAACGCGCTCGAGCGTGACGGCATCGACCCCCACGACTTCGCCGCCCTCCTCATCCCTTCCGGCCTCGTCCTCGACGAGAACATCCACTGGATCTCCTTCCACGGGGGCTACGATTTCGGCTATCTCACGAAGCTCCTCATGTGCAAGGAGCTGCCCAACGATGAGAGCGACTTCGACGCCCTCATGAAAACGTACTTCCCCTCGACCTTTGACGTCAAGCACCTCATGAAGTACGCCATCAAGCTCTTCAACGCGGGCATCCTCCCCATCCAGGACCCCAACGTCTCCGAGGTGCTGCAGAAGTTCGAGCATAAGAGCGGCCTCGAGCACATCGCCGAGACGCTAAAGATCAAGCGCGTCGGCAACGCGCACCAGGCGGGCTCCGACTCGATCCTGACGGGCAAGGTCTTCTTCGCGATCCGCGAGCGCGTCTTCGGCAACGACATACCCATGCAGCACGTCGGCAAGGTGTGGGGCCTCGGCGTCCCGGACGTGACGGCGCACGACGCCTCCGTGGCGGCGGCCATGCAGGCCAAGGCTAACGGCGGGCCGAGCACCCCGAACACGGGGAGCGTGGGCCTCGCGAGCACGCCCGGCACGGGGCAGACGAGCATGGGGCCGATGACGCCCGGCGGGGGAGGCGGCGTGTTTGGGAGCTTTGCGTTTTCGGGGACGAGGTAGATAGGCGAATGCTGGTTGATTTTTGAAATTATGTACGGTCTTTCTTTGCGGAACCCTCTCGTCTGTTCTCGTTCCGCTGTCTTTTCTCTTTCTTGTTCGGATGTATGGTCTCGGTTTTGTGAAAGAAAAGGGGCGGGCTTAAAGGGGTTCGGAAAGCATCTTTCTTGTCAGATCTTGCAAGGCCGGGGTATAGGAAGGATCCTAGGAAAAACGGTATGAAATCGCCGGGGCGGGCGGACGGGAGGGGACTTCAATGTAAAGTACGGAAGGGATATCCGGACGTAGGACGGGGTTCTGTATTTTATATGGTAGGTTGGGGAGTAAGACGGACTTGAATTGAAGAGTTGTCGATCGACCCCTTTTTTGCTATGAGCGAATTTACGATTCGAAGGTGCTTGTAGCATTCATGCAGTCTATTGCATCTGTAAATCATCTTGAGAAATCCAGCCGCCAGGCTATGCACCCAAAACTCCAAGCCCCCAAAAACACCATGAGACGAAAGGAGAAGATATGTAGAAGATGAGAGGCTATGACCTCACAACCCTACACCGTTGACAGCATCCAGCGCCCCCTCCACCGCATCTTCCAACGACCCAACCCGCTGCTTCAACCCCTTGTTCTCGTCCCTCAGCAGGCTAACAGTGTCCCACGCGGTCCCCGCATCCCCGCCCCGGCAGTTCGAGCACCGCCCGTCGCCGTCCTCGCCTGCTATCCCCCTCACCATCTTCTGGAAGGCGTTCAGCCGCGGCGCGGGGGGCGCCCTCCTCACCGGGCCGCCAGACCTGGGCGGGGGTATGCGCGGCCGGGGCGGCGACGCGGCCGGATCGCTGTCCGGCAGCGTGGGGCTCCTCGACCTCGAGAAGATGCTCTCCTCGTCCGTCTCGTCGCCGTCCCTCCGCTGGTCATCCTCTACGGCAAGGTCCTCGGTGATGACCGACCCCTCCGAGCTGGGCGCCTTGCCCTCGACCTCGAGCCGCGCCCGCTTCTCGGCGCTGAGCTCCTCCAGCGCGGCCGCCATGGCGGCCTCCTGCTCGGCCGCGCGGGCCACTACACCATCGAATTGCGAGAGGAGGTGGCGCTCGCGGGCGGCGGCCTGCGCGGCCTCGTCGCGCTCGGCGTCGCGCTCGGCCTGCAGATCGAGAAGGGTGGCGGATTGGGATTTGTAGGCTTCCTGGAAGCGGGAGAGGAGGGTGAGGGTCTGTATGTGGAGGGCGTGGTAGTCCTCGGGTGAGGGGGCCGGCGACGAGGGGGGCGGGAGGGCGGTTTCGAGGTCCATAGTGCAGAGCTCGTCGTCTGGCGCCGGTATGTTCTGTGTGGCTGTGAAGCGGGAGATCATCGAGGAGAGTGACGATAGGGTTGAGTTCCTATCAGGCTGTCCGACCGAGTGGCTCTTTTTTAGCCTCGTGACGGCGGGGACCTCGGCTGTCGGGAGGTTTCCAGTGGGAACGCCGGTCAGGATCCGGGAAGAGCGTGCAGAGGACGTCGTCGAGTCGGCGCCGGTCCACCAGTTCCCCATCTTGCTCTTGCGAGCGTCCGACTGCGTGGAGTCGCCGGTGAAAGCCATGCCGAGGCCTCGTTTCCACCAGCTCGAGGTCGCGGCGGTGGACGGTGGCGGTGCCGGCTTTGCACGTGGTGCTGTGGTGGTCGGTGGTATTGACGTGGGTGGTGATTCGGGATTCGCGGTTTGGAGCTCCTCGGCGGCGGCGGAGACGGATATCGTGGGCACCTCCGGAATGGAATCCAGCGAGCTCGTCCCGCTCATAGGTTCCTCGGGCTCCTCAAGCGACAACTTCGTAGTAGGTACTGATCCAGCCAAATCCTGTCCGTCGTCATGCTCACGCTCGCTCAGCTCGGGTCCGTGAGAATGCAAGTTGTCACATTCAGCCCCAACCACGGGCGCAGCAGGGTCGACAAGTGGGTGGGCACGGCTCGCGGGACCTCCCTGCGAGGACCCGGAGCTTAGCATGATGTGTTAATGTTTCGGGAAGCGGGAGTGGGTGGATAAAGGGGGGTTTGTAGGCTGATGCCCCACGCGGTTGAAGGGGGATGCGCCGGGTGGGAAAAGAAAACGGCGGGCCGGATCTTTTCGCGAGGGCTTCGGTTTCGAGAGAGTCGAGCGTGGGTTGTGTTTTGTTTTGGCCGTGACGTCGGTGAAGGAGATCGGCGAGGTTCGTCGGAAATCTTGGCTGAGGCTGGTGGAGAAGCGGGTCGGGTCGCCTTTAAGATCGCCACGCGCGGACGGGCTCGCGAGACTGGCAGAGGCGCTGGGACCGTCAAAGTCCGTCGTGAAGCGAGAGTCGAGGGTTTCCTCTTCCGAATCCCGGGAAATAAAGAGAAACTGCCAACTCGAAAAACCAGGCCGGCTCGATATTATAACCCCCTCTCGAGGCTTCGGTTCCGATGCCTTGCTGGATCCTCGGGTCCAGAGCTGCGCATGAAAACAGAAATAGGAATCTAGCCGTGCTCGGCGACAGGGGATGTGCGTATCCCTGGCGAGATCTGGCGCCCACGTTCCTTCAACCCTCACGTTGCCAACAGTCGGTCACGTCGTTCCGTCGATCCTCCGCAGTGGCAGCAGGACGGGAAGAGGAGAGCTCGCTTGGTAGGTGCGGTGCGGAGGAGATTATGCCAGGATGGCGTTGGGTAGCATCGCAGGCGGGCGAAGGATTGGTGGGAGATCGCCAAGTCTGTGCGGCGGCAGGGATGCGTGCTTCGGGACAGGGGGGCTCTTGCGGTGATGTCGCCCGTTTCGGCACGCGGGAGTCGTCTGCAGGGATACGGCCGTGGTGATATTATCCATGTGCTCTCGAAGCTGCACAAACGGGAGCCTGGCCAAGCGGCAGAGGCGGGCGGGCGACGCATTAAGAAGGCGTGAAGACTTCGCGGCCGCCCCACGCGTCCACATAGTAGCGGTGGGTAGCGTCCATCATGCGATGCCGTCACGGCGGCCCCTACGGCAGAACAGGCGTTCCTCGGGGGGAGGTTGGCTCAGGGATCTAGAGCGTTTCCTTGGAGGCAAGTCGCCACAACGGCCACAGTCGGGGGGTTGGTGAGGAGCTAGCGGCGTTTGGGCGGCGGAGAAGCCATGCGCCGCTGGCAATTTATCTGCGGGGCGTGCCGTCAGCCGGCAGCATCTGCAACTGGTACGTCGTACGATACAATACATACTCGAGTATACTCACTCTATCAACCAATACAAGACCACCGCGCCAGGATCCCTTTCTTGATCACCAGACTTGGAAGAGGAGCAAGCGAAACGGAGCCGTCGTGAATGAAAACTACATCAACACAACCAACCCAGAATTACGGAACACCAGTCTGGTATGCCCACAGACGTCAGCCCCAACGACCTCCACAGCGCATGACAGGAGTGGGGCAACGGCTGCCACGCGGACCCAAAGTCTCTTCGTCCAGCCACCTCTGGTCGCCACCATTCAGCTAACAAGAACATCGCCCGATGCTGAGATATCCACCCACAGGGCCGCCTCGAATCTCACTGGAGGTCCAGCCCTGGGCCTACCAGTCTTCTGGGACTCACGCGACTTGGCAGTAGAGGAGGGTGGAAGGCAGGGGTGACGTACCTCGTAGCTCTCCGGCCTCCGTCGAGAGCCCCGCTGCACCCGTCCGCTGGAGATCTCCTAGAGGGGCAGAAAGAGGCATTCACATGAAGGCGGTGTGACGGGAAAGCTCTTCTCCCCAGTCCGTCAGCTATTCATGTGTGTTTGGGACGCATAAGTGATATGACGGCTTCTGCCTGCAGGAAGCTGACGAGAAGGGAGATGCGCTCATGCATGTCACCGGGTCGATGCCAAACATGAGCCGGGGTTGGCTCCGAGAACCCGGGTGTACGTTCGGGACCAACAACATATCCCGTCACCCAGTCCATGCATGCCGACTCAAGCATTCACACATTCGGCCTCCGTTTAAGCCCCAAATCAAGCGTAAATCTGGTGTCCAATCAGGGGTGCATTATCATGCTGTCACTCGATCCAAGTCCTGCACTCCAACGCGCCGCGCAAAGTCGTTCCTCATTCGAATAAACACACTAGAACGAGCCCACACGCGATCCAATCCTTGCTCTCAAGACCTCCTCGCACCAGACCACCCCCATGCACAGAACCCCCACAATCAGTAGAAGCTCTCCACCATGGTGTCCTTGAGCTTCCCGCCGATGTTGCTGGGCCCCGCCCCCTCGCCGAGCCTGAACACGCTCTCCAGCACGCTCACCTCGGTCGCCGTGGTGTCCATGCCCGTGACGGCCATCCAGTCGTTGACCACCATGCCGGCGCCCACGAGGTGGCTCCCGCGGTTGATGCTACCCGCCACCAGCGGCACCTGGAGCAGGCTCGAGAGCTCGTCCTGGTCCTGCGTCGACGTCTTGGCGTGCACGAGGCCGCCCTGGTTCGAGAGCGCCATGTACGACCCCACGAGGACGTTGTCGGCCACCGTCTGCCTGAACACCTCGACGCCGAGCACGTCGGCGATGATCTCTTCCGTCTCGCGCTCGAGGTCGGGGTGGATGAGGGCGATGTGGTCGTTGGCGGCGATGACGTTGCCGAGGGCCGAGAGGCGCTCTTCTATTCTCTGTGATAGGGGGGAAGATGTGTGAGCGCCATGCTCGCTCTAGGGGGCAAAAGACGAAGGGGGCTGGGCGGAGCAAGATAACGAACCTGTATCCGGATCTCGTCCGGTAGACTATTCCGCAGGTGTTGAAGCTCCTGATCCGTCGTCGTGGTAGGCACCAGCAGGCCCTTGCGGTTCCTGAATCCCCCGGGTCAGCTGCGACGCTTCCACACGTGCGCGGAGAGCTCGAGAGACGTACCCAGCCGTTAACCTCCCCACGATCCTAGTCCCTGCGATTGTCGTCCTGCAAATGGGGATGACATCCTGCAGCTCAGCCTCGAACACGCTGGCACGCCGTCAGCACTTCCGTTTCCGTCTCTTCTTCCCGTGGCTCGTCCCCGTACCTGTAGAAGTTCTCACTCGCGCCGACGGCGGTGAGGGCGTATGAATTCGTCAAGGTCGCAAAAACGCCGACCCTAGACCCCCCCTATCGTCAGCAATCGCAGTTCCGCATCCCTAGGTCCCCCCCAGTCCTGTTGTGCAGAGGATCGCGGGGCGATGCTGCCCCTCATCAATGCGGGGCAGTAACATCCTGCGGGCAAACATACTCGTTCGAGTTCTCAAACTGCGCGCGTACAGCCATGATTGACAAATTCCTCTTGGCTGTCTCAATAGGGTACTCTGTTTTGGAAGAATTAAACGGCCGCGGTCAAGAATGCGTGCTCGTCGTCGTGGTTTTTGCTGTCTGTCGAACGAAGATCGAGAGGTGGGGGAGGGGGGAACTTGGCTGAGTTTTAAGTGAAGACAAAACGCTCCCTTGCGCTGTCTCTTTTTCCAGCGCGTGGATGGTTTCTCTGCGGTGGGGCACCCTGTCGTTCGAGCTGGCCCCGTGAGGCAGCAGCCTCGAGCGCCTGCCAAATGCCCCCCATCAGCGCTAGAACCGCCCGAGCGTCCCCACCGGGAACCGCCCCCAATGAGTCACCTTCAGCGCCTAAGCCCGTCAAATTGGCAGGCTTCGCCACATCGTTTTGGGCCCTGCATGACTGGATTGGCCGTGCCCCTTGCTTGGAGTCGGTTTGTGTAGAATATGACGGCGTATGAATCATTCTCCGGTATCATGTCTTGAGCCCCGCTGGCCTCGGCTCCACCTGAGCTTCCGCCTCGTGGGGCTCTTTCTTGGCAGGCGATGATGCCAAAGCGCCGAGATCTGGTCAGCCGGCACGATGAGCATCATTATCGCCCACTTCTCACAGCAAGTTCAAGTTCAAGACAGCACCCACGGCTGTGCAGACGAACTCATAGAACCAAGCATGTATTGCCCTCTATGATACTGACTCCCGTCCCAAACCCGCCCACGCCATGCCTATGATACTCCGAGCCATGAATCGTACATGCCATGCTGATCCTTGACCAAATGTTACCATGCTATGCGTGGGCCAAGACCGCAAAGAATCCTGTCCTCGTGGCGTACGCTCCTCGCGTCACTCGTACCTTTCCAGGGCTGTCTATTTGCCAAAGAACCCAAAAAGAATGTCACATCTGGGTATAACTTCCGTTCCCGCGGCGCCGTCATATCATGTCCGAAGCAAATATACCCTCAACCTCCCCCAAAAGAAAGAATCGACCTCGCCTATGCCAAAGTGATAGACGGGAAATACCGAGGTCCAGCAAACCCCTTCGCAACAACTGACTGGATATCAATGTTGCTCCCAGCGTGCTGCTTTGGGCTCCACATCTTCAACAAGATGAATCGCCCGGAAATGGGCGGGTCGAAGTGTATCGTGCACTTGCTCCTCCCCTTTTCGATGTTGAACCTCGCGTGCGGGGCCATCAAGTCGCCGCCGCTCCCGCGAGTCGACTCCTGAGATACCGGCATGGGCTCAGGGTCCTCTAGAGACGTTGACATGTCGCGGAGTCCAAAGGCATTGAAGTCGTCGAAGAACGGGTCGTCGAGGTTGTTGTAGCCGTCCTCACTATCGTCGCTCTCGAACGGCAGCGATCCGATCCGGTTCGGCGCATTCCTCCCCATGCGGAGGCTCGAGTCTAGCCCCTCATCGTCACTGCACTCCATCGTGACGTTGAACGGCGGTAGGGACGTCGTGGCAAACTCGCGAGGCACCTGGGCTAGCCTATAGTCGTCGTCGTCGTCGTCGTCATCCTCCATATCGTCGTCGTTCTCGTCCTCCACGTCGTCGTCGTCTAGGCCGAGGCTGAACAGGGAGTCCCGCCGCCGGATCTCCACTATACCATCGCGCCGGCGCGTGGTCATAACCGGAGGCGCGGGCCGCACGCCTCGCTCTCTGACCTGGTCCTCGCTGCCGCCACTGGCCTGCCTGGCCGGCTTCGCGCCATAGGGTATTTGATATTGCGATGTCCGCGACAATCGGTCGTCGTGGTGCATAGAAACAAACACGAGCCCCTCCCGGACCCTGTACGAACAAGAAAGTCGGTCAGTAAAACCATAATGGTTTGCGTAGAGTGCAATGCTCCAGGAGACACTTACGGTGACGAGTAGCGTGACGAAGGGGCCTTGACAACCAGCTCCGTCAGGTTAAAGGCCGTTGCCCCTTGGTGACGAAGGACGATGTTGCACCGGTTACCCTTGGTACAGTACACCGAGGTATCGGTCTTCAGGATATTCTCGGCGGAGTAGGACAGCTCGTTCAGGAACATTCCGCCGTCGCAGCTCACAATTTCCATCTTCAGGGTTCCTGGTTCCACCTGCCCGTACGTGCCATATCGAAAGCCGTCGAAACCGGGTACCAGCCTGTCCGAGTCCACCTTCCGCCGCTTCGACCTCCTGCTGTCCTCTTGGAGATCATGGGGCCGGTGCGTCGGGGCTGTGGACGCCATGCCGGGCGTGAGGGAACGGCCGGGAGAAGAATCGCGGGATCGGGAAAGGATGTAGCGCAGGTTGGCGTGGGTGTTGCCCTCCTCCCAGGTCTGTCCGGGGGGGCGGGAACGGTCGTAGAGGGCGGACGTGGAAGGGTAGCGGCGGGCAACTTCGGGACGTATCGACGCGCGAGTAATGGGGCGAGAGCTGGAAGGCCTGCTGGTGGCGCCGCGCCTTGATCTCTGGGGAGCGAGGATGGTGCGTATCGGGGGGAGTGTGGGGACGTCAAGGTGGCCTAACGGCGGGAAGTCGTCGTCATAATTTCGGTATAACCGATGAGAGTCCTGATTCTGGTCGGATGACATGGCGGAGGCAGCGCAGCCTCGCGGGTGCCCTGATTGGCGCAGGGCAGCGAAGATGAGTTGTTTGGCAGGTGGGCTTCTGCCTCGGGTGGGGGGTATTCGAAGTTCCCTAGCCCGCTAGCGCTGCCACGGTAGCGTTGACAGTGACGATGCGTTGGCTACGGGCGTCCAAATAGACAACGGTCGCATGGATATTGCCGGGTCGTTTGTTTCGTGGTTCTTCCCGTCGGGCGAGGTCGGAATGTGGCCGTGACTGGCGAGAAGGGGACGAGATGGAAACTGAGGAGGGGTCAAAAGCGGGCCCCTCTGGAAGTAGCGTCGACGCGGCTTCCGATGGCCAGTAAACACGGCCCTGGGTATTCTCGCAGCTGTTTTCGAGAGACCGGAAGGCAGTTGTTGGGCAGGGCGACCGAAGGGTTGGGGGCTTGCGCACAAATCGTCCAGCTGGGCCAAATATGTCGGATCAATCAAGGCTGTGCGAACGGACCGAGCTGTATCAGCTGCCGAGAGTGGCTTGACAGACTCAAGTGAGGGTGTCACATTCGAGGATGCTTGGGGATCGGAACGTAAAAGGCCTGGTTCTGGTTGGTTTCAGAGGCAAAAGGAAATATTCAATCTTGTTGGATGAGGCCAGGCCAGCATGTTGGTTCGGGAAAGGCGCATCCATCATGTTGCCCTCTTGATGCGGGCCTTGGTAATCGGAGCACAAGCAGGCAGGGGTGGGGTCACTGGAACCTGAATGGATGGACCGCAGCAAGACATGAAGCTCACAGTGTCCTTTCTGCACCACACTTTGGTGACTTCCATCCACCCACAAGCCGTTCCTTTGAGACGGGAATTGGATGAATGACCTCTGATTCCGAGGTCTGCTGGACCACGCCCCATTCCTAAACACCTATTGCGCCTTCCTTCTGGGAAATATCCAGCCACTGACTATGAATCGCGCGTTAAAATAGACCGTAGGAAACCCTGCAGCAAGTCTGGCTCCTGTTGGTGTTGTGTTGGTTGTGGATAACCTCATGCATGCTCTTAAAGCTGTCCAGCTGTTATCACCTGGTAACCTTTAACTCACGATTATCCATGGTTCAAATATGTCGGTCAAGCTCAAACAGAGCAAGAACTTACATCGCATCCAACGTATCCTCCAAATAAGATTGGTGCGGATAATGGGTAGGGTAACAAGCAGGTACAATAGCACGTGCATCGGTGGTCTGCAAGTTTTGGAAGATGACAGGCCAAGTTATCATGAGGCGATGCCACCCGAAGTCGAGTCTACCATCGTCCATATCTCCAGTGTAAATGGGTTATTTACTCCAACGCTTGCCTTGCACTCAATGGTTCCCGTAACCCGGTATTAGGAATGCACGTAGGTGTAAGCATCTCTCCGTATTATCGTAGATAGTCCATCGTCAGTCCTCGTGCCCAGGGCGCCGTTTCCACCAGGCCTCGGCAGCATCGACAAAGACCTGCTTTAAGCTTCAATGTTTTGGACAAGCACAGGCCCGGGTGAGGCTTATATCATGTAACAAGTACGAGAGTTTACCATGCCTTCTAAAATCAGGAGAGATGCTAGTACATGTGTACATGAAGGCTTCCACGGCAACAGTGTCATCCAAAATAAACTCTGTACTCTCATCAACACCAAGTGTCTAAAGGATGATACGTCTTGCCCATTCATAAACACCTCTCTGTTACCAGCTTGACAAAGCTGAGCATCAAAAACCATCCTAAACATCAGCCAAGCTTATTGCCCGCATCGCCGTCATCAGACCGGAGTTACTATAACTTATAATCCACTCACTCCGTGAGCCACGATGCATCTTCCAAGGTGGATTCGATCAAAGAGCCCCAGCCGGAAGGGCTCCTCTACACACCAGTCTACATCGCAGGATGAAGAGGCCGCCGACATGCCACCGCCGTATCCCCATGGCCAGCTGGCCCTCAACGATGCCATCGCCGAGCGCATCGAGGGCTTCATGTCCACCATCCGCCCGAGACGCGCCCGGGAGTGGCAGCTGGAGATGCTCATGTTCCCCACCGAGGCCTTCCTCTCCCAGAACGTATTCGACAATCAGGGATGGGAAGCCCGCGTCAGCGTCAACGTCACCAGCCTTCCGTCCCTCATGAAATCCGGCTTCCACGTCACCGAGAGAAACGTGCGGAGGCGAAGGAGCCACTTCGTCCTCAATCCCCAAGACGAGGACCCATTCGAGGACCCACCATGTCACATCCGCAGCTACTCTCTCAAGAGCACGGGCGGCCCGGGGTGGAAGGCGAAAGTCGTCGTCATGGCCTCGACGGTCCGTGAGCTGTCCCAGTTCCAGATGCCCTTGGGCCTCTCGGCCGAGAACATCGGTGCCGCCGTCGGTTTCGACCGGAGCGGGAAGCGGGTGTATAACTTCTCCGTCGTGAACTCGGACGAGAATTTCAACGCCATCTACGACGACATGCCGTTGGATGGGTGGTGGCCGTGGCCCCAGAGAGCGATCCACTCGCCGAAAAAGGTTTGTGGTATGGGCAAGCTTTTCGAGAGGATGCGGAAAGGGTGGGATAAGATGTGGTGATGTATTTTACGTGGAAGATGTACATTCATTTAGGATTCATTCAGGAATCCCTTCACTTGTCCCTCAAGAATGAATGTCTTGGGAAGGCCTTCCTCTAATGCTGCACGCTTCCTTCTTTGTTAGTGCTGGGGTCTCGTTTGCCAAGGAAGGCCCGCCCCAGCGGAGGTTGGCCCAAAGTTTGGTGTCGTTTTTTGGCCCATTAAGGTAGTGGGGCACTGCCGCCAACCAGAGCCCCTCCAGCTTCCAGCGCAGGCCAGTGAAGCTCCCAACCTCCACAAGCACATCAATACCATTGACCACGCTTCAACCACGCTCGCCGAGCTCCAAGATGTCGCCTCTAGCAGCGGAGCCCGATGCCGCCCAACACACGGCGATTAGCGAGGGTAAGCCTCTATCCGCCCAGCTCCCCGTCTTCCAAAGCTAATTGGCCTCCCGTCTAGATGAGATCGCCCTCTACGACCGCCAAATCCGCCTCTGGGGCATGCAAGCCCAGGAAAAGATCCGCCGCGCAAACGTCCTCCTCGTAAACCTCCGCGCCCTCGGCTCCGAAATCGCCAAGAACCTCGTCCTAGCAGGCATCTCGTCCCTCACCGTCCTCGACGCGAACACCGTGTCCCAGGCCGACCTCGGCGCGGGCTTCTTTCTCTCGCAGGCGACGAGCGGAGAGGGCGCGGAAGCCGCAGACGGGCGCACCCGCGCAGAGCTTGCCTGCCCCGCTATACAAAGGCTCAACCCGCGTGTGCAGGTCAACGCGGATGCCGGCGCGCTGGCGGACAAGGATGCGGCGTACTTTGGCAGCTTCGACGTTGTGATCGCGACGGACCTGGACGCGGCCGAGATGACCCGCATAAACGAGGCTACGCGTAGCGCGGGGAAGAAGTTCTACGCCACGGGGTGCCACGGCACTTGCGGCTTCATATTTACGGATCTGGTGTCCCACTCGTACGTCATACAGCGGGACTCGGCGAACCTCACCACGAAGACCGGCCGCGAGACCGCCACGCGCTCGGTGGTGGACGTCCGAACGAAGAAGGACGGTCCGCGTGTCGTGGAGACGGTTACAAAGCGCGAGGATTACACCCCGTTCGACAAGGCCTGCCTCTCCGCGCCCCTGCCACCCGACTACGCCAAAAGTAAACGCCGCCTGCGCGCTGTATCGCCGGTCCTTTCGTGCCTTCGCGCGGTCTGGTCCCTACCCACCCTTCCCGACCCATCCTCGCGCGCAGACCAGGAGGCGTTTACAAGGAGCGTCATGGAGAAGCACGCGGAGCTTGGCCTCCCACCCGAGACGCTGACGCCAGAGGTAATCCGGTTGTTCCTGCAGGGCGTCGGCGCGGAGATCGCTCCCGTAGCGGCGATCCTTGGCGGTCAGGTATCCCAGGATGTCATCAACGTGCTGGGACAGACCCAGCAGCCCATTCAGAACACGGTGGTATTCGATTGGGGCTCCATGGATGGTGGAGTCTACGCCTTACATTCAGGCTTGGAGACCGAGTGAGTGAGAGCTAAGAGAAGGAAAGCTTATGGGCAGTCATTGGGGGGTTCTGGCGCAGGAAGGAAGGGTGGCCATGGCGTTTGGGGGAATGAACTTTGCTAGCATTTCGAGAAGAGTCTCCCTTGTATTTCACTCTTTGAACCAATTTCAGGTCCGCAGACCAAATATTAGAACGACAAAGTTCCACGTTTCAGGACCCAGTCGCCCGTGTGCGAGGTGATGTGATGACGGAATGCAACATTAAAACCAGATCATAAAATCTATAAGAACCTATGCAACCCCTAACCCAGCCGGGCTGAGAATCAAAACCGGACGAAACGAGAGAAAAGACCAAAGCAAGCCGACAATGGGCCCGATAGGTATAAAACACGGCTCGACTACTCGTACACGCACAACTCGAGACACCTTTGCGAGCCGTCGAAAATATGAAAGTATGCTTTGTGCCGCCCCGTTTTTCCCTCGGCGGTCTTTTTTCCTTATGGGACAGGACCCCTCCGTACGCCTGAGATGCTTGCTTTCGCTTTGTTTGCTGATATTCCTCGTCCGGGTTCGTACCCGGACTTCGTTTTTGGTTATAGGTCTTTGAGAGGAAGCGTAGCCGTGGCCATGTTCGGGGGGCGGGTACGTGCCAGTCGGCTATTACACCTCGGCGTGGTTCACCGAGTGCTCGCTCCTCTTCTCCTTCAGTCGCCTTGAGCGCCTGACCCCAGTGGGCTGGGCGTCGTCCACCTGCTTGGACTCGTCCTTCTGTGCATCATAGAACCCTCCACCCTCCTTCTCGATCAAGGTCGGAAACCCGAACCCCTACCTCGGATCGTCCTTCTCGTCTCGGCCACCCCTCGATCCCCTCTTCCTCGCCCCACTGCTGACATTCCACCCGCGAATGAATGTCGGTCCGCGGCCCGGCAGCGGCTCGATGGCCGAGTAGTCCTTGATGTCCTCGGTGGGGTTGTATCCCACCGTTCGCAGCTGGGGCTCGTTGTTCCAGCCGACTCTATGCGGAGGGACGGGCGCTGGTTCGAGCTTGCGGTACTTGGCGTTGTTGTTCTGCTGCGGCGAGGGTACCGCCGGAGTGTAGTGCTGGAAGGTCGCGCGTCGGCCAGAACCTGCGCCGAGACTGGCGGATCCTTGGGGAGGGGTCGCCGGGGGAGGAGTGGGCGCCAGAGACTGGAAAGGAATTTGGGCGCTTGAGTAGGTGGGAGAGAGGGTGCCCTGCCTGTAGCCCGTGTTGGGCTGTTGGCCGTAGGGGCTCGGTCCGCCTCCCATCATGTGAGGCGGCTGCTCCGGCGGTCCGAAACTGTTGTGGAATTGGGGCGGCGGACCGGGAGGGTAGTACTGGCCGGCACTACTTATCGACGAGATGCGCGAATGCGGATGAGCTCCCCGTTCGGGGGGGGCCTCGTAGGGCTGTCCCGGCTGTCGAGGCGGACGCAGGGGAGGGAGAGTAGTGCTAGATGAAGACGAGAATTCCCTCCTAGGCGGGGGCGGCGGTCCATATGTGCCGGGGTGGGGCGGTGCCGGCAGAGGATTGTGCATCGTCGCCGGAGGCGGCGGGTAGCCCGGGGCCACATGGCGATGTGGGTCATGCTCGTAGTAAGGCGACGGACGCTCATGGTCGAGGCCGCGGAGGCGGGGATCGATCATAGACTCAGTCTGGGGCTGATAATGACGCGGCTCCGCATCCCTCTCTCCAGACATCGGGTAGGGCTCGCGCTGCGAGCTGACAGGCCCCGGCGTTTCATACTGCTGATATTGGTACGGCGGTGGTGCCGTGGTATTTTGAGGGGGGTACGACGGCTCGGAATACGGTTCCGGCCGATTCGCATGGCCCTCTCGCTCCCGTACAGAAGGCGGCCAGGGAGACTGGAACTGAGGAGGAGGTTCCTGGGCGTATTGTTGCTGGCCCATCATGGACGCGGGGGCCGGCGCCAACTGGGGCAGCCCGTATGGGTTTTGGAGGTGGCCTTGCTCGGCGCCCAGGCCGGAAGTCATGGGTGGCTGCGTGTGAGTAGCCTGCGGACCCCAGCCGCACACTTCGGCCAGGACAGAAAGGTTGAGAGCAGGCTCCGCTTGCGGTTTCGGAGAGGAGGACGTGAAGACGTCCCGGATAGCATCATAGGGCCTTGAAACCGTTTTCGCGGGGGTCACGGAACGCTGTGTGCTGGAGTCTTCTGCCGAGGCGAAAATGGCCGCCTTCACCAGTGGGGAGAGAGGGTCACCGGCGTCGCGTTCCACATCGTCAACTTCAGCGGCAGGCTCTGGAGTTTGCATTTCGTCGGAGCTTCCATCCACGCTCACCCCCTGCGTGACTTCCCGCTGGAGTAGACCCAGTGACGGACCGCTATACTCTTTAGGAATGCCTTCCTTCTTGACAAGCTTCCGTGTCTTGACTGAGAGATCGGGATTGGATTCGTAGAGTGCGTCGAGGGTGCTCGTCATCTTTCGCGCCAAGATATCGCTTTCGACGTTCTTCGCAGTGACGACAGCTTGATAAGATCGCGAAGCGTGCAGGGTCTCACCAGACGGTGGGAGGAAGACAACGGGGTGGGACTCGGTGGTCTCAGAACGAGGACCGCTGGGGTTCCGACTATGCGGAGTGAACACACCGTACTTGGAGTGAACGCCGAACCTCGCAACCAGTTCCTTATCAAGATCACTCTTCTTCTGGTGCGCGGCGTCATAAGTCCACACCGCCCTGTCATGGAAGAGGATGTCCGTGTTGGGCTGATCAAGGTATTTCCCGCGGGCAGAGGGGTTCTTGATTTTGGCGTGGTCGTTGGTAGAGTCCCGGAAGCCGATGTCAATGGGGTCGAACTGGAACGGAGGCTTGACGGCGATCCGGTTGTTCGCCTTGGGGCCCCGCTGCATGAGGGCGGCGCCTTGATCGTCAAATTCTCCGAGGCCCTTGGGAGGATCTGGCGTCCGCATGCGAGGAGGCATGGCGCTTCGGTCATCCGCCTCGTCCTCGTCCTCGATGTCGGGCGATTGGCGGGGGGTGGCAGCATTGGAGTCGCCGAGGCCGGCATTACCAACCGCGGAGAGGAGGCCCATGCTATGCTTCGCGGGCTCGGCATCGGACTGCTGAGTAGATAGCTCTTCCGGGGTGCCGTCAAAGACGTCAACATCCTCGTCGTCCTCGTCTTTCTCGGCCCGAGCGGCACTCCGGGTGGTTGGCCTCTTGGCTCCTGGCTGGGTCTCGGGCTGGGCTTGGGCCCTTCGCTTCGCACCGTTGGGGGGCCGCCCCTTGGCGACGGCCTTCAGTTCCCGGAGGTTCTTCGCCTTCGCCGCGTGAGCGGTTTGGGCAGCCTCCGCAGCGCGAGCCTTGTTATACATGTCGGTGCCCTCGATCCTCGACGGGTACGGGACGGCAACGCCATCCATGTAGGCGACATATGTACCACGCTCGGTGAACTCCTTCTGAGAGATTTGTTTGTACCGATAGTCATTGGCACGAAGCTAGAGCCGAGGTTAGTGAAAAGGGTTCGCCTCAAAATCACGACACCTAGAAGACGGCGCGAGAAGCGGCGTAATAGGTAGCAGCGGGATAGCCTTACATCCGGCGGCAGGTCCAGATCGTGCATTTCCTCAAGCAGGCGTAGCCGCTCCAGCTGGGCGTCGAGGAACCTCTCCTCTTCATCCTCAATCGCATTCTGTGGCCGTGTCAGCTGGAGATCCACCGCATACTGTGAAACGCAAAATTACACGCGTATGAAATGAGCACCGGTACAGCGGGGAATAAAGGCGTTGTTGCTGTACACCCGCAGACACGGGGGAAAAGCAAACTTACTCTGAACTGGGAGTTGGTAAAATCGTTGTCCTTTTCGAACGAGGCCTCCAGGTCGGCAAGCTTCATATCGTTCATGGTCTTGGCGTGGTTCATGACGGCCTTCTTCTTGTCGTGAAGCTGGTCCATGATGGCCCGGTACTCGGGCACCTGCCTGTGGGCGTCGGGATCGCTCTTCAGCTTCTCGATATTCCGAGTCGCGAGCTCCTCGAGCGCGGGCTTGACGTGCGAGATGATGGTCAGGTACGTGGACTTGACCTCCCGCTGGCGCTCATAGGCGGCTTGCACATGAGGGTCGGTGTACTGCTTGATCCTGCCGCGGCGGCCGCCAGGAACGGGTTTCTTGGGCGGGACGGTGGCCTTGATCCTACCGAGGGCCTTCCTTCGTCCCCTGCCTCTGCCCCGGCCGCGGCCCCGTCCCTTGGTAGGAGTGGCGTTGGGGGCGGGCGAGGCCAGGTGTTGGTCCTCGTTCTTGTCCGCGTCGCTCATGATTGCGAGATGCGCCCGCAGGGCATCAGACTCGCGGGGAAATAATGACAAGGGACTGAGATGAGAGGAAACGGGGTGGTGATGCAGTAAGTTTGATGGAAAATGGGGGTATCAGTCAAGCGTGAAAATAAACAGGAGGGTGTCTTTTCGGGCCTGTGAGCGGGTGCAAAACGAGGCAGAAAGGATCGAGAATAAGCTCGACGGAAGAAAGGAAAAACGTGACAGTCGAGAATAAGGGTCTGAAAACGAATAAAACGAGGACTGGATTCCAGGAAAGTGAAGCTGGGCTCTGGGCCACATCCACGTATGAGCCTGGAAGGGGGAGATGATATCTCTCGCGGCGAGGGAGATTTTTATAGGCGAAGACTGGCTCGCCCGGCCCACGCGCGATCCGGAGTCCGCGCTGAAAAGAGAAAATTAAGAGCGTCGGGACAATAGGGAGAAAAAACAATACGAGATGCGCACCCTCGCTGGAAGGAAGGAAAGAGGGCTAGACGGCGGCGAGGGCGATGGGCATCCTGGGTGATTGAGACGGAGATGGCTGAATACACAGATCTGAGAGTTGCAACGCGGCGTCGACTCTGGTCCGTCCACGGATGGGCCGCAAGGAAGGGTACCTCGTGTCAGGTACCGATTGGTCGCGGGTGCCCTGGAGGCGCTCGCTGCACTCGCTGACGGTTCGAGTTTTAGTGGGTTTGGGCTTAGCTAATGTCGGTCGCAACCTTGCGGTACAAGAATCTTATGTAGCCTCTGCAAGCGCTTCCCATCTCTTTTATTGGCCAGCCGCTAACAGAATTGAGCCGGGGCATTTCACAGCGGGTGTCATTGGACAAGATGCTCTGAATGGTGCTGACAGCGGCCCTGCCACTCCACAGGCATTGAATTGATGAGAGTGCAAGGCCAGCACGGGACACAGGCATGGATTGCTGCTTCTCGTGCATGAAGCCCTATCAAATCCTGTCCTGTTCTGCACCTGGGCCTTTGAATGATTCCATAATAATGAGTGATCTTGCACTCTTAGACAACCTGGACAATACCAAGGCTGTCAGGCCACGTCTGTTAGGGAGCAGACAGCAGACATTGAAGAGGGCAGCGCGTGCCCTGTGCTGGCCATGTTTTGCCTCACCATGTGACAGCCCTGGAGAGTTGGCCATGAATAGACAGACCCTGGTCATGAGCCCTATCTTATTGTATGATCTGACGAGTATTGTCGCCCCTCTCAATCCACGTTCAATGGGCATCCGGATGCTCCGGCCAAGGAAGGTGCGTGTGCAGCCCAGCTTCGCCCGCGTTGGGGTCCGTTACAGCCACACTTGGCCGGGCGAGATTCAGGAATTAGAAATGCGCGCATGCCTGAGCTGCCTCAAGGGCCGAATGATAGCTCCCAGTCTGGGTTTCTTCGGCTCAGGGGACCCAAAGGGCAGACATCCTTCCGCCTTTCTGTATTATATCCAGCAGCGGCTTGCTCGGTTACCGCCTGGGCTTCAGCAAGTCTCCATCCGACCATTACACGTATTATACGGCCAGTCCCAGCGGGCCCTTCACTGTTCTGTCAGGCAGTACAGGCAAGGTTCTGGTATCAAAACGGCCAACTCGGCAGCATACCCATTTCCGTTCCAATAAACAAAAAGCGAGCTCTAAAAAGGCAACAGCTCTGATCAAACACCCAATCATGTACATGCCCCCAATGCCCTCCACTGTACTTCCTTGTGGTCTTCTTCGCTGCTCGTGTGACCAAGTTCTCTCTCTCCCTCGTTGATACGCCCGAGTTCGTCCGTTTGCGGCGACAGTTGGCGCCCGGGCCGTCCAAATGCAGCTGCCAGGCCCCTGCCGAGACTCCACCGGAAATTCCTCAACGTTCGCACGCCCTCGCCCAAAATTTCTGCACACACCCCCCGTGCTGTTGCCGTGCCCTCCCCGCTTCTGGCCCGAGTCCGTCCCGCCGGTGCTTCAATCCCGCAGGTACGTACCTTTAGCCATTGACCTCCATTGTGCCAGCAACAATGGCAGCGGTCTCATTGACGGGCATTGAAATGCGGTTCTGCGGGGGGCAATTGGATGAATTAGTAGAGCAGCGGGTGTAATTGAAATCGAGACGATGAGACTTGATGGTAGGAACGCCAGGGGACGCCATGGAGGCTCGGGCTGCTTTGGGCTGAAGGCCCTTGCGTCAGGGGCCGCAGACTAGCATTCCAGCTCCCGAGGACACCTTTCTTCCGGCGGTGTAGCCGTCTCTCAGGGCTAACTTTGTCAAGGATAAAGGCCCAGCCGCTCCGGGCGTGTTGCTACACCATGTAGGCAATGGCAGGACCGAGCTCGGGAATGCCGTTGACAACTTACAACATTCCGCCCATGCTTCGGGGACGACGCCAGGGCGTGCGCCATCCCTTCGTGTTCCACGCGCTTCACCACACGTGTTTTGAACCTGCTATCAAATACAGACGCGGGTATCCTGCCAAGAGTGGTATATAGTATGGCCTATCTTACACGAGTTGGCAGAGGATCCATGGTTCATTCAGAGCTACCCCTCAATGATAGTATGACTACATGAGGATTCCTACATGGCCATGTAAAGAACAAGTGCACCATATATGCTACGTCTGAGATGTAATACAGATACTACTGGGAGTTCTTCAATTCCACTGGGCTGCCGGACTGTTGCCGTTCCTTGTTTATATCCCCGTCCGGGAGTCTCACAAAAGTAAGAAAGCCCGGTTGCGCGGCTGAGCGGTCTGCCGTGACATTGGAGACGACCACTGGATGCAAGGAGAGCTTTTAAGCATAGGGTGGCATGAGTTGTTCGTGTAAAATAGGGCAGCAGATTGCGGGGGGAATAAAATGAGACCCGAGCCTCCTTCGCCCCGAGATATCCACAGACACAACATGGCCATCAACGGAGCCGCCCTCGAGTCCCTTTCCAACCCAGCTAAGCTATTCCATTAAACTGCCCCCTCAAATCTCAAGAAGAAGAAGAAAAAAGGAGCAGTGGGCCGCTGGAACCCAAGAGCACAGCCGTCCTGCCCGTCCACTCGGAGGAGTGGACGGAACTCACACAATGGCCACCCTCACATGAGTCCTGACTTTATAGCCCCAGCCACGGCCACGATCAAGTACATACGACCATAGCTCGCGGAGAACTGAGGGTCCCGTCCGCTCCCCTGAACATAAACCGCGAAGCGCTGGACTAGTAGTTGGGTCGGTGACGACCAGCGAATCCCCGGTGTTGTATGTTTTTTTTTTGCTCCCCCTCGCCTACTTCCCACCATGGATCTTCTTTTTTGCTCTGCCTCTGTGGCAATATCAGTTTGTATGTAAGAGGTAGACCAACAAACCAAGGTGATGAAGGCTCACACAGCAGACAAAGGGCATCCAACTAATACCGCATGTCAACCATGCCAACCTCCTGGACGAGACCACAAGCAAAAATCGGTTTATTACCCGGTAGCCGTAGATGCAAGCACTGGGCCTCCATGCCCCCTCCCTATTGTACACAAACACCTCCACCTTATGCCCTTGACTCCGAAAACTCCCCGAGCTCCAAAAAAAGCCATAATGGTATCTGGATTCTCCCCTCCATATGATAGCGCAAAAAAAAAAAGAGCCAAAGCCTCCCTCCTTTGTAAGATGATACCACGTAAGGGGTCTGCTAAGAATACATGCCAAAAACGAACCGCAAAAAGTGGGTTCGAGAAACGAGTAAGAAGAATAACCGTTTTTGCGCGCCTCTCTCATGCGACCCTTGGGCCTCCTTTCCGTAAAGTGCCTCCCGTAATACTCCTGAACCAATGAGCCCCAAAACACCCTGCGGACACCTCGTAAAAAAAGAAAGGCACGGAAACCAAGCAAAATGTGTCACGACGCCTGCTCACCCTTCGCCTCGTCCTCCATCCTCTGCGCCTCCTCGTTCTCCTTCATGAGTTCTAGTTCTTGAACTCGCAGCTCCTTCTCCTCTTGCGTCATTACCTTCGGAGGAGGAGGTGGGGGAGGAGGGGGCGACATGGGCTCGACCTCCCTTGTGCGCTTCGACACATGCTCCCCTTCCTCCACGGGCGAGACGACCGTCGATTCGTGGTCTCGCTTACGCTTCAACCCAGGGCTGCCGGGCGAGACACCGTTTGCGTGCTCAGGTGTCGTGTCGACGTCGGGAGTGACCAAGGCGTGGCCGTCCTCCTTGCCAACGGCATCCCCCGGCGCCGCCTTCTCTCCATTTGTGCCCTCGGAAGGCCCAGCAGCAGACGATCTAGACCCCGCGTGGTATTTCGCCACGGCCTTATCGAGGAACGTTTTCACGAAGGACTTAATCTTCCGCGATTGCGAATCTTCTAGCTTCGCGTAGGGATCCCGCACGCGCTTGTTCTTGTAATCCGACGCTACGAGCTTCTTGTTGACATCCTTGGCAAGGCGTTTAAGCTCCTCTTTGGGCAGCTTCTGGCGGAACTTGTCGCAGACGTATTTCACATGCGGGAATATCTGTCCCCGTTAGTCCCTGGACTCATCGTCTCCTACCCACCCCTCAAACTCGACAGACTTACCGTGTTTTCGTAGATCTTCATCTGTTTCTCAAGGGGGAGAGTGCGCCACCCCTCCTTGCTGGACCCCTGGTCCCGAGTCTCGGAAGAAGTGTTCACAGCCTCGGGCCGCGGCGAAGGCTTTGCCGGGACCTTACTGGCATCGTCAATGATCTTTTGTAAGATCTGGGCCTCCGCCTGAGACTTGGTAAGGCTGTTGTCCGCCGGTGCCCTAGGGCGCTCCCAGGTTGTGAAGCCCGACTCGTTGTAATAATAGGGGGCACCCTTGCTGTCTGCACCCTCCCACCAACCAGGTGGTAGACGGTCCTCGGACCGTTTATTTTCTTGGCCGAACCTGTTCCGCGGATGCGGGGCATGAGGCGCCATGAAGCGGCGGCCCCGACTCGCCGCGAGAGGGTTGCGCTGCGGGATGCTACTCTTGGGGCCCTTGGGGATCTCAACGTTTGTGGGAAGTGGGGAGACGGGCTTGCTCGTCGGCGTGGACGGCTCGCGTTCGTGGTCATCCCCAAAAACGGCACTCCGTAAAGTTCCAGCGGTGGCGGCCCTCGGGTTGCCCGAGTCTGCTGCCTTTCTCCGCTTGATGCGGTAGGCGACTTCGAGAGTGTCCCACTCCTCAATTAGCTTCTTAGCAGCCTCCGCAACGCTCGCATGCTCCGCTGTCATGAGGTCTCGGACCGGCTCCTCGATGCCAGCGTCCACGATCTTGTTCTTGGTCAGGCGCGGCAGCGTGGCAAGGACATCGAGGACTTGAAGGATGACATTATCATCCTCTATCCACGTCTTGAGCAGGAACTTCATGATCTTGTAAACGTGCAGCTGTACAACCTTTGAAATCACCTCTGAATCGTCGGCGTGCTGGATCCGATCCAGGACCTTGATGACGATCCATTTTTCCTTGACTTGGAAGAGACAGGCCATGACATTCTTGACGCCTTCGACGCTAAGTCTCTTTGGTTGCAAGCTGTTGACGTACTCTTCCTCGTCCTCGTCAGCACGCTTCCTCCTGGGCTTCCTGGTGTTGTCCCAGCCGTCGCCATCATCGACGCCGAGGGCCTCGAGGACCATGAGAGGCAGTTTCGTGGCCCTCGCAGTCTGGGTCTTGCCCCCGATGTATCCGACACACTCCGGCTCTCCGCAGTAACAGGGCTGGGGGTCGGTCCCGTAGCGGTCGACGTTGTAGTCGAACGTGAGCTCTTCGCCGGCCAGAATGCTCCGCTTGACAAATATGCCCATTCGAAACTTGTCGCCCACCACCCACTTGTCGACGTAGCAGTTGGGAGCGCAAGAGTGATTGCAAAAGCGGGCCAAGCCTCCCTTTTTGGTAGCATCGACGAACTCGTTTTTGCCCAAGGACATGAAGTAGAAGTGCTTGATACCCTCATCGTCATACTGCATCATGCGACGGCGAAAGGTTGGCTCGTTGATCACCTCTCCCACATACTCGCGGACGAAATCGCCCGATTCGAGATCTGCATCGGCGCGCAAGCCGTAGCCCTTTTTGTTCGTCTTGATAACGGATATATCGGCGTAGAGCTTCCGCTGGAAGCGCTGGTTTTGGCAGTCCACGCCACAGGACGATGTTACGCCGGCGATACATTCGACGTGAGTAGCGCGGTTTATACATTCGTCCCCGCAAGCATAGTTGACACCGTCAGCTGTTGAGGCTATTAGTTAGCCCTGGATCTGTAGCAGAAAAGCGTCGGAGCGCATATAGCTTGTGAAAGAACTTACCCAAATCCACCTCTGGAGTGCAGTCGCAGTCGAACGCATCGTTACCGGCCGCGGCCATATTCTTGGACCCGTAGAGACAGTCATCAATGACCTTGAAGGTATTAGAGGCCTCCTCGGTCACGTCGGGCACATCGTTGAACAGCGGGGCCTCTCGCCTCGCAGGCTTCCGGGAGGGTTTGCGCGCTAGCCGGCGTGATGTCGAGTCGTCGGAGCCATCGTTCGTTTGCGACGCGTTTTCGTCGGGAGAGGTTGATTTTCTCGAGCCGTTTAACATGTCGCCGTTCGAATGTGGCTCGCCATTGCGGGCGGGAGCCGGGCCCGGGCTGCGCGAGGCAGGGGATCCTCCGGATGGAGAGTGCGCCATGGCCGCAGTACTCGTGTCCGCATCGCCTGGTGGAGGAGCCATTGAAAAGGCGCAATGGGCGCGTGAGTGGTGGGAAGAGGTATCGCCAGACTAGAGAGTGGACAGCAATATCTCTTGTGAGGACAAGGAGTGTGGATTTGGAATTGGGAGGATTGCGCTGGGCGATCGCGCAAAGGTGCCGGAGGGTGGGAATGGTGTTAAGATTTAAGAGGGCGACGTTATAAGAGAGCTGGAGACAAAGGAGACCATCGAGAATGTTGCAGGCAAGCGCCAGAAGGAAGAGTCGGTGCTTGCATGCAACTGGCGCAGGTACAAGCCAGGGAGCGGAGACAAAAAGGCAGGAGGTTTCGCCAGAGTCCGCGACTTTCAATGGATCTTGAGGTTGGCGTCCTCTGGGTGGTTCGCTGGAGGTGTTATTAGCCGGGCTTTAACCGCGGACAATGGCTGTTGCTAAAATAAGGAAAGAGCGCGGGAGGGCTTGTGCCATCTTTCTTTGCCTGAACATCCAGTCTCGCCAGAAGCTGCAAAGCCCACGCTTCGGCCTGCTACTAGCTTATTCATCATCAGAACAATGAATAAAGCCACGCGAGAAATACCGATTCCTAGTCTTTCCCCAGCAGGTATCCATGCCTTCTTAGCCCCACGCCTCTCAAATAAGCTTTGTAACCCAGTACAGCCGGGTTACACATCTCAGTCCCCGGGGCTCCGGCTTGCCCATCACCCTGCGTCTCGAGCCGGGCCATCTCAGTTCCCAGGCTCTGACCTGCTTATTATGCTGCGTCTTCCACCGGGGCATCTCAGTCCCATGTTCTGACCTCTCCATGTGATGTGTCTCGAGCTGGGGCATCTCTGCCCCAAGATTCTGGCCTGCCCATCATGCTGCGTCTTGCGCAAGGGCACCTCAGTCCCCGGGTCGTGCCTCTATACGATCATCTTATTCCTCACCCAAGACGTCAGGAACCTCTGGGGATGATTTGCCACGAGCCATGGTATTCTTCACTGTGTAAGCGGCCATATCCTGGGCCTGATCCGTGTGTGTAACTTGCACCGCAAAGTGGGAGGCCTTGCCCCGGATCCTAAATTAATATCGAGACCTATACCAATAGTAGAGGCACACTGTAGTCGCGTTATGGCTAATAATCTACCATCAACAATTGAAGGAATCTCGGTGAGCCTCGGTGAGAGTCTTAGTGGAGTCCTGCTGGGCGCCAGCGGGGTTGAGCGCGCGCGACAAGGGACCGACCCCGCGGCGAACTGAGTCCAAAATGAGCCAACCAATGGCCGATCCTCAAGACCTCGAAAAAGAATCCCATCCACTATTAATACACGTATCGATGAACGTCATGCCCAGCAGGGATCCCGGTTCTCACCCATGTGCCTACTTGAGTGCATACACCAGGGCGCGTTAGTGCCGGCTTCCCACATGTGCGTCATATCGCACAGGGGCAGACTGAGACCCCCGCCGCGGGGAAGAACTCCCTTCCCCAGGATCGCGGTTCCGCCGTGCCGTACTGGCGGGTCCCAGGGAAGCGAGACTACTCGCACGGGGACCAGGATGATGTATATCATGGTGCAGCTAAGGTCCACACAGTTACATATTTAGCACGGCCCGTGTCGCCCATCCAGGATCCATGTTCACCGCTTCTTCGGATGCCGAGGTGCAGGGCGTGGGTGTTGGGCATCACTTGGCTACCCGACTATTGCTTCCTCGTTGGGGGTCAACCGGTGGCCATTGCAACATTGTAGAAGTGCAATAGGCTAGCGGTGTGCCAGCAAAGGTGTATCCCCTGGCCATCGCACGCTCGTGGCGGCCATGTCAAGCATCGCGTTGCAAATGATGCCACCAACAGATACCACACCCATCGCCCAGGGGCAAGACGTGAGCCATGTTCGATGCCTATCATTGATGAAAGCACACGAAGCTAGCCAGCACAAGACCTCCCAGTGCCGCCCCGGACAGCCAAACTCTTGGGGCGAAACGTGGTCGAGCAGGGGTGGGTCCCCGGATAGTAGTCTGCCAACTCATCGCGCATATCGCCCCAGCAGGCCGGTTGAAACTAGGGAGGCACAGGCAAAGCACGATGAGGTGTTAGAGCCCTCATCCTGGCCCGCTTTCCGTGCCAGCACCGCCCTGGGAAAATGACGCGGGCATGCTCTCTATCGAAAGGTATAAAGGAGGCCGCAGCGCCGGTGGAGTCTCTCGGATCGAGGGCTCTCCTTTCGCCTTCCGGGAGTTTTGGCCGCCGCGGGATTCCACCGCGGGAACTAGGCACCGCTCCGACGACAGCACGATCGTGCCCTCTCTCGCCCTAGGGCAGTGCCACCCTCGACTCCGATCCAATCGATCCAGCGCCCAGGACCCGCCCCGGGCCGCTTCTCGAACGAGAGAGGAAGAGCGATCCAAAAATGTGATTGCGGCTCCCCGGGTGGAAATGTGACGAACCCGTGGTCGGTGCCCACCAAATCCCCAGGAGGAAGCGAGCTCGGCGGCGTGATTGGCGAGACGACGAGCCAGTCACCGCGCGGGAGCCATACCCACTCGCGACTCACAGCATCAATATGGGTTGGGCACTGCTAGCCCGTCGGGAACGGCAAGATCATCGATTGCCTGGTGTCCCTGTTGCACGGGGGCACCGGGACGTGCGACTGTCTCGCGAGCCCTCCGACGTCGAGAATGCGTCTGTTTCGCTGAAGAGTCTCAGAGGCCTCCCTGCCCCCACCCTTCCCCATGCGCGCGCCCTTGCATCGGGCTTTTCCGGGGAACCAGTCGCTAAGAGTCGAGCAGGCTGTGGCAGCGTCGGACGAAAAGACCCGTGGTTTCGTCGTCGGGTTCGCACCCCAGAGACAGCCTGGGCCGCCGCTCGGGAGGCCGCCACTCAGGGAGCCCTGGGCGGATCGCCAACGGCAGCGGCCGTGTCGAAAATTCGGTGAGATCTGAGGCCAGCGTCGCCCGGCAGTCAGCCGCCGGCTCCACTCCTCGCGCATCCATGGGCCAGCCCACCGTCCAGCGTGGAGGGCGAGCTCCGGCGCACATTGGACGCGCGTGTGGCAGGCAAGCCGAAAAGGGCTGGATGCGCCGGGGGCATGTGAGCCGACACATGACTTGTGCCCACCGGCATTGTCTCATTCCTTTTTCTCGTTTTGTGTGTTCTGCCACTTATTTTTTCGACTTGCTTGTCCCTCGGTGCGGCAATATCTCAATCTCCACCGTCGCGCGTCGGGTATGCTGGTGTTAGACACACACGCAGCCTGAGGATGCATGTGCGGAGCGCGGGGGCTGAGACCGAGCGGCTATCAAAGTTCGAGTTGGACTGGCGGCGTGTGGCCTTGAGACTGAAATAGGCGAGTGCCGTGGGAGGTGTTTCGTTTCGCCCGTGCCCATGCTCCCTGTGGTGCTGGGCTGCCGCCCGATCCTCCCCTGAGATCCATGCTGCTTCCCGCTGTGCATGCGGCGGACCAGCGCACGGCATCCGCCCGCCGCCTTGCAGCTCCCGTTTCAACACCGCCCCGCCCCCGGAATATCCACAGGCGATGGGACACCGGGGCCGAGGACACGCGCAGAGGCCGCAGGCGATGCGCCGCCTGGCGAATGCACGACGTGGGTCGAGTGACTCTGGTCCGACAATGCCCATATTGGCCGTCTCCCGCTTGTGTGTGTCAGTGTCTGTGGAAGTCCAAGGCCGCTTTGGGAACCCTGCAGGACAGGCGCAGCTGGCGCTGGTTCCTCGCGCCGCTGCACAATTCACAAGGGAGAAAGAGTCTCCGCATGGCGAAATGCTAGGGGTCCGCAAATCTGCAACGGGGCCAAGACATAGACATTGTGATCTTACGCTGCAGTCTGGCGGGGGCCCGACGGCAAGCGAGTCACCTCATTGACGCAGGCGCTTGAGGATCCGGCACGCGCCCTCGATTGTACCCTGGCGTGGATGTCCTGGCGCATATTGCAGGTGGGCTTCTGCTGGATCGACACACGCCTGTAAAAGTGGACGGTGTGTTTCTCTGGGCTCGTCCCCCGGCCCGCCGTCCGCCGACACGTTCTGTGGGGAACCTGTTGGATCAATGTGTATGTACCTTTGGGGGCAGCTTGGGCAAGCTTGACAGCCGCCGCTCGGCTTGCTGCATCCCCAAACTCGCTTTCGTCCCGTCATATTCGGCCTTCTCCATCGGTACCAGACAAGGAACGGCAGGCGCCTGGGCTACTTTGCGGCCCTTCCTGCCTTGGTGGGGGGCGTTATCGGTGTCTGAGGGAAGCAGCGACCAGGCCTCCCTGTCGGTTGTCACCCTCGCCAGCACCAGGGAATTTTTATGAGTACCGATACCGTCGAGAGGTGGTGGCCGCTCCTCGGTACACTAAAACATTAACCTTCGACGACTGCAAACACAACGCCGCCCGCGAAGTACCGCCTGCTGAGTCGAGCTCGAGCCAACTTTTCGAGCCGTCAAACCTCGCTTGCGCCAAGCCAGGGTCATCCTTGCTCATCGCCAGAACCGATCCGCGCGGAGGGCAAACTTCCATTTCCACTCTCTTACCAACAAGCGCGACCTCGGGGCTTCGAAAACACGCCTCAGCCAACCATCCCGGGTTGCCGGCCGGATCGCGAGCACACATCGCCCGTCGGTGTGACCCCAGCTCGAGCCGGGCTCCTTGTGGCCTCGTTCGTCCGCCATCCCGCCGGGCGTCACCCAGGGCTATAATAAGCAGAGCCCGCCAGGGTCCGCCGCGCTTCAACGTCCCATCCGCATCCCTCGCCTCCACATCCTCCACCTCCACCACCCCTGCAAGGACCACCTGGGCTCCCTGACCGAGAAGCCGCTCGCACTGACGCAGCAGCGGAGTCGCTCCCCAATACATCCACCCGCCCGCGATCCAACGCCTTTCGATCAGTCCGGCTTGGCCCACCCTTGACGTTCTCGTCTCGCCGCTCGGCAGTCTCTCCTGCGGCGGCGAAGCGCGTCGTTCCCCTCCCTTCTGAACCTTTCTGCCCCTCCGCGTCTCATACACTGCCAAACAGAGCCTGCAAAGGTCGAGCCGGCAGTGGGCCTCCCGTCCGACCCGCCTGGCCTCGTTGCTTGTCGTCGCGTCGAAGGCCCCCCCTCCTTCGAGTCGGGCCAGTGGGCTTGTTGGCCTTTGATTTGGCACATCTTCGGCGCTACTTGTGGCTGGGCAGAGATATCGAGCTCGGCTACTTCTGGCGTATTGTGTTCTCCCTGTCTCAGTCCTCTATCTGGGCTCCGGCTTCTTCTTACCCTCGCTTCCCTCCGGAATATCGCCCTTTGGCTTCCCTACTCGAGCCCCCTCCAACGCTCCCTTACCTTCCTTGACCTCGCCTTCCCCCCGCCCGTCTTCCCACCAATGCCTACCTGCGCACTCCCCATGCACACGGGCCGGATTCGACGCAGGACTCCACAGCGCGCGAGATAAGGGCAGGGCCCCAGGACCGCAAACATGGTTACACCATTCACCGACGACGAGAAGGTGGGCGAGCATCTCGAGACCCCTACCCCTACCCCTGTCGCTGACCCATGATCCTGAGCAGCGCTTCGTTCTCGCCGAATTAATCAAAGCCAGCAAGGCGGACATGGGGCCTCTCGTCGAGTTCGTCAAGGCAAACTGCCTCTCGTATAGTTGGTTCTCCGTCCAGCTACCGGCAGGTATGTCAAACCCCCTCCCCCCCCCCCTTAACCCGCGCCCCTATCCCAGCTGGAGCGCCTCCACGACAGATCTGACGAAGATCTCTAGGCCGGACCGCCGATCAGTGCATCGGAGCAACAGAAGAGATGTTACACGCCGTTGTCCCACCCCAAAGCCTCAAGCGCGAGCCTCCACGACTGCTTCCCGTCGTCTCGCCAGCCCCATCCCCACAGCCGAAGCCCGCCGGGCCAACGAACGCATCCAACTTTCTGCCCACGCTCCCCGGCCCGACCACTAGCCAACCCACGACGCCCCACGTCCCTATCCAGCCGCGCATCGTGAACGGAACTTCCCATCCGCCTCTCACGCCTTCCATAGAGCCTCCCCTAAAGAAGCGCCGTGGAAGACCGCCCCGCCGGCAGAACCTCCGATGCGGCGTCCCCAACCCGTCGCCGAGGCCGCTGCAGCCACTTGCGCCCCTACCAGCTATTAGCACGAGTCCCGTCGTAGACCTACCGGAGGGCAAGGGCACGCCGGGTCACGTCGTGGGCGAAACGAGGGGGCAGAAGAGGGGGAGGGGATCATCTGACGAGACGGTGCGTTCCGCCGTCTCTATCGATATCGCGCCCTTCCGAGCTGACACAGGAAAGGAGATCAAGGCCGAGGGAAGCGTCGCTACGCCCCCGACCCGAAACTCGCCTGTAGTGTGCAGCGAGTCCGATGGGGCCGAGGACGGCAAGGAGCCCTGACGCGGGTGTCTACGCGTCTAAACTCGGAGGCATGAAGGGGACTATGGCCACTCCTAAGTTATCGAGCTGCTGCGCGACGCATGTTTTGGACTCGATGTCTTCATCACGGACGACGTCGTCATTTCACACTACCAACAAACTCCAGGCGGAGTCTATTTCCTAGGTACACTTTAGGCATAGGACCGGCGTTTCCTTTTCACTTTACAAGACAGCAATGGAGAGGACGGGGGATTACGAGAACCAGAGGCAGGGACAGGGAAGATGAAGGTGGAGGAGGGCGGAGAAAGGCGCTTGCTGGGCGGGTGCATATATCATGCGTAATGTACGATACGATATGTATGAATAAACGAGGCGCAGACGTCGACCGTAGATGCTCGTGGATTTTCCTGGCGACTCGAGCGAAACCACCATCCGTATAACCGCTTTCCAAGATGCCGTGATCTACTTCCACTGCACGACCCTTTCCATGGCCTCCACCAGCATATCGGCATGGCTCTCCCTAAACGTCAACATGGGCCTCAGGCGGACCGCCTGCGTGCCCGAGCCGCCGATGTTCACGCCCTCGGCCCTCGCGCGCTTCAGAAATTCGTCGCGCCGCGGGCTGTCGAACGCGATGAAGGTGCCCAGCCCCTTGCCCCTCAGGTTCTGGAAATCCTCGGGGTACTTGGCCGCCAGGGCCTCCAGCTTACCGAAGAGGTAGTCGCCCACGCGCGCCGTGCTGGCCACTAGGTCCAGGCGCTCGATCTCGGCGATGATGGCCCGGAAGAGGACGGCGCGCGCGGGGTCCCCCATCCAAGTGTTGAACTGGCGGTACGGCTTGTTCGGCCGCAGCTCCGGGTTGCCAAAGTAGTAGCCCGCCGCCTGGGCCTTCTTGCTGAAGGTCACCATGTCAGGCGGGTCCTCGAGGCCCCAGTGCTCGTGGGCCCAGAACTTGCCCGTGGCGCCGACGCCCGTCTGCACCTCGTCGACGATGAGAAGGACGTTGTGCTTGCGGGTGAGGGCGCGGAGGCGGCGGAAGTAGTCCGGAGACGCGTGGTTATCTCCGCCCTCTGACTGGACCGGCTCAACAACGACAGCTGCAGGCGGGTTGCGGAACGTCGTCAGGAGGTGCTCCACCTCGTCGAGACTCGCCTGCTCTATGGCGCGGTTCTCTTCTGCGTGGGACTCCAGGGGGTATTTGAGCTTGGGAAAGGTGGCCTGCGGCCAGTCAAAGGCCGGGATGTCTAGCTTATGGATGGCTTTCGAGCGGGTGGTAGACAGGGTGCCAAAGAGACGCCCGTGGAAGGACGTCTTGAAGGACAGGATGGAGAGGTCAGACGCTCCAGGGGACTGGTTGGACATCACGCTGTCCAGTTCTTCTTCAGTGAACTCTACATGGCGGCCACCGCGGTCCTGGGCGCGGCGCCACATGAAGGCAGCCTTATAGGCCGTCTCGTTCGCGTCGGAACCGGCCATGGCGGTAAACACCTGGTCAAGGCCCTTGGGGGCTACCTTGAGCATTCCCGACCTGAGAATGGAGCCCCAGTCGTGGGCCGGGAAGGCGCCAAGAGCAGGCCGGTTGACGAGGCCGCTGATCATCTCTGGGGACTGTGCTGCCTTGATGAGGGCTGGGTTATTGTAGCCTATGGGGATGGAGGCTATCTGGGCAAACCTGAGGTGGGGATTAGCATAGGCCCGACGTGTGTATGTGGTGGTTTCGAGACTTACACGTCAAGCAGCAGGTTCCCATCTCGGTCAGCGATGTAGTTCCCCCTGCACTTGCTGTAGTCGGTAAGAAGGCTGAGTGCCCGAGTGTCGAACACCTCATGCAGGTCCTCGATCTCCTTCGTCGAGATTGGACCGGGAATTTCGGTCTTGACGACAGGCTTCTCCGGCTCGCCCTCGTAGTAGGGCGCTGGGCGTGCCAGCCGGCTAGAAGTAGTGGCTATAGTCCTGCCTCGAATGCTGCTCAATGCCGGTGTCACCGCTGGCCGGCGGAGGGGAGCCGCGATTCTGGCAGCGGTGGAGCGCGATGCTACTGAGAATGCCATGGTGGGCGGAGAGGATGAGGAGCGTAACGATGTAAGAGGTATGAGAGCAACTGAGACGCCTCGTCCCACGACGTTGCGGGATGGCTGTCTCACGTTACGTGAGCGTTGCTGAGAACAATGAGAGGTCGGTACGCCGGACGTGGAATGATAATGATTCAGGTCCTCGTTCAGAGATTTCTCGAGAGATGGGCTTCCGGGAAGTACATGTACCGTCGAGGCTCAATTGGGGAAGCTTCACCAGGTGCCGCCTTCCCCGTCAGCGACCACCCTCTCCTATCTAGGCAGGCTCGGGGAGACTTACCTCAAGCTGCAGTCAACGAGTAGGCGGTGGTAGGAAGGAGCGCTCGGGTGACATTGCTTGAATGAGCAGGAGAAACAGACGTGTACATCCGTTTATATATGTAAGTGACATGAACTGGACCCGGACTCGGCGAGGGACCTCCGGGTTATCACGGCATCCAGCGGCAGGCACACACGCCCTTTCCGTCCGCCATGCTACATGAAGCTAGGCTACGAAGGAAGATACTATCAGATAACGGAAATACAAAGGCGGCGGACGCGACTGGTGCGCCCGCCCACTCAGCGCCGCCCAGCCCCAGCTGGAGACACATCGTCGCTACAATGTGACGGACTTCCAAGGTCATGTCGCCACTTGCAGGTACCGCCCCGCACCCGGCCTTGGACGGGCCCCGCTACCATGGGTCGCCTGGCCCAATTGAGGCGATAGGACACGGCTACTCGATGCCGGAGGGCGTGGTGGGTGCGGCTCGGCGTACGTACTCCTTGGAGGGCATGATATGAGACATTCGCCGAGTTGGCGAGGTACTCGAAGTACCTAGGCGGAGGAATGAAGGGCGCTGCTGGCATCTGGCGTGTTCGGTGTGGTGGGCGTACATACATACAAATCTGGGGGTGGGGATGCCCTGAAAGCTGCGGGCCAGCAATAAACTCACCCAGTCGGTCGCAGTGCCGTGGTTTGCCCAAGGGTTCTAGAATCCCAGTCTTTATCTCAGCTCCCGCCCGGACGCATCTCCTAAATCCAGGGGCTCAACCGGGAATCCGCCTTATCAGCCCCTCTGCGAATCGGAGGCCCGGACCCAGGCGCATGACTCCTCCCGCCGAGAAGCGGCTCCCAGAAGTACCCGAGCTGATTAGGAGCTGCACCTCGTGTCAAGCTGCACCACTATTTCCCCACAGGAAGGTGGTCCGCGCCGCGCGAATCCAATGTTAGCGGTGGCTCGGCTTTCTGTATAGAGAAAGTTTTCCCGGGCCTGCTGAGGGGCTTCCGCGGCGCAAGGAGCGGGGGCCGGAGAGCGCCGGCTGCGGGGTTCGAAGGGTCCCGGCCCTCCTTGATCTCACCGACAGCGCTGTCACACCTTGCCCGCTACCCCTGGCGTCCGCGTGAGCCGCCACCTCCGGTTTCGCTGGCAAGTTCACGATAACCGGCGCTTGACCTACATGGGTAACTTTGCAATGTCCTCTGCTCGGTGGGTATTTACACCAAATATAGCAATATCCTACACGTCCGCCCGGCGCCCATGTCCCCCGAGCCCTCACCGTCCTTTTCTCCTTTCCGCAAATCCACCCATGTCGACATGCACCCTCAACCCCTTCTCCTCCATAGACCCATAGCACCCCTTCAATTCCGCACTTTCCATCCGCCGTACCAAAGTGCCGAACGCCTCCATCACGAGACCTTTGTCCCAGGGACACCGGGCCACGCCCTTGTAGTACGCCTTCTTGGCAAGGTCTTTCCCGCTCTCGTCTCTTGCCTTCCTCTTTTCCTTCTCCTTTGCCCGCCCATCTCGGGCCTCTTTCCTGTGGCAGAATCTCACGTAACACGTCCGGAACCACGGGTTCCGACCTGCGTCACTGTCCAGAGCGCGCTCAAAGGCCGCGGCGGCGGTGTATACTGAGCCGTTAGCCATCTCGCGCTGGACGGCGAGAGTGCGCAGGCCTACGGTATCGTGGTCCTTGGTGAGCACGTGGTCGGCGAGGAGGTTGCGGAACTCGTCATTGATGCGGAGGTTTGATTCCACCCAGTCGAAGAGGGTGAGGAAGTTTGTGTTTGTTGGAAAGAGGAGGACGCATTTCCTCAGCTGGGTGCTCAAGTATACTTTGCGGTGGGGACTAGCGAGCTTGTTAGGTGTTGTCCCCGAGCAGTCAAAGAGTTCGAGGCGCGAGACTTACCCTAGGGTGGTATGCGTGTAGAGGAGCATAGCAGCAAAGTCGAGCAAGTCTTCGTGCTGTGTGCTCTTGCCCTGGTTCCTCGCCACCAGCACACCCGAATGCCGCCAGACGACGTCCATGGCAGAGGAGATGCTACCCTGCCGCTCGGATCGCGGCTCAGAGCCACCAGTCGACGAGAGGTATTCGAGCAGGGCCACCATTCTGGCGGCGATCGAGAAGCCTTCCAGATCTCCCTGCAGAAGACACTGCGCCGACAGCGAGGTGAGCTCCTGCTTATATTTTAGGACGGTGGTCGGCGAAGGCCCCCCCGTAGACATCTCTCCATCGGTCGAGAAGCACAGTCTTGACAGAGCTCTAGAGAAGGGTGCCCCGTCGACAAACTCTATCCACGCCCAACTAAGCCAAAGCGGTAGGATTCTAGCTGAAGACGCCTCCCCGAGGCGCGTCGCCGACGACAACACTTTCTTCGCGACCTCCATATTGCCATTCGCCCATTCCAAGAGTCCATACAAGTTGTACAACTTTACGTTCTCGGGATACCTTCGTATCAACTCCCTGGCCGGGTTCTTGATCTCTTGGCGACTTGTAATCCACTCCAATGTGAGGCAATATCTCGCCAATTCTGCGTGATCCCTCTCGACAAGCGTCTTGAGTGTGCGAGCCACCCAGCCTAACGCTACCGGCGCATCTTTATCCGCGGCGTGCCTACCCCAATGGAGGAGCGAACAGATAAAGTCTGGAGCAACGGCGGGACTGATGCTACTTATCGCGAACTTTGGTGCTGGCTTCGAAGAATCCGAATCCTCCTCCAGTAGTGTAGGATGAGACAAGGCAGAAAACGTATCCTCGATTGTGTCTGAGAAAGCTCTGTCGACGGGCGCGACCAGAGGGTCAGTATTCCAGGCCCTGGTTCTAGACAAACCAGGAAGATGACAGAATGCGAGGAATGCGTCAAAGAGCTCCCCTTTGACATTCACGAGGACATCTCGCGGGATGGCAAAGAGTAAGCCCTCCAGATCGGAGAACATGACAATCCCATACGGGTCATCCGCGTGCGTCTCGTCGAGCGTCCGTGACGGCATCCTCGCCTGCTTTTCCCTAAGCACCTCCTCCGCGGCCCAGGCCTTGTAGACATCCCTAGACTTGGAAGGCTCTCCCTTTTCTGCAACCACCGGCTCCGGGGCACCTGGCTCTCCCGTCCTCATGAAGTGATCCCACCCCATAGCGCCCTCCTCGCCGATCCGGGGCGCTTCCGACTCCCAGAACTCTTCGAATTTATCGGGAATTGCCGACTGAGGCGCCGAGAAGCCATCGCCGCTGCAGAAGTTGAGTTCGAGGAGGGCTTGCCAGGCCGCGACGGACAGCTCCCGGTACCCACAGTCTTGGAAGAACCTCGTGGCCCGGAGGAAGACGTATATCATCTCGCTGTACAGAGATCCCAGGTCCCGCGGAGAGGCGAAGTCCGCGGCTTTGGCCCCCAGGAGGGCGAGCCGGCGGAGGAAGATGTTCTTGACACGATCGTACTGAAAAATCTTGATGCTCGACATCTCAAAGTCGAGATTCGCCCGCCACAAGGCAAAGCTCGACTCTATCTCGCCTGAGAGTTTCGACCAGCGAGCGGCCATGATATTCTCGTCCCATACCCTCCGTCCCTCGCGCATTTGACCCACGAGGAGTCGCTCCCTATCCCAGGGAGATCGAGCGTGGCTTAACGCCTTTTCGTACATGGATAGCTTTATCTCTGCAAAACTCTTGACTTCGTCTACCGGGAGATCCTCGTTGATGTCGGCGCCCGCCTTCATCAAGACGTCCTGGTGGTCGATGAGCTCCAGCCATGCGAGTATGTCATCTGGATGCTCTTTCACGCGCCGCGTGAACTCAATGGACTTTTCCTTCAGGGGGTCTCGTTCCGCGACTCCATCGTCATCGGAGGAGCCAGCTGAGTCCGTATCAGCGTCGCTGTCCAACGCGCCACGGGGCTTCCTCCCTTCGATAGAACGATAGTCCGGACGGTCCTCCTCATCGGATAGGTCCTCGTCGCGGCGGGCCCGCTTCTGGCGGGTGCTCAGGGAAATGAAGTCATCCGCGCCGACACCATGAGGGACGGCATCCCGACCCGGCCTCAGCCGCTTCGCCTGAACATGGCGGATCCTAGACTTGAACGGGTTCTTATCTCGCGTGGAGCCATAGAACTCCCCCCGGCGGCGGATGCTGAATTGCTCGTCTGCTGCGTCGCGGTGGATATACAGATACCCGTCTGCCCCCAGCACGCCCTCCCTGCCTTGCCGGCGAAACTGGGGCGCCTTGTACTTGTCGATGCCGAATTTTCGTATCAGGGGATCGCCCTTCTTGTCGACGACGAAGAGCGGCAGGCTCGCCGCCTCGGCGACTGCGGGCGCATCTTCTCTTTCCGAGCGTTGCTCAGCATCCCTTTCCTCGGCCCGGGGGGCGGCCCGCGGGCTCCGGCTCCGGCCCCGACTCCCGCTCCTGCTCCTGTGCCTGGATTTCCGGCTCTCAACACCAGGGCTCCGGGGCGAGCGGTGGTGGCGCCGCTTGCGGGACTTCCTCTCCCCGTGCCCAGCGGCGGAAGTTTCAGGCGTGCTCGCGGGCGGGTCGGCAGGCGCGGGCTTCGGCTTGAAGGACGAGAATTTCGGGACAGCCACCCTCCTGTTCTCTCTGCCCGACATGGCTGAGGCGAGGGAGGCGTGGGTGGTGAAGGGCGTGTGGGGTGGAGTTAGGCTGGCGCATGTGAGGTCGGCGCGGGATGTTTACATGATTGGAGGCGCCTTCCGGGTGTGGTTGTGAGCGGGTCACTGTGTACCTCTGCGTATTACATCCATGTGCGTTGGAGCTCGACGAGAACACCCGACCTAAATTTTGCCGTGGAGGATAATGTGTGACCTGGGATTGAAAACACCGGCAGAATTGGCTGGCGGATTGTCTGCCAGGTTGCCTTTTCCAGTTCACTCTCGACCTGGTTTCGCCTCGCCTTATCTCTTCTGATTCGGTTGCCATATTGGCCTTTTGGAAGGACCGGCTCGAACGTGCCAACCAGTTCACCTGGAAGGCCGCCATGGACTGCGCGCTATTACCTGCCTCCCATCAACCCGTGTTGAATATATCGTACTCTATCAGCCATTTCGTACCGGAAAACTCGCGCAAAATGCAGGTTCCTTCCTCGTATTTATCAAGCTTTGGCCTTGCCGAGCAGTCGCTTGTTGCCGCTTCGCGCCTCAGGTCGCACTGTGTCCTCATAGTTCGACCTTCCATCCTACCCGCGTCACGCGCAGGCCCTCTCAATCGGGCTTTTCCTGCCGCTGCAAGTGACATCATGTCCTGTCCCTGTCTTGGCCTCGGCAGGGTGCGTGACGTCGTGGCGCCTGGCATGTCCATGTGTGTCATTATGCAGACCGGAACCAGCATATTCATCACCTGGTCCGACGTTGAGCAGTGGGAGTCAAGCAGGATAGTCTGGCCGTGGAACTCGAGGTTCTGGGATGGAACTTCATGGCCAGAAGTCTCCTTGACGCGATGATCCCGTCATTTCTTCCCTCCCGTTCCCCTGTGCAGATTGCTGACTTTTGTGGGGAAGAAGAGGACCCTGAGATCGCCGTTGAGATTGCCCATATCCCGGAAGCTGTACCGAGTACCTGCGGGCCCAAGGCCGCTAGGCACCAGCGTTTGAATGAGCAGCGCCATGAGGGTACCGCTACATCCATATCCCGCCATCCATTGCACCCCTGTCCTGTACATGCCGATTATGGACGAAGCTCGGTCGACCTGAGAATGTGGGGGCTCAGGGTCTGGACTCTTAGCCAAGCCATTTCACGACTCGCCACGGTGCGGCGTGGCCTTGGCTCATCAGGACTCTCCTCAATGACGCGGAGAGCTCGTGGTGAATCACATGTACTGAGGAGGAAGGAGGCGGGCCCAGGCGGTGGGCCTCGTGTTTGACATCATGCTGGGGCGTTGCTGTAAGGCCGCGGGGCACTTCGTTGAGGACTGGATATCATGTACTGTATGTATGCGGGCCGGATGCCTGAACCTTGATCCCCTGAGCCGAGTTTCCAGCTGGCGTTGGGCACCATGGCGCACCGAGGTGTCCCCGCTCGATGCCTCACCGCGTGTGTACGAACCCTGTAGCCATTTCCGCCAGGCGAGTGTTGCGCGGGCACCAGATAGGCTGGGCCGCGATACTTGTACACTCAACTCCGTATGGCATGAAACGCCTGGCCCATGTGCCCTGAGCGACCCACCAAGGTACCTGAAGCCACCCAAGTGCAGCCCCTGCCCCCACCACTTTGAACGCCCCAAACCTGCCCCACAGCGACCCTCCGGCTGCTTCGGTCCAATAGCGTTATCCGACCAGCGTGATGCATCATTCCAACCCGGCAACTCGACGTTCACCAAACATGCTCTTGGCTGTCATCTTCACTCTGTCTCTTCCCCTCGCGACGCTTCTTTAGCACGGATACCCGAGGTGGAATTTGTAGGCCAAGGCCTTGGGATCCAATCAGGGAGCTCAGAACGACGAGTCGCTCCTCATAACATGCCTGCTCATCCCTTCCGACGCCCTATCGTCCGGCCTCGAGTCCTCCGTTTCGACCGAGTCTCCGTCTCCTGACCCGATCAGCCCTCGCCCCCCTGCCGCCGCCGCCGCCGCATAGTATAGACAAAGACCGAAAGGATCGGTATAGACCTCGACACCGTTCCCGATCCGTGATACCCCGACTCGACACTCGCTCTAGACCTCGTCACATCTCGCCTCGCACGCCCTTGCGCGACACAGACCTTACCGAATCTCACGACTTGCACGCTTGACCTCCGTCCGGGGCCCCATCTCGCCATCACGTATCCCCGCATCGGCCGCTCCGGCTCGTGATACGCCCGAGTCTCTCGTCTCGGCCCCCGCCATCCCGACCTGCTACGCGCCAGCTCTGGCCGTAACCCTCCCATCTCTCTCTGAGGCTCCGCCGGCATCGTGCGCGTCCTCCACCCTTCCGTCAACAGCGAGAACCCTGCCGCCCTACCCTCGGACGTCAGACACGAGCCACTATGGACAGTACTGAGGACACCGGCTCGACGCCGGCCTCTCCCGTCCAGCCGCGGCGCCACCGGCACCAACACCTAGCAAGGCACCACTCCAGCACTGGAGCGGCGACTGAGCAGACGCCGCTCTTGACAACGAGCACACGCGGGCGCGTGCGGATACACGGCGATACCTTGACCCCACGACCTCAGGGCCCACCGGGCTTTTTGTCTAGGAACCATAGCTATACAGGTACGTGCTCCGTCAAGGGTGCCCCGTCTGAGGAGCACCTTCTCCCTGAAATAAACCTCGAGCTTCCTGCTTTGACAACCAACTCTGTTACTAACGATAAACTCACTTTTGCAGGCGGTAGCATACGAAGCCGGCACCACAGCCGGCACCCGTCGTTCGGGCAGCGCCTCATCCAGGCTCTTTCCGACCGGCAGGAGACGACCACGGAATCCAAGGGCTCAATATACCCCGATGAGCGCGTGTGGTACGACCAGTTCACATCGACCGACTGGGTTCACGACAGCATCGCAGATGCCTACCGAGTCAAGGCATTGCGGAGTCGGAAGGACCTCTGGGGCCGCATGTACGCGGCGTTCTACGCCACTCAAGGGTGGATCTTGAGTGCCCTGAGCGGTTTTGTCATTGCAATCATCGCTTACATCGTCAATGTCTCGGAGGCAACCATGTTTGACGTCAAAGATGGGTTTTGCAAGAGGAAGTGGTACCTCAGCGAAGTGGTAAGAACCGAGTGCTCCCCTGGTGCTCCCCAGAAGCCCACGGCCGTTACTGACCTCCCTTGCTCGTAGAAATGCTGCCCCAGCGGCCCTTGCGAGGACTGGCGCGACTGGTCCGATGTGTTCAGCGGCTCCCCGCTTGGTCCGATGTGGACGGAGTACGGGATATACTTCGTTCTCGTGATTGCGTTTTCTGCAGCTAGCTGCCTGGTTACCCTTACGACCAAGACCATCGTGCCCTCGTCCTTCCGGCTCGCGACATTCGACGAGAATCTCGCGGCGGACGAGAGCAGCGACGATCCCCATGGCGAAGATGCGACCTCCCCGCGCCAACAGACCGAGCGGACGGAGTCTCCCCCGATGGTGTACTACTCGGCCGCCGGGAGTGGCGTGGCCGAAGTTCGTGTCATTCTCAGCGGCTTCGTGCTTCACGGCTTCCTCGGTCTAAAGACGCTCATTATTAAGACGGGCGCGCTGACTCTGGCCGTTGCCTCTGGTCTCAGTCTTGGTAAGGAGGGCCCCTACGTCCACATTGCCGCTTGCGTGGGCAACATCGCCTGCCGTCTCTTCTCCAAGTACGACCGCAACGACGCGAAGCGGCGCGAGGTTCTCTCCGCCGCAGCGGCTGCCGGTGTCGCCGTGGCCTTTGGCGCTCCGCTGGGCGGCGTCCTCTTTGGCCTTGAGGAGGTGTCGTACTTTTTCCCCGCCAAAACGCTCTTCCGCACGTTCTTCTGCTGCATCATCGCGTCGTTGACGCTCAAGTTCCTGAACCCGTACGGGACGCACAAGATTGTCATGTTCCAGGTCCGCTACTCGATGGATTGGGCCTGGTTCGAGATCGGCACGTTTGTGCTCGTGGGCGTGCTCGGCGGCGCGGCGGGTGCGCTCTTCATCAAGGCGTCGAAGCACTGGGCCAAGACCTTCCGGCGCCTGAAGTTCATCAAGGCGTACCCCTTGCTCGAGGTGGTCCTGGTGGCGATGGTGACGGGCGTGATGAACTACTGGAACGGGTTTACGCAGCTTCCCGTCGCCAAGCTGCTGCTGAATATCGCGTCGCCGTGCGATACGGAGAACGAGAGGCGGAACCTGCTGGGGCTCTGCCCGTCGAGTATCGACCAGGTGCCTCCTGTGATATTGAGTCTGTTTGTCGGCTTTTTGATCAAGGGGTTCCTCACCATCATCACCTTTGGAATTGTAAGTCAGCGCGGCTCTTGCCTCCGCCCCGGATCCCTCTTAACCTCGCTATACCCGCTCTTAGGCCTGGGTAATGAATTCAGTGCGAGTCTGGCTGACCAACTTTCTTGCAGAAAGTTCCTGCCGGTATCTACATGCCGTCCATGGTCGTGGGCGGCCTCATGGGCCGGCTCATCGGCCACATGGTGCAGTGGGTCGTCTTTCGGTTCCCGGACTGGTGGGTATGGGCCGACTGTGCCCGGACAGGCGAGGGGACGTGCATCCAGCCGGGCGTGTACGGGCTCATCGCTGCTGGCTCGACCATGTGTGGCGTCACGAGGTTGTCCCTCACGCTGGCGGTCATCCTCTTTGAGCTGACGGGGAGCCTCGACTACGTCCTACCGTTCTCGCTGGCTATCTTGGTGGCGAAGTGGACGGCGGACGCGGTCGAGCCGAATAGCATTTATGTAAGTGGAGCTTGGGCCCTGTGTGTACGGTGCAGAGCTGACTTCGCAGGACCTCTTGACGAACATGAACTCGTACCCCTTCCTCGACAATAAGCACAAGCCGATCTTCACGTCTGACCTGGCCGACCTTGTGCCCCGAGTCCGCCGCGAGCGCGTCATCGACATTACGGCGTCGCCCCTGGTGCCGGCGATCTCCCTCCGCAAGAAGCTGGAGGTGCTGCACAGGGCGGGTGAGCTGGACGGCGGGCTGCCCATTCTAAGGAATGACGTCCTCGTGGGGCTAATCCCGGCGCCGGATCTGGAATACGCTCTCGACAATCTGCCGGACGAGGCGAATAACTTGTGTCTCATGGCGAATGTTCCTAGCATTGACGAGGACGACGGCGAGGTTGATCCCACGGACTTTACGCCATATATTGATCCGGTAAGTTCGGTGTGAGAGTGCGTCCCGAAGAGTGTGGCTAACACGGACGTAGGCGCCTGTTTCGTTGGATATACAGTCGCCGATGGACCTGGTGTATGAATGCTTCTCCAAACTTGGGCTACGATATATATGTGTGCTCAAGGACGGGAAGTTTTCAGGCATGGTAAGTGTTTAACCCCTTTTCGCTTTCCGGACGGAGATGGATGTTGATGCTAATAATGATTGCAGACGCACAAGAAGACCTTTGTCAAGTACATGCGGGAGCTTCTGGAGAAGGAGCATGGGTATTAGTGGGCTTTATGTCGCGTGTAATACAGCTGTAGTGGGATTATCGGGCTAGAAGGTGGGAAATCTAGGAGGGAGCAGATATCGTGACACTGTATAAGCATCACTGGTTAGTTGGTGGCACCGAGGCCGAGCTAGATGTGTATTTTTTTTTCATTGCATCAGCGTATAGATTGTTTTGAGCACGAGTTCGCAGCTTGCCTTTGTGTTGGCCTGGATCGTGTGGGTTTTTGTGAGGTCGTCGACGCCATGGGGATCTCAGCGTGGGGTTTTGCGAGGTTGTCCTACTTGATGCCCATCAAACGCGTCCTGTGGGGAGGCACAAGACATGTACAAGTCGCCCAATTATGTCACGCTGCTCAGCCCCCGCAAGTTCCTTGGATACTGCGACGGAGCTGTTTCACGTTGGTCGGTGTAAGTAGCTGATACGCGAAGCGGATTGCTAGCTGCGGGTGCAGGAGCCCCTCCCCCACCTTCCCCCTCTTTCAGGTCTTCAGCTTCTCCCAGCGTCGCGCGACCAGCTCTGAATTTTCAGCCTGTCTCTCTCTTTTCTTCAAGTGCTAGAATTTGAGTGATACCCAAGCTAGTGAACGAAAGCCACCCGTTTTCCTGACCCAGGGGACTTGGACACCGTCGAAACCCCGTCCTCAGCTACGTCACTACTCCACATTATCTCCAGCTCTCGCTGAGCTACCAAACGCCCCGAAAGAACGGCTCGACCATGGCGTCTAATATGCCCGATCCAACTCGACAGGCTGGCGGCGGTGGTAGCGAGGCTGTCCGCACCGTCGACAGCTTTCACGAATCCACGCTCGGCCAGCTGAAGACTATTTTCTCCTCCCGTCTGCCCGACAATGCGGACCAGACATGGCACGTGGACCAGATCCGCGCCTTCGGGACCGAGTCCCAGAGGGATGCCGCTCTCGCCGAGGCCCTGGCGGGATCAGGAGACAAGGGCCTGGACCTCGAGGGCTTCCTGGGGTACATGCGCTCGGCCGCCTCAGCCATCACGGCGCCCCCGCAGGAGGAGGACCTCTCGTGGCCGCTTGCCGCCTACTTCATCAGCTCGAGCCACAACACGTACCTGACGGGAAACCAGCTGTACAGCGACTCGAGCACCGACGCGTACAAGAACGTGCTGCTGAGGGGCTGCCGGTGCATCGAGGTGGACGTCTGGGACGGAGACGACTCGGACGGCGAGAGCTCGGACAGCAGCAGCGACGACCAGGTTGGGACCAAGGAGAAGTTGAAGAAGAAAAAGAGGAGCACGTTTCAGAGCTTCAAGAGTAAGCTTCCCGGGTCGCTGTCCGCAAGGCTAGAGAAGACATCCATTTCGAAGAAGGAAGGCGAGCTGGCGGGCGAGGTTCAGGAGGCCGCCAAGGAGCAGAAACACGCCCCTCCGAAGCACGCCGCACGCGACGATGGGATTCCCCCGCCGAAGCCGGGGGTGATAGAGCCAACTGTGCTCCATGGCTACACCCTCACCAAGAAGGTGACCTTTCGCGACGTTTGCGTTGCTATCCGCGACTACGCTTTCGTGGCCTCCGACCTGCCGCTCATTGTCAGTCTCGAAGTCCACTCCAAGCAGCAGGACAGAATGGTGGAGATAATGGAGCACGCCTGGAAGGGCATGCTCGTGCCGCCGCCCGAGTCTCCAGCGACGAGCCTGCCCAGCCCGGCCGACCTCCGCAACAAGATCCTGGTCAAGGTGAAGTACGCGCCACCAGGGGCCTCCCCCGATGAGATGCCCAGCGGCGAGGAGCGCCCGCAGGGCCAGGACCCCGCCGTCCAGCCCTCCAAGATCTCGCGGGCGCTGAGCAACCTGGGCATCTACACGCGCGGCGTCAGCTTCAAGAGCCTCTCGCAGCCCGAGGCCACGATGCCGACGCACATCTTCTCGCTCTCGGAGAAGAAGGTTGAGGAGGTGCACGGGAACCAGGCGGGCGAGCTGTTCGCGCACAACCTGCGGTACCTGATGCGGACGTACCCGCACGGCCTGCGCGTCGGGTCGTCGAACCTGGACCCGGCGCCGAGCTGGAGGAAGGGGATTCAGGTTGTGGCGCTGAACTGGCAGAACTGGGATGAGGGCATGATGCTCAACGAGGGCTTGTTCGCGGGGACGACTGGCTACGTGTTGAAGCCGGAGGGTAAGTTGCATTCGCCGTTGACCGGATTCTTGATACGACATGGTTATACCGAAGCTAACTTGAGAAGGCTACCGCGTGAGGGGGCTCGACAGCGCTGAACCTCCGCGCCCAGCCTACAAAACCCTCGACCTCACCATCGAGGTCCTCGCCGCCCAGAACCTCCCCCTGCCCCCGGACGACACCCACGCCGGCTCCTTCCGCCCCTACGTCAAGGTCGAGATCCACGTCGAGTCGCCCGACGACCGCCGCGGGAAGCCCCGGCCGGACGCCGACGCCGGGGCGGACCACGAGGGCGAGTTCAAGGAGAGGACGAGGACGAACAAGGGGCTGAACCCGGACTTTGGCGGCCAGGCGCTGAGGTTCGGGAAGATCGGCGGCGTGGTGCCCGAGCTGACCTTTGTGAGGTTCACGGTCAGGGACGACGAGCTCGGGAGGGATGACCTTGCAGGGTGGGCTTGTGTGAGGCTGGACAGGGTGAGGTGCGGGTACCGGTTTGTGCATTTGTTGGACTGTGCGGGGCAGTTGACGAAGGGGGTAGTGTTGGTGAAGGTCTCTAAGAGTCTAGTTTAGGCTGTGGGTGAGAATGGGGAACGGGAAACGGGGTGCTGTGAGGAGATGTAGGGAGTAGTGGGTAGTAGGACGACGAGGACAGATGCATACGGGAGCAAGCAGGAATTGATTTATACTTTGTGGCAAGGGCGTTCTCGTAGGCTGGATTAAGCTTGTTTCGTGAGCACTTTGAACCTGGCTAGACGGCATCGAAGTGTACGTGACGATGTTGAATCTTTGGGTGTGTATTGGGAGAGGCCGCCGGAAGGTCATCACCAGCAGGTTGGTCCGGTGGAAGGAGCGGAGCTGCCGGGGAAACCGCAAATTAATCACTCGCTAGATGTCACGGGGAAGCTAGCGCAGCAGGAATGAATCGCGTCTTCGTCACGCTATCTTGCAATGTATCCTCTCCGAGTCACAGGTGACTGGTCGATGAATGTATCACGATAAGAAACCTGTCATCGCAGGAGCCTTCAGCAGCAGCGATTTCTCAGAGGCCTACCAGGGTAGCTCTGCAGAAACAACGGGCTCGATGCCTCCATGGGACATGTCACCGCTTGGAGGAGATGACTGCGTTCGTAAGAGAGGGTGATAGGTGCTGAGGCTACGAGGTAATCACCGCGCCAGAATTCTGGTGTCGATTCCGCCCACGGAGTCCACGCTGCTTTTTGCTTATGTAACCACAACCCTCCAAGTTCAACGACAACAACCCATTTCCTCTTCATCCGTCCGCCCCAAGGGAAGGTCGGATTCCCAGCCGTACATGGGGCTCATCATGAGTCACTAGACTAAATGTAAGGGTACCCAAATGTAATGACGGAGGTTTGATATTTTGGCCGAATGCCTGCTTGGAGAAAGAGAACCGAGGCCATTAGATTGCCGTACTTGCCCTCCATATGAGAAAGTATCAGGGTTGTCTGCCTGTCGAATTTGGCAAGGGACACTATGATTCAGCATACATTCACTGGGCGCTCTCCTTCCTGGCAGCCTTTTCATCCTACTGGATGGTGAACTTGGTAACTGTGCTTCTCTACAACTATCACGGCAAGCTAGGCCAGATATCTCCTACCACCTTCACAGTTGACATGCTCCTGTAACCATATGTGATTCTCGAGCCCAACATTCCAGCACCATGGGTCTTATGTGGTATGACGGGCCTTCCTTTCTCCTCCTGTCTCAAATATCAATGTTCAAATCACTCGGCTTGTCTGCAAGGGCAACCGTAAGAGCACTGCCGGTGCGAGACCTGGGATTCTCTGACAATTCACCAAAACCTCATTTCCCACACCGACCAGGGGCTCATCTTGCGCAACACCAAAAGGCATTCCTTTTCACTTATTTCCCCCCCTAAGAGCTCAGCCTTTGTCGTTAAGCTGCTGTTTATAACCCCTCGACTTGTCCACCTGCACTACGTGACGAGGGTTAAAACAGCAGCAAAAAAAAACATACAACACCGGGGATTCGCTGGTCGTCACCGACCCAACTACTAGTCCAGCGCTTCGTGGTTTATGTTCAGGGGAGCGGACGGGACCCTCAGTTCTCCACGAGCTATGGTCGTATGTACCGGAACTGACCTCCTAGCTTGCTAATATCGTCTTGGTCAGAGTCTCAGACATTCTCAACGTCAAGACCTCATTCCCCCATCAACGAGAGACTCAGCAGCTCAGGAGTTCCTTCCCTCTTGCCCCCTATTCAGAATGAACAGCAATTCATTGGCAATTGTCAACCAGTCATTTGGTCCCGCCCACGTCCAGCACATGCACACTTTTATTCAATATTCAGATCCACTTCACTTTTCCCTCATGTGAATCTGTTCTCTTTCTGAGGGGCTCCTTCCTCACCAGAGAAGATCACAACATTCATAAAACACCTACGACACATTCGCCTATTTCCCCCTCTCCTTCCTCTCCCATCTTACTTCCACTCATTCACACCCACACATTTTTGTCCCATCAAATCTCGATATATATACATCGCCAGACACACCATGTTCTCATCAAATATGGCGACCGAAGGTCCTGATATTATCGGACTGGAGGAGGCTTTCGAGACTCTTCCGGTCTTGATCTCCCTTCTCAGCGCGTACTTCTCAAGGTGAACGGGAACGCCGTCAGCAGCCCACCGAAGGAAGACGCGGAGGTTCTCAATCGACCCGTCAGGGAGTCGCTGGGCCATCGAGCAGCGCCTTCAGCTACTCTACCATTTGCACTTCTCATAATGCTTTTGGTCAAGGAGCGCAGAAGACTCAACTCAGGCAGACTGAAGTCGCCCTCCGACACGTCAGGAATTTTTCCGTGACGGTGACGCGTCATGAAGGTCAGGAAAACAACTTGCCGCTCATCAAGGCTTTCAACGACAATGCAGAGATGGTGCCCGATGAAGAAGAAGAGCATGTTCTCCGACCTTGACTCTCTCGAAGCGCGGTCAAGTTTCTCGCCTCTGTCGAGCACGACGCTTTGGAGTTCTTTTTCGACCAAAACCAGCAAACCCAGAAGCAGAGGACGTAAGTGCACCCGTATATCATTTACTCGTCCCATAGACTGACAGCAACCAGTATACCATCCTGCCATTCAGCCATTGGGACGGAGTCCCAAGCTGCATCATGGTCGTCATCCCCGATAGACGATCGAGCATCCTCCCCCACAACGGGGGAGCAATGCCTTGTGGACCTCCATACCTGACCGCATCCTATCGCCAGCCTGACTGGCAAACATATCTCGTCCGAGAATCAAGAAGGAGGTTTTTGGTAGCCTCTCTTCTGTCCCTGGTTACGTCCGGTGTTGCGGCATGCGGGAAAACAACATTTTTCCAGCACCTTTCGGTCGGGCGCCTCTTCGGTGGGAACAAGAATGATTCCAAACCAGGCGACATCAAGGCCGGCGGGGGTGTGGTCCTCTACAGTAAGTTCCACCCTGCGTATTTGTTTGCGCTAAGAGATTTGGCTAACGCACGTCTCTTTAAAAGTATCTGGAACTCCGGATGGTGCTCTTCAAAGCCTCCGGTTGTATTCGATCGATCGCGAGGTTGATCGATTCGACCACCGAAACGCCAAGAAGACCCACTTCGACGAGAAAGGTGCCCGAGCTGTCTCTGAGCAAAGACTTCTGCGAGCCTGATCGTTTTCTCGCCACCGCCGCCATCCATCTTTACACCGGTAGGGCTGAGTTCACGAATGCCAAGTTCCCGTGCACCAGTCTCGCCATGAACGAAGCCGCGTACGAGTATTTCGTCAAGCACCGGGACGATTATGTTACGCTTGACGAGCTTCTGTTGAAGCAGAACTTCCGGGGCGAAGAGCTTTCCAAGGATGAGCGGATCAGTCGGAGGTCCGCGATCAAGTATCTCTATCGCGATTTCCTTGAACAGTTCACTGGTGTTGTCTGCTCGACTCCGGCCGCCGCAAGCGGTCCCATCGTGCGAAGGCATTTCAAGCCAGACGCTGTACTTGTTGACGAGGCTGGGCGGGTCGATGAACTCCAACTCTATCCCCTCATCGCATTTTACTCGGGCCCCTGGATCCTGGTTGGGGATCCAGCACAGTTGGGTCCGTTCGTTCACAAGGATCACACTGCTCGCAACCCCGACCTGTCCACAAACCCGTACGTCCGCCAGATCCAGTACTCAACAATCGAGCGCGCCGTGGATGCTGGTGTAGTTGAGACACGTCTCAGGTTCAACTACCGGGCCCGCGGTTCCCTCATCGACGTCCCTTCTGATCTGATCTACCATGGATACATGGAAACCGTAACGACCAAGACATGTGGCCGCCTTCGGTTACCGGTTTCGAGACGGACCACCGCAGTACCGATTGCCCCGAGCCCGAGAAGGCGCAGGCCTGCAACAACTGCGGATCACTCGGGCACCTGGAGAAGGAGTGCAAAGCCTGCCATACCTGTAAGGAAGCGGGCCACAATCTCAAGGGTTTCAACAATCCGCGTTCCCGAGAAGAGGGATGCGAATTGTCCGGTTCAACAGCGGAAGGGTTAGTCGCATAGGCAGTATGTTTATTTATCTGTGTTCTCCGAGACTCTCACTGTCGAAGCGGGTTTAAGAAGAATTCGAGTTCATTAACGTGGCGGCACTGCCAAAGAATCATATAATACATATCAAAAAGAAGAAAGAATCGCATTGTCCCCGGGGTTACCGATGCCCAAGTCCGTAACTGCTGCAGTACGCCCCATACGCCGTGATGATGTATCCAAACCAGTCCCTCCCCTCACACACAAAGGAGACGCTCCCCCCCAAGCATACACACCGCCCGGGGCCATTAGATATAGCTGACCTTCATGCCCATGCCGGCCGTCGACTTGACCTTGCCCCAGCCCCCGGCTATTATCCTCCGTATCCGCTGCCGTACGCCCTCCCTGGAGAGCACGAGCACCAGCCCGAGGACGAAGCCCACCACCTTCATCAGCAGCATGGGGTTCGTCTGGAGGGCGACGCCCAGCTGGTCGACGACGGCCTGGAACCGCTGCGCGAGGACGGTCGCCCGCTCGCCCAGCGTCGGCGGCGACGCGGGCGCCTTCTTGCGCCCCCGCGACAGCGCGGACCGGTTGGGGTCCCTCGCCGCCGGGCGTATCGGCTCCTCCACCCCGTAGTCCACCTCGCTCCCGCCCTGCGTCTCCAGCTCCTTCCTCCGCCTCTCCATTCTCTCGTTCTCCTCCCTCAACCTCCTCGCCTCCTCCCTCTCGCGGCGCAGCTCCTCCTCGTGCCTCTCGCGGTCCTCGCGCTCGCGGCGCTGGACCTCCTGCTGCTCCTCCTGCAGGCTCTCGAGGGCCTGCAGGAAGGCCTCGCGGCGCTCGTCGTCGAGGACGGACGAGACGGAGATGAACTCGCGGGCGTACTCCCACTCGTTGTTGCGGAGGAGCACGTGCAGGGTGTAGAGCTCGAGGATCTTGACGCGCGCGTTGAGGTCGCGCGGCGTGGCGGCGCCGCTGACGGCGCCGCGGGCGGGCGACATGTAGCGGTGGGAGGCCTTGGGGGTGTCGGAGCCGAGGCGGGAGCCGACGTCGAGGTTGGGGCTCGTGCAGGTTGCGAGGTAGGTCTCTAGCCTCTTTTGGTTGAGGAGCTGGTTCCGGGCGTGTGCGAGGAGGATGGTTGCCCTGGGAGAGGGTGTTAGCTGTTGGGCACTAGGATAAAGCATGTTCTGGCTGGGGACTTACAAGTTAATGACCACGTCCGTGTCGACGTCCCCCTCGACGCCGTGATAGCCGCTCTGCACGACTTCCTCCCACACATGGCCATCCCTCACCTTGTTGCACAGCGTCCTCCACTCCTGCCCGCCAAACGCATCCTTGCCCTCCTCGGGCTCCATGTCGACGACGGCGTTCAGGATGGTCAGGTACAGGCTCCACACCTTGATCCGCGTGGACCGCGAGGCGCGGGCGACGGGGGCGGTCTCGAGCAGGCCGCCGTCGCTGGCGTGGCGCGGGTTGAGGAGCGGCTGGAGGGTGGTGAGGGCCTCGGGCAGGCGACGCGTCAGGAAGAGGGTCGACGACTGGTGGTAGGTCTTGGTGATGGGCGAGGAGCGGCGCGACGAGGTGGAGAGGAAGTGCGGCGGGAAGGTGTCGGAGGTGGGCGTGGCCGTCGTGGCGGTCGGGCTCCCGGCCGGGAAGGGCGAGCCGTGGGACGTCATGATGCTGGAGCTCTCTGCCGGCGTTGTGTTTTGGGGGCTTGGTGGCGGGCGACGAGAGGCAGACGGTGGATCGAGGGAGGTGCCAGAAGGGAAGACGGGCTGGAAGGGGGTTGAGCTACGGATCCATTGGGGGTTGTGGAGAGCGCGGCGCGATATGTCCACGTTGACGAGGGCCGAGAGGTGGATGGGGGCAGAGGCGGAGGGAAAGCATGTGGTCTTGAATCCCGAGAATTTCGGCCCACGCGCTGGACCGAGGCACCTTCTTCACCTTGGGCGGATGCTGGGGTAAATCTTGGGGTACCTCGGAAATAGCCTGGGTTGGCGGGGCGAGCGAGGTACCGCGTGCCGGCCGGGCCACCTGCCAACGCCCCTTGCATTGGGCCACAGCGCCGACAACAATGAACCTGTGCAGACGCGGGCTCCACTGGCCCCACGCGCCCCGGGACTTGCACAAGTACATGCTGCTCCCCGCCAATCCGAGTTAGTTCACATCGCCGAGGCGTGCTTGACTTTTAATTTCCTCCCGCAATTGCAGAAAGTCCGCGATTTCGCTCTCAGCATAGCGCAGATACGCCGTCCTAGGGCCCCATCTGGTCTGATCGGCCTGCCCGAGTGCGGGGTTGGCGAGTCGAGGGAGTCTGACCCGGGGTTATCTGCGGCAGCATGCCCGGAACGCGTTCGGCGGCCATGACGACATTGCCCGCAACGGAGGAACAAATAACAGCCATATTAAGACTTTCCATATCCATAAACAAGGGACCGAACACAAACATGTGCGAATCTCTAAACATCCCGAGGTATCATACCCAACGCCGCCCGCCCCCCTAATATCCCCTTCCCCAATCACGCCTCCCTCCGCCGCGGCGACCTCCGCACCCTCACGTCCTCGTCCTCAACGATGATGCTGTCCTCCCGCTCCAGCAGCGTCGACCCGTCGGCCACCACCTGCTCCTCCAGCACCCACCCGCTCTCCACCGCGAACCTCACCACGTCGCCCGCGCTCCCGAAGCACGGCACCCCGGCCTTCGCCGCCGGGTTCAGGTGCGCCCACATCTCCCTCGTCTCCCGCTTGAACGCCGCCAGCTCCTTCTTCCCGCCCCCCGCAAAGTGCCCCACGAGGTGCTGGTACGTGTACGCCAGCCACAGCACGTTGGTGTACGGCGCGAACACCGTCCAGTCGATCGGCTCGCCGTCAAAGGCCGTGGCGTACGGCGTGCCGTGCGACCTGGGCGCCAGGCACCGCCTGTCGCCGCGCAGGAGGAACGACCGCATCTGCCGGTACACGGCGCACTGCGGCGCGTGCGTGCTCGTGAAGATGCCGAGGTCCTTCTCGAGGTCGTAGGCCACCGGGAGGACGTCCGCCGCGTCGGGGTCCTCGGCGCGCGAGAGCCCGTAGTCGAGGATCGTGATGTCGAGGCCCGAGTAGCCGAAGCGGAGGTCCGGCCGCGAGGGGTCGGGATCCTTTGGCTCGGAGACCTTTCGTATGCAAAGGTTTCCCTCGTGGAGGTCGCGGTGCTGCGTTACGGTTAGGTAAGGGGCGAACCATTTTGGGGACGGGGGAGCGGGACCTACCTCGAAGAGGATGAGGTCCTCCGCCCGCGCCATCGCAATGGCGACGAGCAGAAAGATATCCCACACCTGCTCGACCGTCTCGAGCCTGAAATCCTCCAGTGACGTGCCCGCATCCCCGAGTTCCACCACGAGGAAGCTCGTCCCGTCGAGATACCGGCTCGGCGACGGGTAGAACTGCAGCCGGTCCGGGTCCGCCCTCTTCTCGCGCGCATGGAACGCCCTGTGCGTCTCCACCAGCGCCTTGGGCGCCTTTCCCCTCACCACGTAGCGGTCCTTGTACACCACGAACCCGGGTATGTCGGCCACCCACTCCGACACGCGCAGCTCGCCGAGCAGGTCGCCCACGTCGTGCGGCTCCTCGTCCACGAGCCCCGAGCGCTCCTGCGCCTTGGTCTGCGGCTTGAGCGGCGAGGTGAGGCGGATGACCTTGATAATGCTGGTGCCGCGCGCGTTGGCCACACGGTAGACCTCTGCGTAGGAGGCCTCGGCGATCTTGGTGATGGTGTCCGGGAAGGCGCACACGTCGTCCCAGGTGATTGTGCGGAGGCCGGTCTGGAAGGTGGTGTCGGGGACCAGCGGCTCGACTATCGTCGGCAGCAACGGAGCTTCCTGAGTGTTTTCGGATTTGCTGTTCGTCTCCGTGCTCTTTGTGCGTAGACTCCTTCCACCCGAGTCATCCGTGGCGGGTGCTCCGAGGTCTGCCGCTGGCGCTGTCCCTTGCTCCTGCACCGTCTCTGTTGTCCCCTTAGTAGTCTTTGTCCGGGGATTGTCTGTCGCGGCTTTCAGGGGAGTCTTGTGCTCGTCCTGCAGCTCATCCTCGACCTCTGCCTCGGGCTCATTCCCCTTGGTACCGCTCGTCCTTTGTTTCCTCTTGCTCACGGCTGCCGCGGGAGACTCCAGCTGTTCCGCCACCGTCTCCGCGTCATTCTCTTGAAACACCTCATCCTCCACCTTGACATCCGATATCCTCACACTCCTCCGCACCCCCCTCCTAGGAACCGCCCGTGCTTTTCGGCTCACAGCCCCATCTCCGTCCTCGTCGTCAAGCCTCACCGCGGCCACCAGCTTCGAGAGGTCCCCGACACCGCCATCTTCCGCCAGCTTCTTCCTCGGCGTCCTCCGCACGGGGCTCTGCGGCAGCTCGGCAAAGAGCCTCTCAGCGCGCGGCTTCCTCGTTTGCTTGCCGTACTGCCGCACGGCGCCCGCCCTCGACATGGTCGCACTCTTGCCAGGAATTACTGGGATTTTTGGCGTTTAAAGCAAATATGGCGTCTTTCATGCAGTCGTCTTCTTCTCTGCTCTGTCGGTGGTGTTGATGGATGCACTTCGGGTCTCGAGGTTGACATGCGCCTCTCATTGGGCGACATCCTCCAGGCCTGTTGGCCCAGGAACACAGGCGCCCCCACACAGGCCCCCACCAAAACCCCCACTATCCGCCCACTTGGACCCAGATCCGCGCACAAGCGGCTCTTGGAAAACCTCGCAACGAGCCTCTAACACACACACTACGAGGGTCAAAGTTCACCAACAAACTCGCCCGGCTAGCTCAATCGGTTAGAGCGTCAGACTCTTACTAAAGAAATCTGAAGGCTGCGGGTTCGACTCCCGCGTTGGGTTTAATTCCCAGTGCACCCGAGAAAACTCGGGCCTCTCTTTTTTTGCCTTTTTCTCTTCTTTTTCTGCACTTGGCCCCCTCGTGATGTGCGACATTCGCATCCGGGTGGGTTCAAGTTTTGCAGTGCATGGTATATTCTGTCCGGGGGGGGGCGTAGAACGTGGCGTCGGCAGAGGTTGAAGGACGAACATGGGGACCCTGAGCAAACTGTAGGGACGATCCCTTTTCCGTCTTCATTACGATTATTCCATGCTCGCTGATTCGACTTCGAGGCTACTCATACAAAGAACCGCCCAACCGACACCGCACAATTTGCCCACCAAGACACCAGAGGAACCGTCGCCGCGGGCTCACACCCCTTCATCGCGCCCTGGCCTTTACGGCGAGGCACCCAAAACCGTGAGGCCCGCTTCTTCCACCCCCTGGTCGTCATCTGCTTCCTGCGCTCCTTAATGATGAGGATCCTCCTCAGAGTAGAACGGGACGCCTAAGCCCGCATGGTCTGCTTCTTCTGTCCCTTCCTCGCCTCCTTCTCGCGCTCCTTCTCGAGGAACTTCTTCTGGCTCTTGGCGTCCATGGCGAGCAGCTTCTCGTCGCGCTTCGCCTTCTTGGCGCGCTCCTGCTCGGCTCGACGCTCCTCGGCCTCTTCCTGCTTCTTGAAGCGCTCGAGGTCGGCGATCTGCATGTCGCGGACCTTGCGCACCGTGTTGAGCACCTCGGGCCGGAAGTGGGCGTGCTTGACGAGGAGGTCCGGGAGGCGGAGGAAGTAGGAGAAGAGGGGGAGGAGATCGGCGTAGTCGTCGTTCGACGGGAGGCCGTAGCGGAGGAAGACGCGCTTCTTGGGCTGGGTCTCGTCGATGCTAAGAGGGGGGTCAGTTGGGGGAGGGATTCACGTTAACCGTTGGATAGCAGAGACTCACGTCGTGGGCTTGTCGATGGGCTGGTCGGTGACGATCAGGAACTCAAAGTTGTCGCCAGCCTTGGTCACGGCGTCGATCAGCTCAGGCGTCAAGAAGGTCTGGGTGATCTCGGCGTTCTCCGTCATCACGGCGAGCCACGGCGGCAGCTTCGGGTTGTCCTTGGTGATGGTGAGCGAGGCGTCGTAGCGATCGTCGCGGAGGCGCTGCATGCGTTCCTTGTGCACGATGGCCCAGACGAAGCCGTCGTAGGTCGACTTGTTCACCTTGGCCTCGGAGCCCGGGGTCGCGGCCACGATCTTCTGCTCGCGGCCGTCGAACGGGTAGACGGTGGCGTTGACGGCATCGCGCGGCACGGTGGCGGTGTCCAGGAAGGTGCCGAGGGCGTACTCGATGGCGTTGAGGACGGGGTTGAAGCGCTTCGTCAGGCTGATGTTGATGTCGACGAAGGCGGTGTTCGCGCGGCCCGTGGCGTACGACTCGAACTGGAACAGGCTCTTCTCCTTGACGAGGCTCGAGCCGTCGTCCTGGGTGTCCGGGTTGTGGGGCACGCCGTCAAAGCCCACAGAGCTGAACTCGGAGCGCAGGAGCGGCGCGTGGGCGCGCATCCAGGCCTTGGCCTTGGCCTTGTTGCGCCGCGAGCCAAAGACGTGGAAGACGAAGATGACAGCCACGACGGCGAGGATGTAGCCCTCGATGCGGAAATCCTCGAGGGTGTACCGCTCGTGCACGTTGTACCACTTGGTGAACGGCTTCCCGGCGGCGGCCTGGGGGGCCGTGTCACCGAGGGACGCGCCGGCGGGAGGGGGAGGGGCGTCGGCGAGGGGAGGGGAGTCTCCGAAGTCGGCAAAGTCTGAGGCGCGATGGAAATTAGCAGTTGTCTCATCACCGTGGCGGATGCGCAGTTTGCCGTCGCGAGCGCCGATTGGGACACCAAAGGGGACACGTACCAGAATCGCCCTGGGGAGCCGGGTCCTCAGCGGACTTCCCCCGCACATTGTCTAGGAAACTCGCCATGGTGGAGGCGATAAAGCGAGCTCAAACGGGATGGCCAGCTCGTGGGGAATGGGAGAGAGTGATGGAAAATTGGACAAGCTTCGACGGAAGGCCACGCTGCATGTGGTTGAAGATTGAGCGCACCTGCTTAATTTGGATTCGTGGTGGGAGTGGCCCGTGCGCAGGTCATAGTTGAGCTTGGCACTACTTCTGTTGGCAGGAGCACAATATTGGACGGAGGCAGCAGGCAGTTCAATCACACATTGCAGGAAGAGCGCTGGCGAGGTCAGGGCAATGGATGGCAGAGTTGAGATTCTCTATTCGTAGCTACACATGTCAATTTTTCGCACCCGTGAGGTCACTGCTGAGCCATTGAGCAGCGCTGCACGCTCCGTTCCCCGCATGCGCAAGCCAGTGAGCCTGGAGATTGCGGAGACCCCGCAGAACGTTGGCTTCCCATCAAATCCAGCAGCTTCGATCCGCCCCTTCCATCCCATCGCATCAGCCCTGCGTCTCCTTGGCCAGGATCTCCTCCACCTTCTTCACCTTGTCCGCAAAGGGCTGCTTCTTGTCGGTCCTGCGCGTGTCAGCTCTGTCCAGTCCCCCAGAACCCCTGTCCAAGAACTCACCTCGTCCCAACGCGAATGTCGGTCTGGATCCGCGCACACCCCGTCTGGTGAACCAGCGTATGGGCCTTGCCGACGAGGCTCATGACCTCGTTCCACGGGCCCTCTGCACCGCTGTCAGCGAACCCGCACAAGGCGTCGCGGGGCACGTCTGTCGACTCACCAATGGTCGTGCCGGCCGAGTGCAGGGTGTAGTTCAGCCCGCTCGACCGCACCAGCTTCTGGATCTCGGCGACCTCGGTCGACACCGAGGGCGATCCCGTCCCAATCTGCAACTGCCCGTCAGCCCGGCGACCTCGAGTCGGCGCTCCCCCAAAATCCCTCCCAGTCAGATCAGACACGGGCGACTTACCGGGAGGAGGCAAAAGTCGCACACGCACACCTCCGGCACCTCCAACTTTGAGTAGTCCGTCTTGCTCATTCCGAACACGGGGCCGACCTTGGCGTTGACCTTGGGCTGTTTCGATATGCTGGAGGAGAGTGCGCGTTGAGGAGTCTGGGTCAAGCTGAAGCTGACGCAGCAGCGCCTCGGAGCAGTGATATACTGGGCCCTTCGCAGCGCAGTGCGGGCGACCATTCTCAGCGTAATAGTCGGTTGTCTAAGATGCGAACCTCACAAGCGACTTGTCTATCTCCAGTGTTCCTTTTTCGCCCTGATTACATTCTATTACCCCGAGAGGTTTCTATCTAAGGTGATGTCTACTTTTGGGCTCGGAGACCCGGGCCTCGACCCTTAAATAGAGAATGGTCGCCCCATTCGCTTAGTAATTAAAGACAGGGCCGCTGGCCAATATCCGATTCCGCCTTTCCCAGGCCAAGATCTCGGATGATGCACTTTGTGCCCTCATCCTTTCCCGGGTTCTGTTGAACAGCCCAGCACGCCCCAACGCCAAGTTAACTGAATCCCAGTTTTGACAAAGAAAATGCAACTCAAAATCGCATGTGATGCCCGAAATCAATCCCCAATCCCTTTTGCTATGCTCCCAATCCCAGATTAGAACAGCAGAGACGCCGCCATCACCGACGCCGCCAGCGCCACCATCGCGGTGCCCCTGCCCGTGGCCGCCGCCCTCGACTGCGGGTCCTCCCTCCCCTCGGTGCTCTTGATGCCGTTCAGGCTGTCGGCCACGTCGAGCGTGTTGCCCTCGTCGAAAAAGTCCACCAGGATAAAGGTCGGGTTCTGGCTCCACTCCTCCTTGCACTCGGACACGTGGCGGCCCAGCTGCCCGGCCTGGGACTCCTCGTCGCTGTTGGTGTTCTCGATCTCGCCCACGTCGGGGATCATGATGCCGAGGCCGCCGCCCAGGTCCTGGTACAGGAAGTGGTTCATCAGGGGCAGCATGCCGTTGCTGATGGCCGAGGACCCCGACTCGATGTCCGAGGGCCGGTCGGCCGAGCAGTTGAAGCCGCCGGGCGTGGTGACCTCGAAGGGCGTCTCGAAGACGTAGGTGAACTCGTCGAGGAGGTAGGGGTGCTCGCTACTCTCGTCGATGTTGGTGACGAACGAGACGAGCCTCTTGTTGTCGTTGATCATCTTTGCCAGCGTGGGCCACGACGTCTTGCTGTCGCCCGCGGGCTCGTACCCGTACTCGCTGATGCCGGCGCCGTCGAAGGCATTGCCGAACTCCGAGGCCTCCTTGCTGTCCGAGTTGACCAGCAGGACCGTCACCACGTCGTTCTGGTTGTCGTCCATCCACGTCTTGATGGAGCCGAGCCAGTCCTCCAGCGGCCCCGCGTCGAGGAGGCTGCACGAGGAGTGGCAGAGGCGGAGGGTGCTGTTCTCGTAGTGCACCTGCGCCTGGAGAAGGCGGAGGCCGGCGTCGAGGGCGCGGGTGGCGTTGAAGTACTGGTTGCCGGCTATCGAGTCGTTTGTGGTGTCGTCGCGGACGAAGGCCGAGTTGTGGCCGCCTAGGTGGGTGACCTCGGAGTACTTGCGGTCGCAGAGGCTGGGCGAGTTGTTGCAGGCAACATCGTCCTGCCGCGCGGCGAGGCGGGAGGGCACCCGCGAGGCGTGGGCGAGAGTCGCGGGGAGGGCGAGGGCGGCCGTCGCCCAGGTCGCTATCGACGTGTGCATCGTCGTGTGGTTTCTCGCCGGGAGCGAGCGAAGGCTGATTTGGTGTGTCTTGGTGTTGCGAGCGAGCGTTGCAAGAGCTGCAGTATGGGGCAGGAAAGACACGAAGGGTATCAGCAAGAAAAAAGAAAGACAGGTTTGTGTCAAACGCTGGAGACTGTCAGGGGAAGGCAAAACAGCTGGGTCGGCCGATAATAAAAGGATACCGGCAAGCCCACGCCCGTTCCTCGCGCTACCCAAGTCCGAAACGCTGAACATGCTTTGTACCTGCCCCACCACACGCCACTCCCACCAGACTTGACTGAGGGTGTCTGTCCTTGGCCGGTCCCACCTCCGGTCGGGCCAACCACCCCGGCCGCCGTGGAATCCGCAACCGCAGTCCGGACAGCCTCTCACAGGTCGCCGAGTCCTCACCAACCACCAAGCAGCGCAAGGCATTGCGCCTGGTTGACATCACCGCATCCGGCCAGCCCAGTCGTTTCCTTGTTTACTACCGCGCATTCCAGCCTCCAGCACACCAACCCCCATTTATGTGGGCATCTTTGTGCAGTCGCTCGGGGAACAAAGACAGCCCGCTCAAATCAAGGCAGACGGCGGTTCCAGGGTCCACGCGGCTCAAGGGGCCCCCCCCCAATGCGGGAAGTCAAGACGCGGTTTCACCGGAATGTGCGGGAGAGCGGTTGCCAAGTTTCTGGCGTACGGGGGGCAGGACAGGGGCAAGGGCGCCAGGGGCTTCCCCAGTGGCCGGCCGGTGGACCGAGCAAAGGAGGCGGTGCTGGTCGGGGATTGGCTGACGTGAAACGCGAAAGGCCTTGCGTCGTCATCAGCCGAGCTGGCTCGTGCAGGCGACTGCGCCCCAGTCCAGGAAGAACACGAGCGTGGAATGTCATCCACTCGCTCAGAGTGTCCCTGATGTCACGGGTCCAAAAGCAACATGAACGAGGGCGTTGGCACTGGCAACGGGACCGTGATTTGTGCAGCACAGAATACGGGGTCCACAGTGGCATAAAACCTGGCTGCTTACGGTATGTGCAGGTATTACCCACTGGGGCCACAGGCCAGCGCAGCGGACATGCCCTGCCCCAGCCCCAGCCCGCCACGCTGTGTGGCGCGTCGGTGTCCACGCCAGCCGATGCTTTGTGTGTAAGACCAAGTATTCCCTCGCGATTCCTCGTATACTTGCCTTTTCATATACGAGTCCTCCTTTGCGGTGGGCCGCCGCCCCCCGGCCAGAATTCCAGAGCACTCTGGAGGCGCTCGGGCGACCGAACCTTATTTGTGAACAACCCGGTCGCGACCTCCCGTCGTTTGCCTCTGCCGCCTGGGTTTGACAGTGCCGTCTGACGCACGGTAACAAGTTTGCAAGTACGGGGCGCGCTGCAGGCTTGCCGAGATGACGGCGACACGAGCTGTCTGTTCCACCAGTAACACCGACTTCTCGTGTGGATGAAGGAAGCGAGACTGTGATTTCTCCCCACGCGGCAGGAATCGCACCCTCGCCTGCTGCGACCGGCCAGTGACCCCGGTTTCAGACGACAGGCGGCCATGTCCAATACTTCAGGTGGGTGGACGACAACGGGGGCCAAGGGGCAAGCGCCCACTCGTATTACCGCTTCATCTCATCTCAGATGCCCTTGGCCTTCGATCCAGGATCCAGGATCTGTCGATCGTCCTTTGCGCAGAACATTCCTGCCATATCCGCACGGATCTCCAGCGGGGGGAAAGCTCGTATCATCCCAAGCCTGCACACATACGAGATACATGCAGGTATAAAGGCCTCATTGATCCCAACGAGTGCCTCGAAGGATTCCGCATACTTATCCGATGAGAGAGCCACGATCATCGGGTGCACTCGCCTTCCGGAACGTAGCCGAAAGCCCCTGTCATTTGGACGGCCCGGCCCTGTCTCAGCTGTTGGCTGTTCGGGCAAGAGTTGCGCGCTTTCCGTCCGGCATCCGGCTGCAAGGCCGGATTCGGACATGATCTCGCCCAAGTTGCCCTCACGGCAAAGCCCCGGCACGCGCTCGGGGCGCCCGCCCCGAGGGTGCTCGTAGCTCAGAGAAGAGCCATTTTCAAGAGATCAGTACAACCATCGTAAGATAAAGTCAGCTCGCAATGTGTCAAAACTGTGCAGCTATCACGCGCGCCCTTGGCCCTTACACAAAAGTGGTACAACGTGCACGAGCGGTACACCTTCGAGGATTTCCGCATCGAGGGCTACATCCTCGTCGTCGCCGTCGTGGCCGTCATCTTCGTCTTCCACGTCTTTGGCTCGCGGCGCAACAAGGCCAAGGCCAAGGCCTGGATGCGCGCCCACGCGCCGCTCCTGCGCTCCGAGTAATACCAGCTGCCGGGATTCCAGTCATAAATTACTGGTTGGCGCATATCCGAGTCTCTTCAGAGTCATCTTGGCGATGATGTGTTGGTGGTGGGGGAAGAAAGGGGGTGGAACCGGAAGTCCAAGGTGGCTGTCGTGAACCTGCTGTTGCGGCGTGGCCTCGGGGCACCAAGCGGCTCGCGAAGGTCAAGGGCTTTCAGTTCAAGAGCCCAGACTGCAAAAATAGCGCCTTGTATGGCCGGTCGTTCGGTCACGTTGGGTACGTAGACCCAGAACTAGGGAACAAGAAGCATCCTAGGTTGGGCCGCCGGGCGGGCGACTCACGATCCCACACACGAATGGGGCACATCACAGGCGTCATGTCCACTCTCCAGACACTCGAATAAGTCTCGGATGGGGTTATTTGCCCGCGAAGGGCAAAAAAAAAGTGTGGTGGGCCATGGGTACGAAGGTACCAGGTATCGAAGTCGACGAACTTCGGCTCTCAGCGGACGAAAGCTGGCCAAAAAAAGATTGCGGTGAGGGCGGATTGAACGCCCGACCTTTAGATTGCAGAACCGAAGTGCTACTTCAGTCTAACGCTCTCCCAACTGAGCTATCCCCGCTTCTTGTTGAAGACTACACTTAGAACCTTGGTAATAAGTCCTCGTTCATTTCCGAGGTCGGCGGAGGCGGACTTGGTGACGTGGGGCGAATCCGATGATGTGGGGCGCTGTGAGTGGGGCGAATCTGAAGGTGTGGGGCAGATCCAAAGGTATGGGCGCTTATTGGTCGGCGGGGCTCCCGTCCCGCTGGGCCCACAAATTCCGCTGACAAAGACAAAACCACCAACACGGGCCAGCGAAGCTGGCCCGTGAGGCGGGGAAGGGCACTCGACGATTCCGTCCATCTCGGGCCAAGCCCAACTCAGTAAATAACTAAATCAGCGTGGCCCTTTTTGATACGCTCGATGCGCACGCCCTATCCGTGCCCACATGCAGTTGGGGTTTGCGTGAAGGGAGCGCGTGACCAAAATGCGTTGATACTTGTGTCGGCACCTGCCGCTGGCAGCTGCCAGCACAGCCGACCTCCAGTTGGCCCTCCACATGGATAAGAGAAGGGCGCCTCAACCTGGTGCAATGCACATGGACGTCCTGTTACCAAAGCTCCATCAGCTTAGATCTCAGCAGGACAACAAGCAGAGGCAAGAATAATAACTTGTGTTTTCCCGGAGAATAGTCTTCCGGAGACTTTGAATACACTGTCGTTATACTCCGATACAGCGATAGACTTGTATCTCTTGCACCTCTTCACTTCCCCCTTGCACGTTAGCGCTTACTCTGTGATAGAGTTGAGGACTGCCATATTCTGGTAGGACCGATCCTGCGAATCTAAAATGTTAGGAGAGGGCAAGGGAATCGCTTGATTGCAATAATAATGGTGCCCAAGGCTTCACTTTGTTTACAGTATGAGGTGAAACCGACTGTATTCTGAATATCCAAAACCCTGGCGAGGAAACAGCACCCCTCGTACATCACCACAGCAGCACGAGTGCATATAGCGAGCGGAAAGGAATGGCAGGAGAAACTGATCTACCTCTGAAGCGGTGATTCTTTCTGGAAACGGTGCCTGCCTCCTCTGGGCATGAAACGAGGCGGAATCACTATTGACCTAGAAGGAAGGCAAGGAAGACACGACGGCTTAAGATATCTGCTAAGGGAAGGTATTGTTTTGGGGTTCACGGGAGGGTTTGCAAGTCGCTACTGATTCCGATTCCAGTCAGAGGGACGCATTACTGTGAAAGAGGAGATTGTCTTGATTCTCGCCAATTGAATGTAGCAAGCGGTATCGAATTATGATGCCAGCAAACGCAACTCGTGTACACATGAAACAAACAGCAATTGACACTCAGCGCAAAATACAATCCCACGCCGTCCCAGCCCAGCTCCGTCAAACCCAAAGACCATCCCAGCTCATACAGTCCACCATGTTTCCAAACGAGTGTTTCGCCGGGCCCCGTTCAGTACGCCGGCGGGCCCCAGACGCTCTTGACGAACTTCCTGATCTTGCCGCCGGGCATCCCTTCGCGGGAGCCCCAGCTCACCTGGCTCTGCCGCCTCTCGACGCGGTTCGTGACGCCGCCGGCGTCCGTGGAGGGCGTTCTCGTCGACATGTACCTGTCCTTCATGCCTGTTGCGGGGGACCGTCAGCGGGGCTGTGCTTTCTGGGCTTGGGGAGCCGTGGGTATGGGAGTTGTTGGATGATGGTTGGAGAACGGGGTGAAGCTTACCGCTGCTGTCATTCCGGTTCGGGTTGTTCAACACCGCGTCCAGCTTCTCCTTGGCCTTTACCGACGCCTTGCCCATATTGTCTGGTCTTGTCAAAGGTTTTTCGTCCTTTGTCTGATACGATGGTAGTCGTGGATGTTTGAGTGTCTGGCTCAGATGATGTTGGTGTAATCTGATATAGATATACGTCGATTCGCCGAGTCGCCCTCTCATTCCGCAAAGCAGCCCACCCACCCTTTATAAGGGCATCCCCTCCTTACGTAGACCCCATGATCTGCACCTTGCCGCCCACATGATGATAACATGACATCGGCTACCCCAGACTTTACCCCACGTTATGCGTCGACGGCCATTGGATGCAACACAGAAAGTCAAATTCACTGCTTTGTAATACTCCTACAAGCATTCCCTGAACAAACAAAACGCAAAAAACCACTCCCGGCACTTTGTGGCGTAACAATGTGTGTCTAGGAGTGTGTGGAAAACCCCCGAATGATGGAAGAATGGATGGACGAGTAGGAAACGTTGACGAGGTAAGGAAAGTAGAGAAGAGAAAGATGAACCAAACAAAATCCCGTGACCAACACGACGGCGTCCAGCCGACGCAAAACCATTAAACCCCATCCTGGAAACTCCTCCGCCGCCCGCCTCTTCACCGCCGGTAAGAGAACTTCCGGAAAAAAGGATATCATGTCAAACATGTCCCTCGTCCCTCATATCCATGCTTCGTCCATCCTCGTAAGTCAAAAGTGCGCCGGGGTAGGGAAAAAAGAAGCCTGTCTCAGCTGTACATGCTCTTCGTCCGCGAGTGAACGCGCTTCCCCTCGGCCTTCCTCCGCATGCTGGCCTCTCTCTTGAGCACAATCTCGCACCACTTGCTCCTCCGCGCATTGTTGCTCTCGTCGTCTAGGCCGCTGTCGCCGCGCCCGACGATCTCGCTGAGCACCTTCATCCAGCCCTCCTTGTCCTCGGGAGTGTCGGCGTAAAAGTCAATCACCTCGCCGTTGTTGAAGCGCATGCGGAAGCCTTCCTCGACAAACATGTAGCCCTCCTCCTCCTCTGCAAACGCCGACCGGCGGCGTTTTCCACCGCGGCCCATCGTCTCCTTTTCGGTCAGTGTCCGCCTGTCATCGATAAGACGTTTGGCATTGCCGAGGTTGATGGTCGCACGCGGCTGCCGGGTAGCCTCGTGGTACGCCGTCAGCTTGGTGCCTATGAGCTTGAAGTAGCGCCGACGCCAGTACTGTGCAAACTGTTAGGACGTGTCTATGCGGTCTCGCCTGAGGAATATAAACTTACCGGGCAGTCACCACCCTGCTGGCTCAGATGGCCCTCCCAGTTCCTCGATTGGCGCTCTTCCGCGGCCTTGAGCTCGCGGATGCAGGAGTTCATGCTCTTGGGCATGTCCTCGTCCGCGGTGCCCTTGGGGCGCGGCGCGAACAGGAGCTGCAGCTCGAGCTTCCCGATCTTGTACGGCGCCCGCCTCACAACCGCCGTGTTCCCGCGCTTGCTCTTGACGCTCGACGCGAAGGCCGCCTCCTCCGTGGCCCACTCGTTGAAGCAGGCCACTTCCGCGATGTACGGTCGGCCGAAGCACCGGGATTCGTGCTCCTTAAGGCAGACGTACGACCGAGCGAAGCTGCCGTCCTCGGCGACCAGCGGGGAGAGGAGCTCGTACGCCGACGGCGCGGCATTCAGCTGGCGCGCGTGCATGTCCCTCTGGTGAGCCAGTCTCTGTTCTTCCTCGCGCTGGCGCATCTCCATCTCCCTGCGCTTCTTGGGCGACGCGAACACGCGGCTGAATGTGGACGTCTTGGTCTTGGCAGGCTTGGTGGGAGAGGCCGCAGCAGGCCGGTGGGCAGGCTTCTCCAGCTTGACGTTGAGTGTGAGCTGGAACTCGAGATCGTTGGGAACGACAAGCTCGAATTCCTGGCCGATGGGCGCATTCCGCGCCATCTCGAGCCAGGCAGTGGTCACGCAGTGGACACCATTGTCCAGCGTCAGGCTGAACCATGTTCGCTCAGCTAGTAACCACGTTAGCTGGGAGAATTCACCACCTAGGAACCTCGGGAGCTTACTCTTGGAGATCGGCAAATCAAGGTCCTTGACGCCCATGACCTTGACGAACAACCGTCCCCTCTCGCCGCTCTCGGGAGAGGCAATCTCGGCGCCGTAGTCCTCCTCGGCCAGGGGGTTGAGGCCCGTTGTGTTGCTCTCACGGCCCGGCATGGGAGGCACGGCACCGCTGGGACCGCCTCGCTTCTTGAAGCTCCTCTGGCGCATCCGTCCGTTCCACGGCTCAACCGTCCACGACTGGGGACGGTCCGCCTTGACAGGCGAGTTGCCGGCAGACCGAGTCTTCCAAGGGTCATCGCTCTCCTTGTCACTCGCCGCGACCAGCTTCGTGTTGTGTCGCATCAGATAACCGCGCTGTAGTTGTCCATTCATGTTAGCACTCTGCGGCCTTGAGATGTTCTCCTGGGACTTGGCTCCAGACACTCGTCTGGTGGGGTGAAGGGCAGTGCTGTGTGATGCTTTTTGGTCGGTGACCTGGTTGAACGCCACCTTTTGGTTCTCAATGACCCGGTCAAAGTCCTTGTCTAGGCTGAGACCCATATCGAGGTCCAACGTGAGACTGCGCTTGTGGAAGCTGGGTTCCCTTTCGCCGCCCACGCTGCCGCCGAGCCCTCCCTGCATGTCCTGTGAGAGTCGATTCTGGTGGCGGTCGGGGATGGGTGGAACGTCGGGCACCTCTCGGCTGACCTGACGCCTGGCTTCCCGCATCGCCATGAGGTCGGAGGGAGTGGCAGAGGGGCGGGTCTTGAGCTTCGACCCGGAGGCCTTGATAGTTGCAACGCGCTCGGGAATGTCGGGAGACGGAAGGCGGATCTCCTCCTCCGACTCTTCAACCACATCGTCCTCGTAGTCCGAAACAGGGTGGTGAATGACAGAATCGGGTGTTCCCTCGCCCTCGTACTCCTCAGGCTCACCCCAGCCCGACCCGTCATACTCGGGCTTGGAGAGGGGCTTCTGCTCCGGCGTGAAGGGGCGTTGCAGGAATGCGTGCGCATCAACCATGGAAAGGGAGTCCCGTTTCTCAGAGTTGTCCGGCCGAGGAAGGACTGGGCCGTTCAAGATTGGTGTGGGCGTACCAGACTCAGAAGTCGGCCCTTGCTCTCCCGCCTCTCCCTTCCCACCCGGGCTCGCCTGGGGAGTCATCTCGTCCTGTGAGTTGTGGTCCCTGGGCGCAGGGCATTCCGGCTGTTCCTGTGAAGCCGAAGGGGCAGAATAGTTGCTTTCAGACTCGGCGTCGTTGTCCTCGTGGATGACGATCGACTCCTCGTCGTTCACGGACATGTCGCGGATGGGATAGCTATCTTCGCGCTCCTCATGCTCGGCAAGTTCAGGACGGACGATCACGCTGCCTTCGTCCTCCTCCAGGATGGAGTCATGCTCGGTTGACGGGATCGGCACGTCGGGGTCGAGAGGCGGCATCTGCCGCTCAGGGCTGGAAGCCGGCGGAGGCGAGGAGAAATGGTAATCAGACTCGCGATCAAAGGTCTTGCCATTAACGCGACGTAGGATCGATTCGCGAGAGATGCGCGGGGGAAGCTGGTAATCCAGACCCGAAAGATCACCGATCGTATCATCTTCCTCATCCGCCTCTGTGGGTGCTTGGCTGGCATTGTCCGTCTCAGACATGGGACTCGAGAACCTGTCGCGCGGAGCGGCTCGGCGCATACGACGCTCCCTCTGCCGCTCAGCAGCAGTCTTACCAGCATTGCTGTCGTCGGAAAGCATCATAAGCTTTAGCCTCTCCTCGAGTGACATCTTTCCGTTGCCAATGTTTTGTGCCTCGGGGCTCGCGGAGGCCGAAGGAGGCGAGGGCAGACTCCTGTGGGACGATGGAGAGTCCCGAGAGTTGGATCCGGAAGACTGGTTCATGCCCGGGAGAGGTGGCAGAGGCCGGTGCTCGCCGTTGGAGTTGGAGGAGTCATTCCTCTGTTGGGAAGGGTAGCCGGCCGAGGCCCGCGAGGCCATGCCCTCCGGTGCAGGGCTGGAGTCATAGAAGGGATCTTCTCCGCGCGACGGGCTGTCCTGCTTCCAGTCGTCAGGACCGACAACGGGCGTCTTGTCTGTGTCCTCGAGAGAGGCATCGAAGCTATCTTCTTGGCCTTCCATGTCGTGATGAGGATAGAAATGGTCGTACTCGTCGTCCTCATCAGACTCGTAGCTGCCCTCGCGCGAGTTGGAGCCAATTGAAGACAAGTCGGGCGTCGCCATCTCGTATTCGTTCACCTGAGGCGGCCCATTGTCAAAAGTAACGCTCTTGGCGTGTCGGTGGAGGAATCGGCCTTCGCTGCGGGGTTCGTTCACCCAGGTGCCGGTGGACTCGTCGAAGCTGCTCCTGAAGCGCGTAGCTGACATGGAGGACTTGATCGGCGATGGGTGGTCCTTGGTGGGTGTCTTTGGAGGGTTGGAATCCGAGAATTCCTCGTAGCTCGCCTTTGTCGGGCTGTAGAGAGGAATGTCCGTCTTGCTCTGGCTTCTCTGGTGGCCATGGCCCTTCCTCTGAGGGCCCTGAGGCGAGGAGGCAGTATCCGAGCGGAGGCCGGCGGATCCCCTACCGCCGAAGGCATTCCCTTGCACCTTAGCGAGGGGCCGCTCAATGTGGGGGACGTGGGTTGGGTCGTATTCGCGCTTCTGCTCGAGCGCGAGGATGTTGCTGTTCTTCACCCTCGAGGCCTTCTGCAGGCGTTCGAGGGAGGAGCGACGCAGCGGCGAGGGAGAGGTGATGCGATCGCCGTATAGACTGTTTTCGGTGCTCGTGTTACGAGTGTGCCAAAACACCCGGGGCGACGCCGCGCCGTCAGCCGGCGATGACTGGAAAGGGGACGAATCCGTGTTTAGGGACATTTTCTGGAGCGGGTTAGTTAGAGCTTGACTCGGTCGAGACGTGATGGGCAGCTACGAACCTTGGTGGTTTGGTTCCAGCTGGGCGAGTTTCTACGCTTCTCGCTAGGAGAGATCTCCGAGAGAGGACGAGGGACGCGTCCCGCCATCTTGGTCGGCGACTTGGAGATGCGCAAAGGATTCACCTGAAAGAAAGGTCAGCAACGACATACGCTGGCTTGAAGCTGTGCTGTGGCTCACCGAATCAGACATGCTCTCTGAGCAACTGCTTGCTTTCTTGCGATAACCCGATTAACCAAGAGCTATAGCTTTGGCAAAATGCATTGGGTAGAGATGAAGGACGAAAGTCAGGTCTGGTGGAGAATGTGCACCAAGGAAAGAGTGGCTGTGATCTTATGGCCCAGCCAGAGATGCGCTGATGGCTGGATCTTTGCGATGCAGCGCTCCAGAGTGCTGGCTTCTTGACTAGCGCTGTTGCTGTCGCAGATTGCGGCGAAGGAAAGTGCACCACAGCTCCTTCCTCAAACAATATGGCTGGCTGGTGCTGATGCCTAGAATGCCAGAGAGTGCAATGGAGAAACCAAGGGAAGAAAAACCGAGTTGCTCTGGACAGGTGGGTTCTCGGGATGTGTGTATGGGAGACGAGGTTGTCGTTTAATAAGGACCCCTCGAATCTTGGGCGTTCGGCAGGAGGTTGCACCTGTTTCGGCGGGAAAGCGCAGCTGCAGGAGTAAACAAACAGGGGATGGTGGGCGCTCGTAAAGCTCATGCGCAGGTGTTGCCGGGGAGACCAATGCCGGCGTCCCCTGGGGCATCGACTCTGATTGGCTGGGGTGGACTGAGCACCCGGCGCACGTGCCTCTAATTGTCTCGAAACCCGGGACGGCGCACTGCTTACGGCAATATACCGCTTAGAGAGAATTAATACCTCAGTATCGGGACATCTGTCCTTATCCGTTATTATCGATGTTATCGATAAGAACCCCACCGAGATAAGCCTAATTTTTTTTCTGGGGGTCCTTTGCGCCCAGAAAGACCAGCAAGAATTTGCTGCCACCAACTCCAACTCGACATACATACAGCCCATACCCCCCGAACCAAAATGAAGAGAAAGCTCGATGCCAACGACGAGCCGGCCGCTGCTAAGCAGTCCGATGCCAAGACCCAAGACCCGAAGCCGACCTTTGCGGACTTTGGCCTCGATCCGCGTCTGGTTCAAGCAATCGCCCAGGAAAAGTACAGGGAACCAACTCTCGTCCAAACCAAGGCCATCCCCCTTGCGTTAGAAGGAAAGGATGTTCTGGCGAAAGCAAAGACGGGCTCTGGGAAGACGGCCGCCTACCTTCTCCCAGTACTCCAATCCATCCTGAAGAGGAAGCAGGTGAGTGCCATCGTCCCCATGATCCCGAGCCACCCCTCTCTAACAGGATATATCAGTCGGCCTCGAGCGCATTCACCGCAGCCCTGATCCTCGTGCCCACTCGGGAGCTGGCGGACCAGGTCCACAAGGTCATCGAGGCCCTGGTATCCTTCTGCGCCAAGGATATCCAAGCGATCAAGCTTACCGACAAAGTCTCCGACGCCGTGCAGCGGTCGCTGCTCTCCAACTCGCCCGATATCGTTGTCTCCACTCCTTCGAGGGCGTGGACCAACATCACCTCTTCGGCGCTGTCTCTCGAAAAGCTCACGCACCTTGTTCTGGACGAGGCCGACCTGGTCCTGTCTTACGGCTATGAGGAGGATCTTCAGAACGTCGCGAAGAAGCTACCGAAGGGGGTCCAGACGATTCTCATGAGCGCTACTCTTACCACAGAGGTAGACACGCTAAAGGGCATCTTCTCGCGGAATCCTGCCGTCCTGAACTTGGAGGAGAAGGACGAGGAAGGAGAAGGGGTCTCACAATACGTGGTCAAGTACGTCTGCTTGGCCGTCCGCACAACTCGTCACGTAACTAACAACCGCATAGATGTGCCGAAGACGAAAAGTTCCTTCTAATCTACGTCATCTTCAAGCTCAGGCTCATCAAGGGCAAGAGCATCATCTTCGTCGCCGACGTTGACCGGTGCTACCGGCTAAAGCTGTACTTTGAGCAGTTCGGCATCCGCAGCTGCATTCTAAACTCGGAGCTACCCGTCAACTCGAGAATACACGTCGTCGAAGAGTTCAACAAGAACGTCTACGACGTCATCATCGCCTCGGATGAGAACGAGATCATCCCCGACGAGGAAGCGCCCAAGGAGGGAGGTGAGAATGGGGCTGATCCGGCCGAGAAGACAAACTCCAAGGGCGCGGAGGGCCCAAAGAAGAAGAGGCAGAGGATGACACGTAGGGACAAGGAGTTCGGAGTGTCGCGAGGCATCGACTTCAAGAACGTGGCCTGCGTCATCAATTTTGACCTCCCCACGTCGGCCAAGTCATACACGCACAGGATAGGAAGGACGGGCAGGGCGGGGCAGACGGGAATGGCTCTGTCGTTTGTCATCCCGAGTGATCAGTACCGCAAGCACCCGCCGACGTCGGTCGAGACGACGGAGAACGACGAGAGGATTCTTGCACGGATCACGAAGCAGCAGGGGAAGCAGGGCAAGGAGGTCAAGCCGTACAACTTTGACATGGAGCAGGTGGACGCCTTCCGGTACCGGATGAACGACGCGCTGCGGGCGGTCACCAAGGTGGCTGTCCGCGAGGCGAGGACGCGGGAGCTGCGCGAGGAGCTCCTCAAGAGCGAGAAGCTGAAGCGCCACTTTGAGGAGAACCCGTCGGAGATGCACCACCTGCGGCACGACGGCGAGCTGAGGGCGGCGCGCACACAGGCACACCTGAAGCACGTGCCGGACTACCTGCTGCCCTCGGACAAAAAGAAGGGCCTCACGCAGGAGGTGGGCTTCGTGCCGTTCAACAAGGCGGACAAGAAGACGCGGAAACAGCGCAAGTTCAAGGTTGGCAAGAAAAAGTCGGATCCGCTGAGGTCCTTCAAGGCGCGGTCGAGGAAGTAGGAGGTGGTAGACTACGAGTACGGAGGATAACTGAATAATCTATTTTTTTCACGGCGTACATTCGCGGAAAGGCCCAATGGACGCACATCACCATTTGGGCGGCGTCGTGAGCCCGGGCGACGTATAAGCGAGGCTCATGCGCAGTCCGCTTCAAACACTTGGGCGTTCGTTCCCTTGGCAGGAACGCCTCGCATGCTTGCACCAAAAACAAAAGCCCATCTCGCACCTCGTGGAGCGCCGGTCCAAAAGCCCGCAGCTTGATTCGCCCATTGCAGTACCGCAGCGCCCCACCGGGCGTATGCATTGTATGTATGCTCAATGTCGGTTTTGGTGGTGGTGGCGCGCGGGCGGGTCTCTCCCGTCGCCCCCACCGGCGCCCCACGGCCCGGCGACCGCGCCAGGTGGGCCCACACGCCGATCTCCGGGCGCTCCTCGGCGTTGCTGCCGTTTTGGGGGACTCCGTTCTCCCGCGGACGACGTCCCAATCCTCTCGGCCGGGAAAGGGGACAGGGGCCCCGACAGTTTGTTTTCGTTGCGGGTAGATTGGGTGGGCTAATTGGACTCCATAGCGGAGGGCGAGCTTGCCTGGGGAATGAGCTTATGTCTGTCTGATTTGCACGCATGGACAGCATTGATGGGATTTTTCATGTCTGATTCATGTTGGCGGAGGCCGGACAGAATGTGACGGTGGACCGGGTCTCGAGCCTTGGATTCCGCGAGGAATGTGGAACCCTGTTCTACATCGACCGAACTTCCAACCATTTCCCGCCAGCACCGCGCCATACCAAGAAATTCTTGCCTGCAGGTCTACCGAGATACCACCAGAGCGCAATCAGCTCGCACCCGGCCGCCCAAAGACCCACCGCCCAGCCTTTTTCAGGGCCGTACGTCATTGTTATCACGCATCCGGAGCCCCACTCTCGTCAGATCTGTCAACGACATTGGCTCCCGCCCAAGAGCCGGCGCTAACATGGTCCAACCTCAACCTCCGCTGCCGGCGATCTAATTTCGGGAGATTTGTTCCATCACACGTCACGCATGAAGGGCGGCCGATGCCAAGATGCCGTCCTAGGATTATCAATCCCGGGCCTGCGATCGGACGGTCGATGCGGAGGGAGTGGGGACTTGGCCGATCATGGTAAAACCAGGCCGTGGGTGTTTGCTGTTTATTAATGTGCGCTCCGTGGACGGAGGAGGCCCGTCATCCACCTGCGAACTCTCGTATGCCCGGACCATGCCGTGTCTCCGGCCGGAGGTTGGACACGGCGATGGTGTCACGCAGACTCTATTTTGCGGTCCCAAGACCGGGTACTCGCTCACACAACACAGCCCGACATGCAGTCCCCGAGCTCTGGACCCACATTGTCCTCTCCCTGACCTCGGGACGAGACCTCTCGCTCCCCCTTGCCTGGCCCCTCCCGCCAATGCCATGGCTCGCAGGTACACGCCTTCTTCATGTGTCACATTGGCTGCCGGAGGCTGTTCCCGCGCCGGTAGTACCTCCGTATACCGAGCAGAATGTGGCCAGGGCATCCCCGTTCCTGAGCGAAGACCGACGCCTGCATACGGGGCACGCCCATAAACAGAAGTAGGAACGAAACAAAAACTGGATATTACCAACCCGAAGGCAACAAATGCAGTCCCATCTAGACAAAACCTTCTCGCCGTGGTCTCCACTTCCCCGATCATCCCCACTTTGAGGTTTTCGCGTGTGATGCCCCAGTTCTTGCCGTAACAGTGGCGTTACACTTTCGTAGATGGCACGCTCTAGAACAGGGGCGCTTGCCACGGCAGCTACCACCGGAGTACTTGTGCCAGAGGGTCCTCCAATCACCCAGCATATGTTTGCTAAGACAGGCTAGACTAACGGCGCCTTCTCTCACCGGACCCTAAAGTCTCGGCCACCGCGTTCTCCAGCTAGAGTTTGTATCCTCCGGAGGCGACGCCTAACACTCAGGCACCTTACATCATCCGCCCCGTAAGCTTTCCATATAAGCTTCCCCATCCTTCCTTTCCTCCTTACCTCCATCATCACCGGGTCGTCACACACAGCCTAATCCTCCCCACAGGAAACCGATCTTCCACCGGGAATCCGATCTGTCGATCCCGCATACATCAGCGCCCAACATTCGCTGCCGGTAAACAAAGGCTGACCGCCTCGACCGCCGCCAAGATGAGGTTATCACAAACCTTCCTCGCCATAGCCCTGGGCGACATGGCTTCCCTAGGGCTGGCCCAGTGCCCCTACGCCGCGGGCGGGGCGGCGCTGCACCGCCGGGACGACGACACCTCGCAAGGCTCCATCCAGGACCACGACGTGGTGGTGGACGGCGAAGACGACTACATGACGTCCGACGTTGGTGGGCCCTTCACCGAGCAGAGGAGTCTGAAGGCCGGCCGCCGGGGCCCCACGCTTATGGAGGACTTTGCCTTCCGCCAGAAGATGATGCACTTTGACCACGAGAGGGTAGGTGCGCCCATGGCGGAACGAATCACCAAAGAGGACAAGAGGCACTAACACGAAGCCATAGGTACCGGAACGTGTCGTCCACGCCCGCGGCGCCGGAGCCCACGGTACCTTTACAAGCTACGGCGACTACAGCGACCTTACGGCCGCTTCCTTCCTCGGCGAGGAGGGCAAGGAGACCCCGATGTTCGTGCGATTCTCGACCGTCGCCGGATCAAGGGGCAGCGCCGATACCGTACGAGATATCCACGGCTTTGCCACTCGATTGTATGTCCCATTGCCCAAGCTAGTTCCCGCTGGGAGGGTGGAATGAGGGATTAGACTAACACGAAACTTGCAGCTACACGGACGAGGGCAACTTCGACATCGTCGGTACGCCACACGGCCTCCCCGATCCCCTTTAAGCGTAAGACTGACCTGGAAATTCAGGAAATTCGGCTCCGGTCTTCTTTATTCAGGATGCAGCGCAATTCCCCGATCTGATCCACTCGGTGAAGCCATCGCCGGACAAGGAGATCCCGCAGGCCGCCACTGCCCACGACTCAGCCTGGGACTTCTTCAGCGCGCAGCACACGTCGCTACACACCCTATTCTGGGCCATGTCCGGCCACGGCATTCCTCGCAGCTTTAGGCACGTTGTAAGTAGTCCGCTTTGGGAGCTTCACGGGGTGCGGCACTGACACGGACGGGCTAGAACGGATTCGGTGTCAACACCTACCGCTTTGTCAACAACGATGGCGAGTCCAAGCTCATCAAGTGGCACTGGAGGTCTATGCAGGGCACGGCTAGCTTAGTTTGGGAGGAGGCTCAGGCCGCCGCGGGTGGGAACGCCGACATCCACCGCGCCGATCTGTGGGACGCCATCGAGGAGGGCAACTACCCCGAGTGTAAGTCAGCTACGACTTTCCGTGACTCACGCTCTTTCCCGTGAATATATACTAACTCGAAGACAGGGGAGCTAAGCGTTCAGGTCATCAATGAGAACCAGGCGCAGGCCTTCGGCTTCGACGTTCTCGACGCCACCAAGCTTATCCCCGAGGAGATCGCGCCGCTGAGGAAGCTCGGGAAGATGCGCCTAGACAGGAACCCCCGGAACTACTTCGCCGAGACGGAGCAGATCATGTTCCAGCCCGCCCACCTGGTCCGCGGAATCGACTTTAGCGAGGATCCCCTTCTCCAGGGCCGTCTCTTCAGCTACCTCGACACGCAGCTCAGCCGCCACAACGGCCCCAACTTCGAGCAGCTCCCCATCAACAGGCCCATTACGCCGATCCACAACAACAACCGGGACGGTGCCGGTCAGATGTTGATCCATGAGAACGTTGCGCACTGTAAGTTCATCCTCTCCTTTCTACCCCTTTATCCTCCCCCTCTACCCCTATATGGTTCGGTTTCTAACGCCCGACTCTGCAGACCAGCCCAACACTATCGGCAACAACAAGCCCATGCAGGCGAACGAGACTCATGGACGAGGCTACTTCACTGCCCCCAGCCGCAGCGTGGAGGGAGACCTGACGCGCGAGGACGCCGACCTCTTCGACGACCACTGGACGCAGCCCAGGCTCTTCTGGAACTCGATCACGCCCGCCGAGCAGCAGCAGGTTATCGACGCCATCCGCTTCGAGACCAGCAACGTCAAGTCCAAGACCGTCCGCCAGAACGTCATCACCCAGCTCAACAAGGTGAGCCACGAGATCGCGCAGCGCGTCGCCCCCTTCATCGGCGTCGCCGTCCCCGACCCGGACCCGACGTACTACCACAACGACACCACCAAGGGCATCTCCATCCTGGGCGAGAAGCTCCTCTCCATCGCGGGCCTGAAGGTCGGCGTCCTCGCTTCGGTGGAGGATGAGGCCTCGATGTCGCAGGCCGCCGAGCTGAAGGAGAAGTTCGCCGAGGAGAAGGTTAACGTGGTCATTGTGGCCGAGAGGCTGGACGAGGGCGTCGACATGACTTACAGCGCCACCGCCGCGCACGCCTTTGACGGCGTGATCGTCGCCGGCGGCGCCGAGAAGCTGTTCGACCCCAGCGTCACCTCGGCCCTGTACCCGCCCGGCCGTCCCGCGCAGACGCTCGAGGACGCTTACCGGTGGGGCAAGCCCGTCGGCGCCATGGGCTCTGCCTCCGCGGTGTACGAGTCCACGTCCGTGAAGGACGGCCCCGGCGTGTACGCTGCGGATGACACCGCCGATGTGGTCGATAGCTTCAAGGACGGCCTCGAGCAGTTCAAGTTCTCGGACCGCTTCCCGATGGACGAGGCGAGCCAGGGTGGTAACTCCACCAACGCGAAGTACTAAGGGAGGTCTGGCTGTCTAGAAGAAGCTTTGTGACGTTTCTTAGATGATCTCAGGATACAAGAATGAGCCGATATAGCTAGCGTTCTGTGTGGGCACCCTGGTTATATGTAGCATTTAGACTTAATAATGAAATTGTAATAATACCCAATGTCTATATACAGTCATGGAGAGAGGATACGATGCTGTGTATGTATGCTGAATCGAACCTTGTCTAATAAGAGGATACAGTATCATCATATATGTATTCTGAATCGAACCCTATTTTATAGTCAGGGGATCTGGTGTTAAGTATGTATGCTGAATCGAAGAACCTTCTTGTCTAGCGAGAGGTCACGGTGTTGTTGTGTACATACGCAGGATCGAAACATCTCGCCCGGACCTTTTACTCCCAATTCTTGAACTCGACAGTCCAGTTATCTGACACGAGACTGCCCTCCGAGTTGGCCTCGAGGCAGACGTCCTTTGAACCTGCGTCATCTCTGAATTGCCACTCCAGGTACGCCACCGCCGCCTTGCCGAACTTGCCGCCGTTCGTGGCCGAGTAGGTTCCGCCGTGGCCTGTGTCTAGGCTGGCCTTCAGCGCCGGCAGGCTGTCGGGTAGCAGACCGTAGTCTTTCTCCGCCTGGTCTGTTGTCAGCATGCCGGACGTATATAAGTGCAATTGAACCTCTGAGTGGGTTAACTCACATTCGGATAGCCCATGTCTTCCGGGCCTCCTACAAACCACGCAACCGGAACGTCAATCTCGTCCAAGAGATACCTCCGCTCATCTTGGAAAATCGCAATGTTGAACAACATTATCCTCTTCACCCTCGGGTCGTGATAAGCCGTCGACATGGCCTCCAGGCCACCGCAGCTATGCCCCGCCGTGGCTATCCTCTCCGTATCGACCTCCCCGTACGCAGAGGCCCCGCCGTCCATGGCCCAGTCTACAGACTCCCGCATGTCCGACACCTGGGACTGGCCTCCGAGACCCCCAGGGGGACCATCCGCCGCAATGACGTATCCATGGCTCGCAATCTCGATGAGGAAGTTCTTGTATTCAGCGCCATTAGTCTGGCATGCTCCGTTGCCCCACGCGATGAACGGCATGCTGATGTTTGGTGCGGCGACGGGCGCATAGATGGTGTGGTCCGGGAGTGACGGGTCTGTGATCATCTCCGCCGGGTAAGGGCCCGAGCCAGACGTGGCCTCACCGGGGCCTTGGGGAGACTCGGCGCCCTGATATGCCGCGTTGTTGCCGGTGCTCGAAAGATAGGTCGCTAGGTCCGTGAGGCTGATGCAGAAGATGCCCCCGGCAATGGTGTCATCTCCCGTCTCAGGAAAGTTCCCCGGGGAGGGAACGAACGCTCCCTGGCGTTCTTCGAGTGAGGTAGCTGAGATAAGGCTTGGCCTAGGTTGATGTTAGCTGGGATGTGACTTCCCTGGAGCTCTTGTGGCTGGGCGACCGGGCTCTCTACTTGCCACATGGCCGCCTGTACCAAGGAGGAAACAAGCATGGTTGTTGCGGTCCAATTTTGGAAGTATTCTGGCGATTGGACTACTTGCACCCTTTCTTTACAGTTGGAGGGAGCGTCTCGGCCAGATGGGACCGGGACGCGGCCCATCCCTATATACTGAACTGAGCTCCATACTTCACACTGGACTAGGGTCGCAACCTGGCCCTTCGAGTACCCAGGTTTGACCGACGGATTGGAGGCACCCGGGCTGCACTCGCCATGAATCCTTGGAGACCGAGGCCTCTGGAGGCTTGGTGCGAGGTGTCGGCAACGATGAACGGCACCTTGTTAATTTGGGTGTTACGGAATTAAATGATGGCCCTGCGGCTTGTAAAGTCCACCAACCGAGGGATGTGACTATATCCGCCCCCATGGATTGAATTGCGCGGGGTGCAGAGCGCGGCGGCACATAAAAGCGGCTATTATTCCCGGGAGGATTGCCTAGTTTGGAATGCTATGAGCGGAGGGCTGTTAAGACTCTTCCTCTACGCAAGACCTGGGGCATAATGTGAGAAAACGCGGGATGAGTCTCGGCGGAGTGACCACATATGAACGCGACCTGTCCTCGTACGAGTAGTGTTGCCGACTTCCATTTCACCTGTCGCGGTCAGGGTTGTAGGAGTCCTCGCGCGTGGCAATTAAGGGGGGGCTAGGATGTGTGTTGATCGGGTTTGGATGAGTCTATGGAATCCTAAGCAATAGAAATGCCTTTTCAAGTTCCGAGTTCGCGGTGGCTATGGGAATGACCAGGTTGATAGAAGGTGGTTTTCCTAGCAGCGAGAGGCTTCGGACGGAGCCCGAGCTGTGATTCCGTTTGGTGGGACAAGTTGATTTGTTGGAATCAGAGACGACGTCACGCCCGGGTACATACCGGGTAATTGCTGTCCCCGAACCTCGCATACAATGTACATGTACAGTAATATGTAAGCACCCGCAGCGTTGGTGCTGCTGCCTTGGGGCACTGCACGCCGCTGTCAACGGCAGCTTCGGGCGGGCTCAAACGCAACACGGCGGTGCAGCTTAAATCTCCCCGACCCTCGCATCGCAATCTTGACCCCTGAAGGGCCTTTCTTTTAAGTACATTAAATAAACTACCCCACCTTCTGCTGTTGGGGTCCGCTCGTCTAGTGCGACCGCCGGCCTGCTGCCCCTCCGACGATCGCCCTCGAGGGCATCTGGAGCCCGCCGCCCCACCGACGAAGACTCGCGAAGATGGAACGCTTGCGGCGCCTCCTGGGGGATCCGCCAGTGCGGGAGCAGGAATACGAGCGAGTTGCGGAAGGGGAGCCGCCCACCTCTGATGACCCGGACGTTGGGGGCAGGCGCGACAGCTACGATCGGCATGGGGAGGTCCCGTTCTCGTGGCTCGAGTACGGCATCTTTGCGCTGCTGGGCGTAGCGATGCTGTGGGCGTGGTACGTCGTGCTACAGATCCCCCCTTCACCAGGCTACCCGTTACCCTCTGATCGATATGCTAACGCGCTATCGCACAGGAACATGTTCCTGGCGGCCGCCGAATACTTCCACACGCGATTCGAGTCCGCGCCTGGGATTGCCAACCGCTCCCAGTCCGCCATCCTGACCGTCTCGACCATCGTGAACCTGACCGTGATGCTCATCCTTCAACACCTCCAGACCGGCGCCTCGTACACCTTCCGCATCAACCTAGCCCTCATCATCAACACTGTCGTCTTCAGCATGCTCGCCGCCTCGACCATCATTCTCGTAGACGTCGCGCCGGGCTGGTACCTCGCCTTCCTGCTCACGACCGTGGCACTCTCTTCCTGCGCGACGGGCTTCATACAGAACGGCGCCTTCGCCTTCGCCGCGAGCTTCGGGAGGGCAGAGTACATGCAGGCACTCATGGCGGGTCAGGGCGTCGCGGGCGTGCTGCCACCCGTGACCCAGATCGTGTCGGTCCTCAGCGTAGGCGACGCCACCATGGAAGACACGAAGGATTCCGGTACAGCGGCCTTCGTGTACTTCCTCACCGCAGTGGCCATCTCGCTCACGGCGCTCCTGGCTTTCATCCCGCTCGCGCGGCGCCATGGGAGCATCACGGAGGGCCGACTGGCAGAGCAGATGGGCGAGTCGATGGCAGGCATAGAGGACGCGGAGACCGCAGCACGCAAGGAGACGAGCATGAGGCGGCTTTTCACGAAGCTGCCCTTCCTCTCCACGGCACTTGTGCTGTGCTTTGTCGTGACCATGTTCTTCCCAGTGTTTACGGCCAAGATCTTCTCCGTCCACGACGGGGAGGACGTTCCGGCGCTTCTCCGCCCCGACGCCTTCGTGCCGCTTGGCTTCTTCGTTTGGAACCTCGGCGATCTCGCGGGCCGTGTCACTACCGCCCTTCCCTTCTCCCTTCGCCACAGGCCAGCGCTCCTCTTCCTGATCAGCGTGGCGCGGGTCGGCATGGTACCGCTGTACCTGCTCTGCAACATCGGCGGCCGCGGCGCCAAGGTTGAGAGCGATTTCTTCTACCTCTGTGTGGTGCAGCTGCTGTTCGGGCTTACGAATGGCTGGCTGGGATCCAGCTGCATGATGGCGGCGGGCGAATGGGTCGACGAGGGGGAGAGGGAGGCAGCGGGTGGGTTCATGGGGCTGTGCCTCGTGTTGGGGCTGTCACTGGGCAGCCTGCTGAGCTTCACGGCGGCAGGTGCATGAGGCCGGGGTCGGGGCTGGCGGGGACGGAAAGGTGTTTGCTCGCATATCATTTCTTGGCGTTTTTGGATCATCTCTGCATGTTGTGTTGTCGCTGGGCCTACGAAATGGCCGCCTATGTTTTACGGATAGATGCTTGGTTTTGCCTGGTGATCGGCGTTTGCTCTTCCATGGCGGGCGCCCTCCATTACGACCTGTTTTGCTCCCGATTCTCGTTATAAATTGCTGCTTTTGCTGTATATATCACGTTACATGTCGTCGGTAAGGAGCCGGGGGTGAGGGATTTGGCCGTGCTGCGAGAACCGGGGGGGGGGGGGGGGGGGGGGGGCAAATAAGATCCAAAAAGT
>JAMAJV010000052.1:0-91544 GCA_023628835.1 Sordariomycetes sp. S4602
GGCCGCACCGGGGGGTCCCCACCGTGCACCCCCCCAAGCCCCCCCCCCCCCCCCCCCAAGAGGGAAGCTTCCGCAGCTCTCCCCCTCACGACCAAAACCTGGTCCCCCCGTGATGCTCAGACTCGGAGTCGCGAACCTTCTCCCGGCTATGACTCCAGGCGCAGGTCACCGAGCGCCGCCCCTGGGACCCGCACACCGGACCGTGATCCTTCACCTGGCTATGACCCGCGACGCAGGACACCGAGTGCCTCCCCTGCCGCCCACACTCTCGCCATGCACGGCAGTAGCCCCGCCGCTCCCCGGCCATCGCCAGGTTACGACGCTCGTGGCTATTCCCCCGCCGGCCGGTATCAGCAGGGGCAATCGAGCCTTGCTCCCCCAACGCCATAGCCGGCTCGTCGCGACAGCCTTCGCCGGCACTCTCGGGGCGGCCGTCGTCTCGATCGCCTCCCGATCGCTCCGCCAGCCCGATGCCAGCAAGACAGCGCGATCCTGCCCCGGTAAGGGTGAATAAGAACACAGCATATGAGGCTGATGTGGCAGTCAGGAGGTGGGGCCGTACCTTTGAAGATACCCAGTTCCTCGTTCGGAGTTCGTACAGGGCTTTCCATGAGTTCACCGTCCTAGGTTCTGATTGGAGGACGGCCGAAGTCGGACAGTCGAGCCGCAGGTGCTTTGTTATCAACAACCCTGAGCTCGGTTACGTCTATACTCGCTACATAGATCCGGCTGCCATTCGTCCCGTGCCCAACACGAATGCAAACGAACCGTCATGGGTTGCCCGGGGGGGCTGGTGGCAGGAACACTAAGCATGACGGCGCAATTGACGTTCCTTGGAGTCGCCCCCTTAGAAGCCTAGGATTGGGGTTAGATGGGTTGAGGTTGGACTACAGGTGTTGCCGGCCGAGCCTTTGTCCTGTACCCTGCTCGTCAGGGTCGTGTCAGGGCCTGCTCTGTATTATCTAGGCCTAGTGGGTTTCCTTTCTGTTTTTGCTTTCGTTTCTAGGTTCCTTCTGCTCGGTTATCTGGCATTTCCTGTTTGTTGCTACTCGAGCGCTTGTCCTTTCTTGGTTTTGGCCAATGTTCCCCCTTGCTGCTGTTCGAACTGCTTGGATCAGTCTTTGCTTTGCGTCTGTTCTTCTCCTTTGCTCGACTAGCTAGCTAGTTCTCGTTATTGCTTGGTTGTCTATTATAGCCAGTTTGCCGTCTTAAAACCTTGCTTGTTGCTCGCTGGCGTCATTGTTTGGTTATCCGTGTTAGTCCTTGTTGCCACATTAAGCTTGAACCCATCCAACCCGAAGAAATGCGATTTAGTGGCATAGCCCGATGCATTCGCACTCTCCCACCTACATCTCAAGCGATCTCACGTGGGTATGCAAGGATCTGGCTAGAGTTTGGGCCCACGTGGGAGAAGCATGCTCCGGATGCTGTGAGCCTACAGACGCGCTTTGTTCCTTGGGGAATAAGAGCTGAGCAAGCGCGCTTACGAGCCAATAGCCCACGCTTATAGACATCACAGACACCTCTTACAGTCTGTAGGGGTTGCCGACACGCATCAAGACAACCCGGTCCCGAATGGTGACTCTCTTGCGACTCCGAACCCCTGGAAGCTTATACCCTGGTGATGCCGCCGGCTCGACGCTAAGCATGGGGTCAAGTGCCCCGGAAGCTTCTCCGCGGGACCGCAGAGCGGTGTTGATTTCGGCCCCAGCCGGAGGCAGAGGCCACTAGCCCACGGCTGGAGCCCGATGCGGATCCGAGCTAACGGGGAGGGGCGAGGCGTATTGCTTCCGATCTCCGGTCGCGAACGCGTAGATCGGATTACTGGCTAGATAGAGTCACACTGGAAGCCACGAGGATGGAACTTGTCGTCGCGGGCGAACCGCCAGCGCCGTTTAATCCACTAGAGTGTGGCTGCGATTTCACCAGCCAGAGTGGCGGGTCAAACTCCATCCGCTCCTCACTACAATGAGTTTTGGGAACAAGGTTTCCAGGAAGCTCGCAAAGGCGGACTGCCCCAAAGCCACTTGTTTAGCTATTTCTTGTTCTCCAATCTACACTGCGTTTGATGTATCGATGCTAAAGGGCTTCCATCTCCGCAGCGCTTTTCGGATCCGGGGTGTCTGTCGGGCGAGGGCACGCCTCCAAAGAGGCGCCGTCGCGGGAAGACGCGCTGGCGCGGTCAAAGCGCTCCCCACCACGGGCTGGCCAGATCCTGGGCCCCCTTAAACCCTAAAAGGACTGCTGAAAAAAGAGTGGGAATAAAGCTCGCGGGATTGGGCCTGCGGCCTCGTACGCGGGAGGCAGCTCGCAAACTATGCTGGTTATCGTCTAGCGGTGTTCCAGGGACGCCCCGGCGGAGCGTTCCATCGCGCCGCTCCGCATGCTGGCTTGGGGTCCGTGGAGCTGGGAATCGGGGGGGACAGCGCCGGTTGTTGGGAGGGTGCGGCGTTGCACTGGATGATACTCTGCAGAGACTTGGTGTTCATGCCGTCGCAGCAGCAGCAGGGGGCTTTTAGCGGGGATGTGGGTTGTGGGTGGGCTGCCCAGGCCGTGTGTTTCTCGCTATTGGCAGGGATCAAGGGTCCGGGTCAGGGGCCCCCGTGTTCAGGGCCGGGCGGCGCCTGGGACCCGGGAAGCTCCCGAGACAAGAACTGATCGGCGGAGTTCCCCCACTCTGCCGCAGAAGCCCCATTCTGGCTCGTCCCGGTCTGCAGCGCACATGGGATGGCATGTCCCTTTTGATACTGACGGGCATTATGGGATATACCGAGTGCCATGAGAGAGCAGGGCAGAGAGATGGTGATCTGTCATTGTGGCGTTTCGCGCGTTTCCTCCCAGTCCGTGTTGGTGTTACGAACTGGCAAGGCCCCGCCCGATCTCTGTGAGACGGAGCCGCAGACGGAGCACGGTCTAGCGCGGAAGCTGGGTTGCCCGTCTGCAAGCCACAACGAAGTCGGAAGCTGTCACGATCTTGGCTGTTTCTGCCCCTGGGCCCGAGCTCCTGTGCAGTGCGCATACCGAGTGATCGACTGCCAAGATCCGGTTTTCCTTGCTATTTCTCCCGTGTCACCGCAGCCCCGATAGCAGGTGTTCCTGGAAGCCCACCGACCAATGTCTGCTTCCGCCCAAGACAGAGCTCCCAGCTCATCTGCCGGAAGAATGACCACAAGTTAATCCGACGCTTCACATATTACGTGCATAGCGCGTATTCTCCGAGGGGCTTTCGCCGCGCGGGCTCTCCCTTCCTTGGCTGCCGACAATACCGACGGGGAGGAAAGTTTCCCACCACCGATCCCTTCATTGGCCGTTTACTCTGGGCGTGTGCGGCAGCTCAGCTCGGCGTCGGCCGAATAAATTGCTCTAGATTGCCTCTTGCTATTTCGAGAGGTTCTCCCGTGGAGATTCCTTTATTAGGCGGGGAAAGGGGGTAGGGAGATGTGCAGTGTCCCGCTTCTCATTCCTCGTATGGCCAGCCAACCACACAGCGAGTACCTCGTAAGAAGCGAGGGACACACACAGACTGCAAGATTGACCCTCTCGGCCCCGTCCTTGCATCCCGCAGTGGTTTGGCCCCTGAGATTCCGGGATCTGATATTAAAGGTGTGGAAGGACACCTTGTCTCTGTGCCTGGCTGGATGTCGTGGGACGGGGACCGCTTACACCGCATGGACGCCCTGCCAGCCCGCCGGGACGCCCAAGGTTCAGGGAGCTCAGGGGAGATGTCCTTGACTCTCCCCCCCACGGCGACGCAGTCCCCGCAAAGCAGAGCTGAGCGTATCTTGAGACGTGGCTGCCAAGGTCTCGGGTGAGCTGCGCTTACATGGATTGATACGAGCAGGAGGGCACCACCGCATCTTATTACACGGGAGATGGCCCCCTGCTCTTATCTGAAGACCGCGTGGCATCGATCCTTGCAGGGCGAGCAACCCTCCACTTTGCGAATGGAGCGCTGACACGTTCGGGCTTATTATCAACAGGGACCGCGTAAGGTTCTGGGATGTTGAGAATATGATCACTCTCGGCGACGGGGGTCCTTTTTTTCTCCGCGGCTGGAACGCGTGGCGCCCGTGGTCGCGATCGGCGAGGCTTCCAGCGATGAGATTACAGGAACCGACATCCATGCAGCGGCGGCGCTCGAGCCAAGGCCTGATCTGATCATCTCCGCTGGGGCCGTACCGGTACCTTGAGACAGCCGTCCAGCTCTTCTGGTCGCCAGTTTGGTTCTGGAGCTTGGGACCGTGTCACTTAAATAGCTTGAGCTCGACCAGGCGAGGAGGAGGCCAACACGGCGGAGGAGAGGAGGAGAGGAGTGGGCGTCCCCTGGAACTCCCAGGCCTCCCGTAGCTGGGGCAAACTTTAGTTCATCGTCCTGGAGTGGTCTGTCTGCACCGGAGCCCCTCTCCGCGGTAAACTATCGACTTTCCCCTCTAGGAAGGAAACACAGAGAGCACGTCCGTTCAAGCTGCCCAAAACACTCGCACACGTGCCTCATCGTATCAGGTGGTTTTCCCCAGCGGGAATGTGGGATTCCCCTGAGGCCCCATTCAGCTCCAAGGCCGCACGCAGGCCGACAGTTGCCGGCCGGGATCGCCGCCCAGAACATCATGTCCAGCTCAATTATGGGGCCGCCGCGCCGGCACCGATAAGCTTGCTCTGGTGGCGGGGTGGTTCTGGCCGTGGCGTGAAGGTCCGTCTGGTCGCACGCTTAGCAAGCTGAGTGACTATGTCAGCGGTAAACGCAGCGACGGCGCGGTTCCTTAGCGTTTCTGGCCTTGTGCCATTTCTCCGCGGTGCGATATGAGATCGGGCGGCGACCGGTCGATTGTGCGAAGACGGAAGCGGGATGAAGGATGCTGTGGGAGGTTGCACGCACCCTCCATCGTTTAGTTTGCCGTTTCGCTGGAAGCTGGTGATGGAAGTTTCATGGGCAGCGCGAATGTCATCCGGGGCGGGCTCAATGCATCGACACAAGTATCGGTACAAGGCCGAATCTCCGAGACTGGAGCCCCTGCCGGCTCTGTCATTGATCCTTCATCAGTGGGCCCGGCGCTGGAGCGGAACCAACCCAGCAGCTTTCGTGCAGGAGGTTCCCGCTTCTCCATGCCGACCCCGGCCATTTGCACCCTCATCTGGTCCTTCTTCCAATCGAGTATTACAGGGTAATCAGCATTGATTACGACGCACGAGGATGGAGCACATGTAATGGTTCCTGATTCAGATTCAGCAGGCGAACCATGTCCCAGGCCTTTGCGGGTCCGCGCTCTGCCTGTGCACCTCAGGTGTGCAGGGCTATTCTCCCAAGGTATCTCCGGCGCTGGACCAGGTGACGGGGTACCTGAGGCCCTGGTCAGGCCCCCCGGTCTCCAGTCCTCTGGCCAGCCGCCAGTGGATCCGCAATGTTCTGCAAGGGTCAATTCCTCCAAACTGGACCTCCCGCGTCGTCTTGGCGGTATCGATGTACCTCTCCGGCCCCCTCCATCTCTTGGACCTTCTGAACCCGCCTGGAACATGAGAGGTAAACGACGGAAGCTGGGGAATCGGAACTGGAACTTCTCTCGCGCTCCAGCAACGCGCTAGTTTAGGGGGCGCCACGCTTCTCCGCACGCTTCAGAGCGTATCGTGCAAGCGCAAAGCCATGGCGAGCGCCAGCGCCACGGGTCGGCGGAGCTCTGGGCGAAGGCGCTGCTCAAGCTTTCGTCTTGTCGGTTTTCCCAAGCCCGAAGCTTCTCGCTGGCCGCCCCCCACACCCCCCAGATAGCGAGAAAGCACGAGGTAACGCGGGCACCTCATATCGAGAGCTGTCATGCTGGACCCTGCCGCCCGGCCAGCTTCCATGCCACCCTCCCTCTCTCCCGTTATAGCTTGCTCCCGAACGGCGGTATCACAAAGTACCCTGCCGTGGCCGGCGAAGCTCCCGCCGCGTCTTGAAAACAACCCAATACCGACACCTTCCCTCCCGATCGACGCCAGACGCGGCTTTGCGTCCGACTACTCGGTACTTGTATGTGACGCTGGCTTCAATGTTCCATGCAAGTACACATTGGATAATTTCGCCCACCCACCCTCGGCGAGCTAGCTGATAAACCCCCCCGTTCATTCGCTGAAAAACCCTCCCCACTCGCCTCTTTCCCCAGCGAACATACCGATCGAGAACATCGGATCGAACTTAATTTCCGTCAAGATTCGACGCCGACTCCAGTGCGGTCCCTCGTTTCTCGCCCACCCCCTCCTCCGCTCCCGAACCAGAAGAAGGGGCCCGAGAAGAAAGAGGAGAACCCCGCCGGTCGCTCTCTCCCCCGGTTGCCACCCCTTTGCGCCTCGTGGAAGGCTAAAGTCGTTCCTCTTCTGCCAAAGTGGGAACCGCTAAGCTTAAAACCTTCCCTTCCGCGGGAGGGTCCTCTTTTTTTCGGAGCGACGCGAGCACGAGGAGAAGAGAAACCCAGAGCGAAGGCACGCACACAACGCACACACGCTCATACACACAACGCCTTTGGGTTCCGGAGAGGCGATCCCGAGAGAGCGAGAGCCAGAGCCTATTTTTCTTTTCGCTTTTTCCCTTTTCCGCCCCGCGCGCCCCCCTTTTTTTCCTACCACCCTGCCCGCCACGGTCAAAGCGGCTGGAGCGTTTTTAAATACCGAAGGCGCCCTTGCTAGAACAACGTCGAAGCGATGAGGTAAATCCCGTGTTTCAATCCCCAATCCCTACCTTTTTCTCCTCCTCCCTTCAATTGCCACGCCCCTAGTTGCGCCTTGCATCTCTGCAATTTGTTGAGAAATCACTGCGCACCCATTGCATCACGACCCTGTCGACACGGGCACCACACATACAAAGAGAGGGGAACAATTGCCGAGAGACAGAGAGAGAGTGTGTGTGTGTGGAAGAGAGAGAGAGACCAGCCGCGGGGAAACTCGACGACATGGCGACCCGGACGCTTTCTCGACCGCCTACTAACGGCATCCGCTCAACAGTGTCCATGGCTGCCGCGACTGAACCCTCCCACCGAAACCGAGCCGTTGCAGACGGCGCCCAAGACCCAGCTTCGACGCGAGTCGTCCCCATACCCACCCCGAAGATCCAGATGTCGGCGCCGTCGCCCACAGACCCCATGGACGTCGGCTCGCCGACCCAGTCCGCCGGCATGCAGGAGTCCGTCTCCAGCGCCGGCGACGGCGCGAACCCGAACGGCGTCGCGCTCAACGGCTCCGCGCCGCCCGCCTCTGCCGCGTCCCCTGCGCCGAGCGCGACGGGCAAGGCGAGCGCGAACGCCGCCGACCAGCCGTCAGGCCCGAACTCCAACTCCATGCCCGCGCCCCCTGCCGCCGCCGCCGCCGCCGTCCACCAGCCGAAGATCGTCCAGACCGCCTTCATCCACAAACTCTACAAGTGAGGCAGCCTCCCCCCCCTCTCCGCGCTTCGAACCCTCCGCCCCTGATGTGATCCTCACATCGGGGATCGAGATCGGGGGCCTCGGCAACTTAGTTCTGAGATTCGAGACTCTAACACCGTCGTAGCATGCTGGAGGATCAGAGCATCCGTCACCTCATATCTTGGTCGTCCAACGAGGATAGCTTCGTCATGTCCCCGACGCCTGATTTCTCCAAAGTCCTAGCGTAAGTGGAACCCGCTCAGGATAACGCCGGCGGCATCACGATTCTCATGCAACCATGCAGCCAATATTTCAAGCACACCAACATATCCTCCTTCGTCCGCCAACTTAATATGTATGGATTCCACAAGGGTATGTTTGCGCCCCATCCCGAGCTCTGCCAATGTTGTGGCGGCGGTTTCTGATATCAGTGCAGTGAGCGACGTCTTCCACGCGGTGAGCCCTGATACCGCGCTCTGGGAGTTCAAGCATGGCGGCGGCAACTTCAAACGCGGGGACCTCGTCGGGCTGCGGGAGATTAAGCGCCGCGCCTCGAAGCACTCGCTCGTGCACCGCGAATACAACAGCCAGAAGCCGAGCCCTCTGCAGCCGGGCACCCCCGCCGAGCCCATGCCCATGGCCCACGATACGGGCGACGCGAGGCTGGTGGGGATCGAGCACACGTTATACGACATCGGCATCAGGCTGCAGAGGAGCGAGGAGAGCGCACACTATATGCATGTCAAGCAGCAGGCCGTGTCGGAGATGCTCGCCAAGTCCATGCAGTTCAACCAGGAGCTCACGAGGTTACTCCTGGCCGTCGTCCCCTCGCCCGATCACCCCGCATATCGCGATGGTAAGTTATTCAGGGCCCAAGCAAGCCACGCTGTGTTTACTAACAAGCTTTTGGTAGTGGTCGCCCTGCAGACCGATATTCACCGGCAGAGCGAGATGGCGCGCGCCATGGACGAGCCGCACGAGCAATTCGCGACCCGCCAGTACTTCGCCAACATCGACAACGGCCCTGTGTCGCCGCGCCAGCTGGCGCAGGACGACCCGCGGCGCCACACCCTCACTGTGCCGCAGCCCGGCCGCACCAACAACTTCTACCGCCCGTCCGTCCCCTCGAACCTGTCCAACAACGCCCGCCGCCCCTACGGCTCCTTCGGCGCCAGCACGGCCCAGACCTCCCCGAACTCGCTCCGCCCGCCCCCGCCCCCGCCGGGCCCGCACCCGCTCTCCAACGTCGAGACCGCTGGCAACCTCGGCCGCCGGCATACCGCCGCGGACATTCGCGCCCACGGCTGGCAGTCGAGCCCGGGGCAGTATCCTCCTCCCCCGTGGCCCCCCTCGCCCAGCCGCGTGCCGGAGGACCAGCGCATCCGCGAGTCGTTCTCCAGCTACTCCTTAGCTGCTGCGACGCAGCGCGGCCCACAGTCCAGGCCCGCGACGCCGCCGCCGCCCTTTGCGAACGGGGATGCGTTCGGCGGCTGGTCGTTCGGTTCTGCAGGGCGGGGCGACAACAAGAATCTAGCGGTGAGGGATGGGTCGGGCCCGCCGACGAGGAGGGGGAGCATGGCGCACATACTCAACCCGGCCGACACGGCGGAGAAGGAGGAGGAGGACCCGAGGGGCGACGACGACAGGAAGAGGAAGAGGATGCAATAGGGCTAAGGGAGACGCCTTTTCCTAGCTGTGCATATTTCCCATTTTCGTTTTGGAACCCGACTTGCATCTACCGCGATCTTTAATCCCAGCGAGCCCGCGCCGAGAAGCGATAATCGACATCCACTGCACCCGACATCCGTATATACCCATACACCCCGAAACCACACGACATCTTACGCATCGGCATATCGGAGGTTCGCACCGCCTCCGCGAGATTCCTCTCTCTTATACATGTACTTTTTTGTAACGGCCTCTTCCGGCGCATTAGGCGGTCTTTGGCTCAGCTTTTGTTTTATGACCCTTCCCTCGGGGAGGTGAATTTAAATCTCTTACGGTTTTATCTTGTTCGACCCTCACTATTACCTTACTATTCTTCTTCTTCCCTGTTCACAATACTCTCTTTTTCCTTGTGGTATATCCAAGTCGGCGGGTTCGAGTAATGGGAGACTTTTTCTTTTATTTTTACGTCTTCACTTTCTTATATAGTGATACTGTGGGGATACTAATGGACGTGGCGAAGGATAGGGGGGTAGGGGGTAGGCATGGAGAGAGGAGAGGGAGAGGGGGAGAGGGAGTGTTGGTCTATTCTAAAGGGGAACGGTGTCTTGGGAACGAATGTTACGAGGACAAACGTTGGGGGGGAAGCGGGGTCCAGGCTTTCTTCATTTTGCATGGGTGGAGGGGAGCGGGCCTTTCGTTTTTTGGACCAAAAATCCGGGTGTTCTGTGGGTTGTTTAATGTAGTGGAATGGGGAGTTGTGGGAGGCTTTGCGGAACCCGGATATGAAGCGGAGAGGACGGGATGAGAGGGAGTAGGACGTGGAAGAAACTCGAGGTGAATAAATATTGCCATGCCATGTACATTGGGTATCTTATAAGTGATTGGAGGTTCTACTCCGCGGCCTTCCGCTTCTTCTTGTTCTTCCTCTTCCGTTTCGATTTGGTCTCCTCGCTGGGCAGGGGAGTCTGCCCCGGGGGGGAACCGTTGATGTCTTCCAGCTCTGCCTTATCTTGTTTCAACTCTTCCTCCTTGGCCTTTGTCTGGACATCCGCGTCAGTCCCGTTTTCTCCTCCCTTGCCATCTCCAGAGCTCACTTCTGCCTCAGGCGCAGAGGGACGCACTGGGTCCACGCGCCTCTTCTTCTTCCTGCCCAGTGCACTCCTTCCCACTTCCTCCTCGCTATCACTATCCGGCACCCCACTCGCCTTCCCCTTCTCGTTCCCCTTGCCCTTCACCTCGTTCCCCTTCGCATCCACCTCCCTCCTCCTCTTTCCCAGTATCCGGCCCCTCAGCTCCTCGTTCTTGTCGTTCTTCACGGGCTTCCCCGCCCCGATCCCCATGCCGGCCTCTGAGCCCCACGTCTCCGCCTCCTCGTCCCTCTTCTTGGTCGCCTCCTGGTGATGCCTCGCGCCGTTGGTCTTGGTGATAGCTTTGGGCAGGATGGTGCTCGCGCTCCCGGCTACGTTGGCTGTGGGCGTATCTCGAGGGGCGGAGGGTTTGGCGCGCGAGCGGCGGTTGGACCAGAGGGAGGTGATGGACGAGCGCGTGGCGAAGGTCGCGGTTGGATCGGGGGTGGAGGCCATCTTGACGGGCCTGCGGAGGGATAACGAGCTCTCCGGATATTAGACTCAGAGTAGACGTCTTCAATTGGACTTTGCCCCTGGACCTTTGCTGAAATCAGTGACGAGGGGCTCCATGAGCTTGAAGTCAAAAAGTTGATGGTCGCACTTTAGCTGATAAGGATGAGTGGGGCCGTTCTTATCTGCACGTGAGAGACTAGCTGTCCCCGTGCGCGGCGTCACACAGCGTTGGACAGCGCCTGGTTGGCTGCGCTGTTGTCCCTGTCACGGCAGCAGCGGGCCCACTCGGCGGACACCGATTTAGCCCTCCGGAGCAGAAGGCTGACAAGGCGCACGAGAGTGGCTCCCCTCGGACTCTCCTCCCACCCAGTTTTCCACCCGTCTCAAGTCGGCCTGATCCCACCTTCTGCCTTGTGTGCTGCTTGAGTCTTCTGACGAGCACGGGCCAAGCCTCTCATCTTTAACCTTGTCGAACTCCTCAGATCAGACCTCTGAACTCTGATTTCAAAACACCGACCACCTTTCAGCGGACGTCCCGATTCTCTTCCTGGTTGGGCCAATCCTCCTTGGACCAGGCACTTCCGGCCGCGTACGAGTGGCCGTTATTGCCCCATATTACGAACGATAAATCCTTTCTCTCTCGAATAGCGCATCTCGACATCGCACCTTCCTACCATGGCGACTACCGACAGCGTAGCGCCCGCGGCCTTGCCCGGGCAGGCGGGATCGTCCCGCCGCGGCGAGCAGTCGAAGCGGGAGAAGAAGCGCCAACTCCTCAACGACCGCATATCCGTCCTCGTCGAGAAGTTCGACCGCGACCGCGACGTGACCTACCGCGACCAGCTCCAGAAGATCCAGGTCGACACCCGCCTCGTGCAGCGCGTCGACCCCTTCTCCGACGACGCCCCCGAGCTCATCGCCGAGCTCCGCGAGGAGCACAGGGATTACCCCAACCAGAACGAGCTCTCCGAGAGCGCCCGCAGCCTTCTCGACATGGCAGGCCCCAGGTTCCAGGACTGGGCGCAGGCCGTCGCCGATCTGCACGAGCGGAGGGATTACCAATTGACCCGGCAGCACGTAAGTCGCAGTCGCCAGAGTTGTAGCACCGCAGTAGACCTCGCAAGAACTTGCGCTAACCTTTCTTTGCGAACGATAGTATGAGTACCAGCGAAAGCGACAGGAGTACAAGAACACCTACAACTACAAGCTCGAGACGGCCCGGCGCGAGCACCAGGCCCTGACCTCGACCCTCCGTGACCGCCTGATCAACTCGCTCGCGGCGAAGAAGAACCGCCTCAACAAGGAGAAGGAGGCGCTCGAGGTTTCCGACTCGTCGGCGCTGCTCTTCCACCCCAACCAGTTCAGCATCACGAACCCCGCTAGCCCCGGAACGCACGGCAAGCGGACTACGCGCCTCCGGAAGGACACCGAGGACATCGGCCTCGGCGACAGCAAGAAGCGGAAGCGGAACGTCAACGACGATGACGGTTCTCCTGCGCCTGGCCGCCGCGCCCTTGACTCATCGGGCACCACGCCCCTCTGGCAGTCGGAGAAGCTCCGGGTCGCGGCCAAGCAGAACGGCCCCATCTACAGCATCGACAAGCTCTTCACGGACAAGGAGCTAACCATGACGTACAACACCGCCGCCGTGGCCGCCCACAACTACATCCTCCGGCACCGCGGCAGCGACGGGCTCGACTCGCGGGACGACAGCGAGACGAGTTCGTCGGCCGAGAACGACGACCCGGAGTCGGCGCCCATGATGGAGCGGGCGCCGTCGCACGCGACTAGGAGCACGCGCGGAGCGGCGAACCAGAACGTGATCGACCACAAGGTCATCGGCTTCGAGGCCGTCTCAGACATCGAGCTCCCCGGTAATCTCGAGAAGCTCCAGGCGCTGGACACGCCCAAGATCCCGACCATGGCGCCGTCGCAGTACCTCAAGCCGCCGACGCGGTCGCAGGACCACAACACGCCGTCGACGCTGCCCGGCGACTCGACCAACGCGGACCTGCAGATCATGTCGTACTTCAAGCAGTTCGACCAGCGGTACAAGTCGGGGAGCGCGCTCAACCTGAACAGGAGCTTGAGGAGGGCGCTCGAGGCTGCGGCGACCCCCAAGGCCGACGGGAGGTTTGTGGGGTACGTGGGGGGTCCGAGGCAGGATCCGGAGGATATCAGGAGGGACCTGGGTCTGCCGCCTAGCGCGGCGGAGCACACGAGCCCCGAGAAGCATCTTTCGGTGAACCTGGGCGGGGTGGCGATGAGCCGGCAGAGCAGCCAGGGCGGTGTGGCCATGAGCAGGCAGGGGACGAACGGGAGTGGAAGGGGCAAGGGGCGGAAGAACCAATAGAGGGCTCGTGTGGCGTTGCTGGTACCTGGCAGGGCTGCAGGTCTATCCGTGTTCGATGCATGTGCGGTAGCACGGTTGGTTTTCTGATTTTTCTGGACCCGGTTCGACTCGTCTTGTTTCTTTGTTTGCCCAAGTCGCATGTTGTACTCTTTATCAGGAGCGTTTCCGGGGCATGTGGAAGGCCATCTAGGCCAGGCGTAACAACGGAGTTGAAAGGTTTCATTTGTTCACCACGGGGCAATAGTTTTAGATCAGTGGATTCTTATTAATCTCATCGTGTCCTCGTATCCCAATGTGTATATGCCAAAAAAAAAGGAAAAAAAACTCGGCCGAGTATCAAGGGTGTGTGCATGGCCTCTCCAATGCTAACAAAAAGACAACTTATTCATACCAGCCTCCCCCACAAAAAGCCCGCTCAAGGCCCAAACACGAGGGCCCTCACTTCGATGCTCTCCCTCCCCTCGGCGTCCTCCAGGGTGTTGGGGTGCACGAACGCCGTGTGCGGCAGCCTCCCGCCCTTCACCTGGCTCCCCTCCTTGAGCACGTCGCTGTCGAAGCACTCGAGGAGGATCCTCTCGCTGCCGGTCATGCCGCTCAGGTACATCCACTTCTGGCCGTCGCTGCGCGAGACGGCGGCGGTCTGGCCCGTGTAGCCGCTGGGGTAGATGTGCGAGACGGGGGTGATGTCGGCGTCGTCGACGCTGGCGGAGGAGGCGAAGGCCAGCGGGAAGGACTCGACGGGGTTCTTGTTGAGGGGCCGCCAGACGTTGATGATGCGGTAGCGGCCCTTGAGGAGGGCCTCGGCGTCGTCGCCCAGGTGCTTCTGCACGCGGAGGGCGGCGGACTTGGCGGTCTGGTCGATGTGGGCCATGAGGACGGGCCCGCGGGGCGCGTTGGGGTCCGCGCGGCGGATGGTGTGGTCGAAGAAGACGACCCTGGTGGCGCCGGGGACGTTGTCGAGGAGGAGCCGCTCGACCTCCGGGTAGTAGTTCTTTTCGATGGAGGCGTCGTCGGTGAAGTCCTTCTCGGCGGAGTCCGGCACGCCGGAGATGACGGCCGCGGCGTCGTGGTCGAGGGTCAGGGACGACTCGTGGCCGCGCACGTCGTGCACGGTCACCTCCTCGGGGAGGGCGTCGTAGTTGCGCTGCACGGGCTCGGTGATGATCTGGTAGGGGGCCGCGCCGTCCTTGGGGGGCTGGAAGAAGGAGATGTTGGCGCGGACGTCGCCGCGGGGGACGCGAGAGGACTGGATGGCCATTTTAGGTTGGTGTTGGTGGGTAAGGTTGGGTGTAGGGGTTGAGGGTATCGTGAGGTTTGAGGGTGCTAAGATTGATATGGATTGGTAGATTGTTCTGTGCTGCCTTTGAAAGCTGCTTGAGATGCCGCGATGTGTTGAAGGTGGGAGTTGGGTGTTATTAGCGGGGTATTTATTCAGTGTGTAACTGCAGCTTCTTCTGCTTCGCTTGGTGATTCTCGAGAAAGCATCCAGACGTTGAAGCGCTCTTATATATTTCACGAACTATGTCACAAACTGCCCCTCGATTTGAAATCAACCCCCCATTTCAAAGCGCCCTTCCACCTGCATCCGCCTTCCGTCGGGCCATCTATCGTCATGACACGCCTTCGGCGCATCTTGATTAGACAATCTCCGATCACGTCATCGCGGCTTTCCGCAGAGACCAGAAAAAATGACACGGGCGCGCCGAAAAGGCCCGCGGAACAGGTCCTATGAAGGGCGTAGGATTATTCATCACGGCCGGCGGAGCGAACTTGTACGCCCTTTTTGCCGACGGGCGTCCAGTCGGGGTTCCGGTCGAGAATCTGGGGAAAGGGCGCGGACGGGGGTTCGGGATTGGCTCGGAGGAGCCCCGCCGGCGACGTCCACCGGCCGCCCCGAGTTGTGCAAAGATCGCGCATAGGCTCGGCATTGCTGTAGTGAGTATCTTTGTCATTCCACAAGCTTTTTTTGTTCGGACAGCTCGGAGCTCCCGGGACTGAGACATCATATCCCCAGCCTCTATCTCGCGGTATTTTTAATTCTCTTTGCTTCCAGCAGCTCTAGAGTTACGTGGATAGTCATTTTTGGATACAATTGTAGCACAATAAGAGGATGGGCCACCACAATCGCGTCTTCACGGGCGACGCCTCGGCGTTACATGGCGCCTGGAGCCCGCCCAACAGCGCCGCCAAGTGAGTCGGCCGCCCCGCGTGCCTTGCAATGCCGTTGTCCTCTAACCTGGGCGGCTTAGCTTCTGCGAGGAGGACTACGTCGTGACCCGCTGGGTCGCCGAGTTCATCAACAGCCTCACCAACCTCGCCTACGGTACGTGACGCCTCGTCAAGGCGCCATCACGCCACGGGCGCCGCGCCGGGATCAACGCTAATCCTTGCAAACCCCCCCTCCAGTCTTCTTCGCGTTACGGTACATGTACGGCCCCGGCAGCCGCGGGCTGCTCTCTCCAAGGCTGGACTTCATGTCCGTGTCCATCCTCTTAGTCGGCGTCGGCTCGTTCCTCTTCCATGCCACCCTCTGGCAGTCGCTGCAGTTCGTCGACGACCTCTCAATGCTCGTGCTCGGCGCAAGCATGCTCCACGGGGTCTTCACCGTGCGGCAGTCCCCGTCCCAGAGGCGGGTCACCTCCCTCGTGCTCGGTGTTGCCGTGGTGGGCTTCTCGGCGTTCTATGTGTGGTCGGGGAAGATCATATATCACTTCCTGGCCTTTACCAGCCAGATGCTCTTGATCCTGTTCCGCTGCATTTACCTGCTCCAGTGGGACGCGGCGCGGTTCCCGGACCATAAGCTGAGGAGCTGGCGGTTCGGGCAGAGGGGTGCCATAGCGGTATTCTTGCTGGGGTATCTGCTGTGGAACATCGACCTCGAGTACTGCGCTGAGCTTAGGATTCTCAGGGCGCAGGTCGGCGTTCCGTGGGCGTTCGGGTTGGAGCTGCACGGGTGGTGGCATATCCTGACCGCTGCCGGCGCGGATATGTTTATCCGCGTTGTGAGGGATATCCATGACTGGGAGGAGCGTGGGAAAGGCCGCGCGACTGAGAGGAAGGACGAATGATTGCACTTCGTCCGTTTCCGCCAGGCCCCACGCGCTGAGATTGGCCGGCGCCCTCGTGGCATTGCCGAGCAGAGTGGCCCGGGAGGAGGGTCAGGGATATGGCCATGTCCACATTTATGGACCTGCCGATATGGGATGGCTTGTTCTGCGTTAGACTTTGCCTACTTACCACGCACGCGCAGGACAAGCCGGCTAACGCGGCAACAAGCCGTAGTGCCGCGGCCACGAGGCCCTGTCCTGGTATCTGAACAGCATCCGGCCAGCAACGGGGTAGGCAAAGCTCCAACTTCCAGGCCCTGTGTCTTTTTGGTGCTAGACTGCCCACGGCATTGTCGGTGGAAGTTCTGGCCTATCCTAAACGAAGCCTATGAATAGAGTGGGTTTCTCGGTGTGTGTGAATTAAGTGTAAGCACTGGAAGCATCAGGCCTTGGGAGATACTTCTCTCTAGAAGAATGGGGTTCCTGATTGACTGCCGTCAAGTATGAGAAGGCAGTACGGGCTGGTGTTATCTTGCTTGCGAACTCTCACATCCGAAGCAACATTCTCTCAAAAGTGTGTCTTACCACACTCCCTTTTGTCCCCCAAAAACCCGAGGCCAGGCGGGACAGTAGTTTCCTGTCGACCAGTCAAAGCCGCGGCGCATGCTATTCGAAGTCTCTCGAAACTGACTGGGGCCAGCGCTAGTGCCCGAGCACAAAACTTCAAGTAACAACCGTGCCGTATGTTGTTCTTGCAATTGCACCGAGTGTCAGACCCGGAGAAGAGCTGCCGTGCGAGAAGACGTCCCAAACGACACAGATGAAGCCTTGACTCTTCACCACTGGCTCTGGCGGCACCTCCCTCGATGCTGCCTTTGAGCACTACCTCGTAGCTCACCTCCACGCTACTCCTCCATTCTTACCCCGTTTCTCCCAGCCTTGCCCGGTGGGACTGGGTGGGGATGGTGCGTCAAAGGGCCCGTCGAGTCTCAAACTGACTCGGTGAGGGGCCGATGACGCCTGTGGACCCACGGCGCACCGCACTGGGGTCAATGCGGTTCCGCACATCGCCGGGATGACGTTCCCGGTGTGTTGGCAAGAACTGCTTCACTGATCGATCGGCTGCGTGCATTACGGGGAACGCCCGACGCATTGAATCTTGGCGAGCTTGTCTTTCGTCTTTGCCACTGGATCTGTCTGTCGTGCTCCCGGGTGGCCTCCCCGAGCGCGGAGGTGTGAGCTGCGGGGGGAAGCCATGACGATGGCCGTGGGGCACGGTTGCTTATCAACAGCCTACATACTAAGAAGTACGAGGTACGGGGCAGGCGGAGCCAAGCAGATCGGTGCTTCGATGCCGTGATGTGATAGTTTCCCACGTCTACATTGACACGACCACGGCGACCGCCACCGGCCCCGCCGGGCCCGGGTTGAAGTGGCCGACGGGATGAGTGAGGAGTGAATGTACATGCGGGGCATGCAAGTCTACTGCTTTGGGGTAAGGGAGCGAAGTGAGGTCGTATTTTGGAGCAGGATCGGGAAGAACGATAAGTAGCAACCGCGCCGAGCCGTACAAGCCATGGCGCGTGTTTTGAGGTGACAGATCGAAAACTCAGGCTAAACGGCGGAACTCATTCATTCTGCAGGGCCCGTGTGGCCCTTGCCCTCTTGGTGTGGGAGGGCCACTTCTGCGTTGAATATTCTGCCTTTGCTGTAGCCCACTTACACGCAGGGAGCGTCGCCACTTGCGGGTCGGCGAGGTGGGTTGACACCAGCTGCTCTGTGGCCTCCGGTACGACAAACTCGTCAACCCCAGGAAACGGGAGACTATCCTCGGTGCACAGACCCCAATTATGATATCCCCGGCTTTTAATTATTCGCGGGGCGAGACCGAGGTAATAAAGCTGTTCCAAGAACCCGGGTGGCGGACGTATAAAGATATCCAGATATATGCTATGGACACCACGTTGGAAAATGTCAGCAGTAGTGTACATTGAATACTGAGCCAAGGATAAAAGCGGATAATTGCTCGGTGGGGAGCAAAAAAAAGAACCATGTGCGATGGGCTTGGCCACTTGAGGTATCGGCTGCGCCCGATCGCGCTTGACCACGACCACCGCGCCGATCGCCGGATTGCCGGATCTTCGGTGTGGGACGGGTGGAGTGGAGCTCCATAACGCCTCAGCTTCGTATTCGAAGCGATTCCAGGTCTTCTCTGGATTGTACTGCACAAAAAGGACAATGATGGGCGGGGGCTCGCCGCCGTGCTTATCCCTAGACGGCCCGCCAGCCAGAGAGAGAGACGGGGGTTCCTTTTGCTGGCTGATCGGCGCTGGAGGATCGGTGTTACATGGCATGCTGCGGGAGATGGCGTATCCGGTACCGATAGAGAGGGGAACGGGAGATCCCTGGTTGCGTTCATGTGTGGATTCGATAGCCGAGGCCAGGGTAGGGGACTCGAGATCCATCGGGCGGGGATCGATATTCTGGTCCCATCGATGAGATGCGACTCCTTGGCTGTGATGTGAGGTTGGCGCGATGAAGCTTGTAAAAGCGTTAGCGTTTCACCATATGCTTCCTGTCAACGGGTCAGAATCCACCAGAGAGGGTGGGGAGAAGGAAGTGCATGAACCACTTGTGTGAACTCTCTGCGGCAGACCATTATAGTACGGAGTCCAGTCTGCTCGGCATGTGGGCTCGATGGCAGTGGAGCGGTAAAACTACCGAGTGCAAACGTATGTGCTGGCTGCACGCTGCTGGGTGCTAATGGGCTGATCGAGATAGCGTAACCTAGGCTGGTGGCCAGGGGTGTGGCCAGGGGTGGAGGCCCCTGATGGCTGATGCCCTTGGTGGGGAGTGGGGCTATGCCATGCCGTCGAGGGAAGCCGGAGCCAAGGCTCATTCGGAGCTCTTTCCACCCTCCTTTGTGCTTACGAGGTATGCCTGTAAGTATGTCCGTACCAAAGTATCTCCACGTGCTCATCACGGCGACGACGTCTGGCCGCCGTCGTGCTGGCACCAGCTCTCGTAGAGTCCCTCCTCGTCGCGCATTCGACAAGGTTTCAAACACGCGGTCTTGTCTTATAAACCGTCACACGCAGCCCCCGAGGCACGAGGAACGCGCCTTCGGCCACCTACAAGTGCACCACACCTGCGTTCATGGACGGACATGTGCGCAAGTCGCATCATCTGATGATGGGACCAGAGAAATTTGTGCGACCGCAGGGATGGGATCGGATGGAACGGGATGGATGGATGGACGGATGGTATGTTGGTCGTCCCCGTTTTGGGTATTTTAGGCGTCCCGAACCAAGGGATGCTGCAGTTCGCAGCGACACGGATGGCACCCAAGCACGCCCGCTGGCCACCAGCAAATGACAACCACCGCTGAATCGTCCAGCCTGCCTCCATGCCTTGGATTTTCCTGCGCCACGGGCGGGGCCCGCAGAACTGGCACGCACTAACAAAGTCAAAGTTTGCCTCCCAGCGCCCCATTCAGGGGTATCCCGCAGAATATCTCGTTCGGAGTGGCCCCGTATTGGGTGGGGACCTTGGTGGCGAAGGGGGACCCAATCGATTCCCGCCTCGGACCCGGGACTGGCAAGATGAAACGACAGGGAGGGGCTCCGCTATTGGCCCGTTCGACGATGCGGAAAGCCATGGCAGGGGGGGTAATAAGAAGGAATGTGTCTTAATACTTTGGCACGCGAGATTTCAGGGTCCTGAGGGATGACCGCCATGCCGCGTTTGCACCCGGTTTCTCGACCGCGCCGCCAGCCTCCACGTCGCGCAGAGATTCGACGGGGCCAATGGTGCTTGCTGGAGCTGTGGGAATTCTGGGAGATGGTCCCACCGAAAAGTACTACGTACTGTACACGCAAGTGTCACGGCCGATAGCCCGTGTACAGTATGTACGTATGGTGGAATGTGCTATTTGGCAGGGAGCTGGGCGCTGCATTATTAACTCGACGGCGCTGATCTCGGGACTCCATTCCGTCCAGAGCTCGAAACCAGGATCCTTGAGCTTGACTGACGTCTCGCTATATGATAGGGCAATTGTGTGCTCCACCGACATATCGGGCTTGGTACGCTTGGACTGGTGGTGTGGGGCCTACCCAGATGGAAGGGGGTCCAAGGAGAAAAAAAGAAGCAAGTACGAGTTAATATGGAGTGTGCAAGAAAAAGGGGACCGTATTACTTGCAGGACGAGAAGCTGAGCAGAAGGAGAACGTTTTGGAGCTTCGCGTCTCTTAAAACAGCCGGTGATCGCCGCAGAGCTCTCCCCTTGTCCTCTCTTCCTTTGATTCTCTTCCCCCGGTTCTTCCCCCAGTCGTCGGTTTCTGTCGTTCCCTCTTCTCTTCCCGACACTCATTACCCTTGCGGGGCATTCATTTCTTGTCCCGTTCGCTGCTCTGTCCAAGACCTTGTGTGTCCAAGCTAACCTCCCTTCCACTCCCACACTTGACTTGGGAGTATCCACCCTTTCTCGCTTCCTTGCAGGAGATCGACGCGACATAACCAACCGCGCAGATACAACCGCCCAAACCCGAGGGTGACCCGCCCTGGCGCGTTGGCCGACCCCCCCGCCAGCAAGCAGCCGGCTCTTTACATTCTCATCTGGGCCCCAGCACCCGTCGGCCCCTTCAAATGCCGATCAACTCTCTTTCCCCCCGGAATTCGGGCTTCATCCAACTGAGCAACACAAGATCGAGGCCAGACACGATGCCCGAGGACATCCCTTTGTCGACCGTCAAGAGCCGCGCCAGCAGCACCGGCGCGCGGCGGTCCGACCAGGTCAACGTACAGCTCTCCGACTCCACCGACGCTGACGAGAAGCACCACCACCATGGCCGAAGGAAAGCAGCCGCCCCTGTGCGCCGGGGCACCGACAGCGAGGACGTGTCGGTGAACTTCCTGGGCCGCATGTACGCAAAGGTCATCAACTTCAATGCCTCGCTGCGCTACCTCATCTACATCGTCCCCGTCGGCCTGGCCCTCGCCGTCCCGCTTATCGTCCTGACCGTCCTGAACATGCAGGAGGAGATCCCCGTGGGCAACCAGACGGAGAGAAAGGATGATGAAGATGTCACCGTTGAAGGGCCGCCGCTCTACAGAATCTTCCTGTGGGTCGAGATTGCGTGGCTCACCATCTGGGCCGGCAAGCTCGTGGCCTTCTTCCTACCGCTGGCCTTTATGTTCCTCTGCGGTGTCGTGAGCTCGGGCACGCGCAAATACGCCACCATCCTCCGAAACCTCACCATCCCCCTCTCGCTCTTCTTCTGGGCGCTTGCGTCGTGGATCACCTTCCGCGAGCTGTTCAAGGGCCCCAAGGACGCCGGCATCAACTGGGTCCGCAACCTCGAGCGCGTGCTGGGCGCCACCTTCGCAACGTCGGCCGTCTACCTCGGCGAGAAGGCCTTCGTGCAGCTCATCGGCATCTCCTACCACCAGCGATCCTTTACGAACCGCATCCGCGAGTCCAAGAAGGAGGTCCGCCTGCTCGCAACACTCCTCGATGCGTCCAAGGCTTTGTTCCCCATGTACTGTCGCGAATTCGAAGAGGAGGACTATATCATCAACGACAACTTCAACATCAAGCTCCCCAACAAGGGTAAGAAGGGCGCCGCGGCTATACCCCAGCGGTTCGTCAACAACGTCGGCCGCGTCGGCGACAAGGTCACTTCTATCGTCGGGAACGTCGCCTCGGAGATCACCGGAAAGAATGTCCTGAACCCCAACTCGTCACACTCCGTCGTCATCGAGGCCCTGGAGAAGACGAGGTCGTCTGAGGCGCTGGGGAGGCGCATCTGGATGTCGTTCGTCATCGAGGGTAGGGAGACCCTGCTCGTGGATGATTTCGTTGAGGTTCTCGGCCCCGAGCTCAAGGATGAGGCGGAGCTGGCATTCGAGGCCGTCGATGAGGACGGCAACGGCGACATCAGCCTTGATGAGATGGTACGGAAGGTCGTGAGTGTCGGCAGGGAGCGCAAGGCCATTGTCGAGGGCATGAAGGACATCAGCCAGGCGCTCCAGGCCTTTGACAAGGTTCTTCTCTTCTTTGTGCTGCTGATCTGCATTTTCATCTTCCGTAAGTGCGCTCCTACATGTCTCGGTATTCCCGGGTTTCCGAACTAACGTCAAACCAGTGGCCTTCTTCCAGAGCAGCTTCATCACCACCTTGGCGACTGCGGGAACGGCCCTGCTCTCGCTCTCCTTCGTCTTCGCTGTCACCACCCAGGAGTTCCTCGGCTCTTGTATCTTCCTCTTCGTCAAGCACCCGTACGATGTGGGTGACAGGGTTGAAATCCTTGTCGATGGCGCCAAGGCGTCCATGCTTGTCGAGAAGATCTCGCTCCTGTACACCATCTTTGTGCGGACCGACAAGATGCAGCTTGTCCAGACCCCCAACATCCAGCTCAACAACTACTGGATCGAGAACGTGACCCGTAGCGGCCCGACGCCGGAGATTATCTACATCAACGTGTCGTACGACCATACCAGCTTCGAGGACGTCGAACTTTTGCGCCTGGAGATGGAGAAGTTCGTCACGCACCCCGACAACTCGCGCGACTTCCAGCCCGGTGTCATCATCAACGTGTCGGATATCGAGGACCTCAAGCAGATGGTGCTCGAGTTCATCATCATGTACAAGGCCAACAACAACGACGTGGTGGCCCGCCTCGACCGCAAGTCCAAGTTCCTGTGCGCCCTCACCGGCGCTCTCCACAAGATTCCCATCTACCCCGTCGGCAAGGGTGTCCTCGGCACTCCCGGGAACCCCAACTACCTGGTCAGCTGCACGGCAGACGAGGCCGGCGAGAGGCGCACGAAGATGGACGAGGACAGGCAGAAGTCGCGCGTTATACCCAGAGGAGAGGAAGTTGAGAATGCGGACGAGTTTGCTGCGGCCGCTGCTGCGGCACCTGGCGGCGACTCGGCACCTGGTGGCGGCGACTGGTTTAACACGAGCGGGGGTGAGAAGCCCGTAAACACGATGACGGAGGGCACGCGCGTGTCTCTCGACTCCCGCCGCCCGGAGTCAGTGCCCAAGCGTGGCGAGAGCCATAAGGGTGGCCTCCGCAAGGCGGGCGAGACGCTATCGACGACGATATCTCGCCAAGAGGGCGGGAGCGTACCGCGGGGCAGTTCGTCGCTGCGGTACACGACGTCGCGGCGGACGTACGACGAGGAGTCGCAGCTGGGGTCGCCCACCGCGCCTCAGCAGGGCGGGTTCCTGGCTCCCACGCCGTCGCAGCACGGCAGGTATCCGTCGACGGCGTCGGCGCAGGCGCGGGCGCAGCCAGGGCCTGATCCCTACCAGGATCACCCGGCGCAGCCCTACGCGGGACAGGGTTACGGCCCGCCGGCGGGTCCTCCTCCGCCCGGTCCGCCCGGTCCGCCCGGTCCGCCGCGGTAAGGAGTGATTTCGGGCGAGGTGGTGGTGTATAAAAAGGCTGGACGGTAGAAGGAGATAATTTCACCCGAGCCGCGCTTCCCGGAGCGGAGTGTACGCAGCTTGGGACGACGTTTATGATATTTGTTTCATAGCAGTGGGACGAACGGTTGGGAATTCTTTGTGTATGTACCCTGGTCTGAGACTTGGACTTGGGACATGGAGATCGCGATCCATAATTTGGCACAAGTTTCTTCTCTCTAATTTTTTCAATGGGTTTCCTACTCGTGATGTCGTAAGGGCCACCCGCTTGGTACTGCCCAACTCCTGACAAACCACCCCAGACCCCTTAGCATACATGCTCAAGCTTCTCGGGCTTGGCGTCCCTCTCCCCAACCTCGGTCTTCAGCACCCTCCCGAAGAGCTCCAGCAGGATCTCGAAGCACACCTTGGTGACGACGGGGTCGTAGCGGCCCTTGCTCAGCTCGTCCCTGATGAAGGCGTGCTGGGCCCAGGCGAACTCGTGGAAGCTGTTGACGACGCCGGCCTCGCGGAGCTTGAGGCGGATGAGGTCGCGGCCGGCGTCGGGGACGTGGGTGTCCTTGACGCCGAAGAGCATGGCGACCTCGGCGGGGATGCGGTGGAGGTTGTCGAGGGTGTGCGGGGAGGAGGCCGGGGCGGTGGGGGAGGGGTTCTTGGGGTGCGGGCCGAGGGTGCGGGTGTGGACGTCTGTGGCGAAGTAGGCTACTATGGCGGATATGCGGGGGTCGAGCTGCGGGTGGTGTTAGTTTGGGTGGGCTGGGGCGTGGGATAGGATGGGTTGGGAGTAAATGACTTACACCGGCGCGGAGGGCGAGGTGGCCGCCGAGACACATGCCGGTGCTCCCGATGCGGCCGTTGCAGTTGGGGTGCGTGAGGAGGTAATCGACCGTCTTGGTGACATCCTGGTCATAGGAGTCGAGTGTCTGGGGACGGCACCTGTTAGTATCGGCCAGTTGGCTAGCATGACGAGAGACATGGGCTCACCTTTGTGATCTTCCACTCGTTGCCCTTGTCCGTCCCGGGGACGTCGTACGCGAGGGCCTCGGGGCCGGTGAACTCGTGGTAGGAGCTCGGGGCGGCGACGACGTAGCCGTGGCCGGCGATCTGGCGGGCGAAGCGGGCGACGGGGCCGGTGACTAGGGTGAGACGTGTGAGACAGAGGAGTCTTGGAACTCCGTGGGGACGGAATTGGTGAGGGGCATATGCCCCGCCGTGATCGAGCTCACCTTGGTAGATCTCGCTGAAGAGGACGACGCCCGGGAACTTCCTGTAAGATGGGTTAGCTCATGTTCATTCAGGGGAGTGGGGAGTAACTTGCGCGTTGGGGTACTGAGGGACGGTGGGCGTGAAGACGAAGATCCCTGTGTAAGGTGGTCAGTGAGAGCTGCGGCGAGGTTTACAAGTAGGCTCTGTTCAGTGAAACTCACTCATGGGACTCTCCTTGCCGTCCACGACGGTGGGGACGTCGACGTGGGACTCGACGATAAGCATGGTGGGCTATGAGGCAGGGGTTTTCTGGAAAATGGGTTGAGTGAATGCTCTGAGAATGGCTTTGACTGATATGAGCTAGCGGTCGTTTCTGAGCCTCCGATGTACAAGTAGGAGGGGTAGCTCCGATGCGGGAGCTCGAGAAGGGAATTACATAAGCCTTATTAGCTGCGCTTATAACTTTCCCTTGAAGCTCATGGCTCATCTCCAACTTCATTCATCAGGATTGATGGTGTTTGGTTCTGAGACGATTTTATCAATGGCCATGTCTCTAGATAAAAACCCCACTGAAGACAACCCAGCTAAACATCCGGACGTAGACCATGTGAAATATCCTCTCCTGTCTAGAACACTACGAACGAGTCTTAGAGCCCCCAGAGAGATGGGTTCTCATGCTCTTCAAGATCCACAGACAGACAGTCGATCCCGTCCGATCATGCGGTAAGCTGCCACCCACGCTGCGGGACGCCGGAAATTCCTGGCCGCCAGTATTTGCGACCAGAAGAGATGCCCTCGTAGCAAGGCCTCCAAAATTTCCGGATCCGGCGCAAATACAGGTATTACAAGTACGCCGCACGGTCTGGCCCTGCTGCCGTCGCTGCTGCCGTTTCTGGCACCCAACGGCGATGACATAATCGTGCGATCATGCGCCCTGCCGGAAACGTGGCGGCCGCCCAGACGCAGGTGAGCTGCTCCCGCGCGAAAGGTCCGGATCACAAGACAATTCTCGGTCACAACCTCGAGTTTCGCCTGCATCTGCTGCCGCGCCGTCCGACCACCCGCCTATTCCTGCACGACACGTCCTGCGAACCACGGCACCGGGACCGAGCCCAACGACCCTGAACGCGTTTTAAGCCACATTGCATTTCCCCCGTGTTTTCCTATGCCTCTGTAGACCTGCCATCTCCTTTTTCTAGTCCTATTTCTAGCTGCTTTCTTGCACCATGAACGGCCACTTCGCAGCGGCCGGCGAGGAGCCGAGCGCTCAGAAGTACGAGCATGGCGTCCAGGTCATTGACGAGGACAAGACCTTCAAGTAGGCTCCCCCACTGACCCTGACCGCCACGTTCTGCACCTCGCCTAACCTCGCGCCCCTTCGCAGCTCGGGTGTCAACTCGTACCTCCAGGTCACCGACGTCGTCGACGCCGGCTTCAACTACCACCTCATCTCCGTCTTCGGCTCGCAGTCGACCGGCAAGTCGACTCTCCTCAACATGCTCTTCGGCACCCAGTTCTCCGTCATGGCCGAGACCGAGCGGCGGCAGACCACCAAGGGGATATGGCTGTCCAAGAACAAGAGGGAGAAGGCCGGGGATTCCGTGCCCATGGCCGACAACATCCTGGTCATGGACGTAGAGGGTACCGACGGCCGCGAGCGTGGCGAGGACCAGGACTTTGAGAGGAAGAGCGCGCTGTTTGCGCTGGCCACGAGCGAGGTCTTGATTGTGAACATCTGGGAGCACCAGGTTGGGCTGTACCAGGGTGCGAACATGGGTCTGCTCAAGACCGTTTTCGAGGTCAACCTGCAGCTGTTCCTCAAGGACAAGCAGTAGGTTTTTGCCCTGGTCTCCTGTGGTATGGTGGGATGCGCTAACACGGCGGGCGCAGGTCAACCCCCCGATCTCTCCTGTTCTTCGTCATCCGCGACCACATCGGCACGACCCCTCTCTCGAACCTGCGCGACACGCTGATCCAAGACCTGTCGAAGATCTGGTCGTCGCTCTCCAAGCCGCAGGGCCTGGAAGGCGCGCGCATAGAAGACTACTTCGACTTCGCCTTTGCCGCCCTCCCCCACAAGATCCTCCAGGCCGACAAGTTCGCCTCCGAGGTTGACAATCTGGGGGCTCGCTTCACCAACGGGAACCCCTCCGCAAAGTCGGGCACTCACGGTGAGCACGAGCTCGAGGGCGGGGTCTTCCTCCCGGAATACCACCGGCGCATCCCTGCCGATGGCTTCTCTGTCTACGCCGAGGGCATCTGGGACCAGATCGTCAGCAACAAGGACCTGGACCTGCCTACGCAGCAGGAGCTTCTCGCGCAATTCCGATGCGACGAGATCTCGAGAGAGGTGCTTGTAAACTTCGACGAGGTCATCTCCCCGCTCGAAGAGAGGCAGGCCGAGGGTGTTCGGGCTGGGAAGCCGATCGTCCTGGAAAAGCTCGGCTCGAGCGGGAGGGCCGCCCGGGAGCGCTGCATCAAGGGGTTCGAAGTCCAGGCCGGGCGCTACCACAAGGGCGTCTACGCGCGGAAGCGGTCTGACCTCGAGAGCAAGGTCGACACGCGACTCAAGGCGCTCTACCAGGGCCAGTTGACGGGTTGCCACAAGGCCGGCGTCCACTCGTTCACTGATGCTGTATCAAGCAAGGTCAAGACTGGCCAAAAGGCCGGCGGATCGTACGATTTTGCGGACATTGTCGCCCAGGAGAAGGAGAGGGTCCTGGAGGTCTTCAAGGACGAGGCCAAGGCTCTGGCTATCGAGGGCGTGCCGTGGTCCAACTTCAAGTCTCAGTACCTCGTCTTCGGACGAGAGCTCGACGATGTGAGCAGCAAGCTGCGGAAAGAGGAACTCCGCCGTCTCGCGACGCGCGTCGAGCGCTGGGTCAAGTCACGCCTCGGCGACTCTGTCGGCCTGGAGTTTAGCAAGCTTGGATCCGGTCGCGCAGGCCAGGGAGCGCCTGAGACGCCCGAGAAGCCGCCCGCGGAGAAGGACCTCTGGGACAGGATATGGAACGTCTTCACCGAAATCGTGCGCGAGGCCGAGGGGCGGTTCGCGGAGCGCGCTAAGAGCTTCGAGGCCAGCTCAGACGAGGTCGACGTCGGGCTGTGGCGGCTCCGGCGCAAGTCGTGGGTCGCGCTGCGGGAGCGCGTCGACGAGGAGGTCATGGAGGGGAACATACTCCTGAAGCTGCGGGAGAACTTTGAGGACAAGTTCCGGTATGACGAGGCGGGCGTGCCGCGGATCTGGCGGCCGACGGACGACATCGAGGGCGTGTATACCAAGGCGCGCGAGTCGACGCTGACGCTCATCCCGCTGCTCTCGCGGTTCCGGCTGGCGGAGACGTACGCGCCGCCGGACCTGCCCGGGTGGATCGGACCGCAGCCCGCGGGCGTCGAGGCGAGCGACGAGGAGGACCTCACGCCCATTGGCGGCGTGGACGAGGACGAGGGTAAGAGCCTCGAGGAGGAGATGATGATTCTGAGCGAGAGCAAGAGGCAGGATCTAGTCATCCGGTTCAAGAAGACGGCGGATGGAGTCTACGTCGAGGCGAAGCGCGGAGCCATCGGCGGCGTGGCGCAGGTTCCTCTCTATTTCTATGGTATCCTCCTGGCGCTCGGGTGGAACGAGATCGTCGCGGGTGAGTCACGCTATCCCAAACACTTACACTCGCAACCATGCTAACGCGGCGCTAGTCCTCCGGAACCCATTCCTCTTCCTGCTGCTCATCGTCCTCGCGGGCGGCGCCTACATCGCCGCGGCGCTTAACCTCCTGGGCCCCATGATGCAGATGGCCAACGCGGCCGCGGGGCAGGGCCTCGACCTGGGGAAGCAGCGGCTGCGGGAGTTCCTCGAGAACTCAGAGACGGCGAGGCAGGCGCTCCAGATGCCGGCGCGCGAGGGGACGGAGAGCGTGCCGATGGAGAGGCTGGACAGCCAAGGGAAGCGGGCCTCGGCGGAAGAGGAGATTTAATGAGGTTTCCTGTATCATGGGGTTTAGAGGGCGACGGGTTTGTACATGGCCTCAGTGTCCGACTCTAGGATATTGTATAGTTTAAGAAGCATTTCCTCGGGGGTGCTATGAAGTTCGCCTAACGCCTGGGTGGTATTATACAGAGTACGAAAAGGGGAGATCAGAAGGCTTCTAGGCCGGCCGGACTCCCGAACCACGTCCCCATCTCGCTCCCCTCTTCACCCCTACTCGTAAAGAAGTCCGTCACGCGCGCCGTCTCGCCGTCGTCCTCCACCGGCCACTCGACCCTGACGCCCCTCGAATCAAGCATGTCCTTCGCCGTGCCCCAGCTGAAGCGGCACTCGGTGCCCCACCCGAACACGGGGTGCATGTTCCCGCGCAGCCAGGTGACGCAGCGGCCGTCGGAGGGGTACCCCGAGCCCCAGGCCATGGCCCCTTCCTCCGCGGGGGAGGCCGGGGAGGGCTGGAGGGAGAGGTGATGGGCGTAGAGGGCCTCGAGGGAGACATCGCGCGTGACCTTTGCGCAGACGGAGGCGGCGCTGACGCAGGGGTACAGGCTGTCGGCCTTCTTGGCGACGGTGATGCTCAGGCCGGGCAGGAAGCGCTGGAGCTTGGCCTGGTACGAGGCCGGCGGCCCCACGGTGTCCACGTACACATGCGTCACGTTGACGCCCCTCGCCAGCACGCCCTTGATCAGGCCGACGGTGGCGTCCATGGCCTGGGTGTTGAGGTTCCGGGCGGCGGCGGGGCTCATGGTGTCGGAGGAGATGGCGCGCGCGGAGAGCGAGGCGGTGGCCCAGCCGCAGGAGTCGTGGAGGTCGGAGGCGTCGGCGCAGAGGGTGCGCATGAGGGCGGTGCGCACGGCCGGGGTGAGGACCTTGGAGTCGTCGAAGTGGTGGGTCTCGCGGAGGAGCGGGTCGGACAGCGCGGGGGGGAGGTAGAAGACGGAGTAGACCATGGGGCCGAGGACGGGGCCGCGGCCGGCTTCGTCGACGCCGAGGATGCACTCGGGGGCTGGGCTGGAGTCGGTGGGGAGGAGGGAGGCGGGCACGGGGGAGTAGTGGGAGTAGGTCTTTCCGGCGACGAGAGGCTCGGGGTGGATTGAGGGCGGGGTGAAGATGTCAGAGGTTGAGGTGTCCATGGGGGCCTCTGGTGAGGCGTCCGGTTGGGAGTCGTCCATCGCGGTAGTTTGGAGGGTTGGGTTGGAGATATCTAGCCGGGTTCGGGGACAGAGGTTTTTCTTCAATCGTCGGACTCGTAGGAAGAATTGGCGTGTCCTTTTTTCAGAAATAGGCTCTTCTCGGGAGTTGACCCGATTTGAGGCGGTGTTTGTTGACGTTGCAATAAAATAGACTGCTTCCGGTGCTCTCGCGGCTTGCGGTCGAGATTCTTACATGTCCCGAGTAAAGCCCCTCGACGCGCTGCGAGACGCGTCAAAGTGGAAATATAGAGCTCTCTCATTCGAGCTCAGCCAGCGCCCGTTGTGGGCCCAGGTACCGACGGATACCCGCGCAGCTGACCCACCCGGCCCAACACCCGCTATAATCCCACGGCCGCCAGCGCCCAGACACCGCCAGCGCCCACTGGAAGGCCTGGCCTCCCCGCCCGAGGCCCAAGTCCCCATTTGTCCTATCCGGGCCCCTAAACGGGAATTTTGCCGTCAACAACAATCCACGAGCTTCAGCACGCGAAACCAGGCACACGTCGTCCGCCCGATCCCATAACCCGCGCTTCCCCCGCACGGCCTCGCCCATTCCCCTGTCGCCCATCCCCCGTGCAATTCGGACCCATCCAGACGAAAAGCCTACGCCGAGCCCGCCCTTCCTCCGCGCCGTGTTAATCGCGACCGCCGCCCAGCGCGTTTCTCACCACAAGCTATCGCGCTACGCGACGCACCAGAGCTCCAGGCGCCACGATGCCGCCCCGACGCGGTGCGTCCCAGCACATCTACGAGCTCGGCCAGCAGGGACGGTACGTTCATCGGCATCGCGCAACTCGGCGGGGTTTCCTCAATCGTTCATCTCGGGGTGGGAGTTAATTCTGGTGCAGGAAAACTGGCGTGACGCTGCCCGACACGGGCGCGCGAGACGAGCATGGCCTCCAGCCCCTAGATGGCCTCTTCTCCTCGCCGCGCAAGGCTGAGACGCCGCGCGTCGACCAGACAGGCGAGCTCGACATGGAACTAGAATGTGAGTCGCCGGGTTCTAATGCGAGCCCCTCGGCTCCATGAGAGATGGTAGCTGCTAACACGGCCCCCAGCATCCGGCCCCGGCCCCGGCCCGTCGACCGTCCTCGCAGCGCAAAAGTCCTCGCGCCTCCATATCCCGTACGGCCGCTCGCCGGCGAAGACGAACCTGCAGTCGCCCGCGGTTAGGAACCCGCACTTCGGCTCGTCGCCCAGCAGGGGGTCGATACTGCGGTCGCAGGACACGGACGGCGAGAGCGACGACCACACAGTCACGCGGCGGCTCGAGCTCAGGAAGACGCAGCCGAACGGGACCCGCGGGAAGAAGGCGAACGGCCCGCGGAGACCGGTGTCGAAGGTGGTGGAAGAGGAGGAGGAGGAGGATTCCGTGCTGCTTGATGCGGCGCCGCCTGGGGGTGATGATTCTATGCAGCTTGTACAGGACTCACCGCCGCCTGCAGAGACGGATCCCGAGGAGGAGGAGGAGGTAGAAGAGGAGCAGAGACCAAAGTCTGGGAGGCGGGGTCGGCCTCCGGGGAGACCCGCGAAGAAAGCACCACCCAAGCAAAGGGAGCCTAGCCCGGAGTCGGAGGTAAATGAGTCGGAGCCGGAGTTGGAGCAGGAGCAGTCAGACGCGGCGGTTGAAGAGCCGCCACAGCCCAAGCGGAAACCGGGACGGCCGCCAAAGAAGGCTGCGCCAGCGGCGACCACCGGGCGGCAGAAGCGGCCCTCCCCCGAGCTAGAAGACGAGGAGGCGGGAGGCCGTGACAAGAAGCGCCAAAAGACGCAAGCAAAGGCCCCCGCAAAGAAACCGGGCCGAAAGCCGAAGGCCAAGCCGCAGCCGCAGACCGAAGACCCCGACGCCTCCATCCTCCAAGTCCAGCGCGGGCCCCCCCTCCCCCGCGCCCGCGGCCTCGTGTCCATGCGCCGCGACGCCTCCATCCAGCAGACGCGCTCCGGCCGGCACTCGTACCGGCCGCTGGAGTACTGGAAGAACGAGCGCGTGGAGTACGAGGAGGACGCGGTGCGCGACGACATGTTCCGCGCCGGGTCGCGCATGGTGCTGCCCAGCATCAAGGAGGTGATCCGCGTGGAGGAGGAGGAGGCGGTGGCGGCCCCCCGGCGGCGCGGGCGCATGAAGGGGAAGAAGAAGGCGCAGCCCGTGGAGGAGGAGGAGGAGGACGAGGAGGAGGAGTGGGAGAGGGAAGTGGGGTCCGTGGCGGGGGATGTCGTCCTCTGGGATCCGGAGCACGAGCTGAACCCGCCGAGCGCGGACGACCACGTCGAGATCATGGAGAGCCGGCTGGCGGTGTCGAGCGGGGCCGTGCAGACGCACGACATCCGGGGCACTACCTTCCAGTTCGCCAAGACGCTGAACCTGTCGTTCATGGGGACGGGGGTGGTGGACATGCCTCCCGGGTCCGAGAAGAAGCCCAAGAACTCGAGGAAGATGCAGATGGTCTTCTTCGTGTTCAAGGGCAAGGTGCTGGTCAGCGTCAACGAGACGGAGTTCCGGATCAGCACGGGGGGGCAGTGGTTCGTGCCCAGGGGTGAGTTTTCTTTCCCATTGACAAGGCCGCGGATCGGGGCTTGCGGACGATGGTTGTACTGACGAGCGGGCACAGGGAATTACTACAGCATCAAGAACGACTCGGACAGGCCGGCGCGGTTATTCTTCGCGCAGGCGTGCGAGGTGACGTCTGCGCCGCCGGAGGAGGAGTGAGCCTTTTTTCCTTCTTCCTTTTTTTGGAGTCTATAATGGCTGGGCTTGAAGGATGGGGAGGGAGGCTCCGCGGGGAATGAGGAGTTTCGGTGTGTGTGCTTTATGTTTATAGGGGGGATATAACGTAGCGAGGTGTGAAAAGACGTGCTGACGAGTACGCTCGGGCTTGGTCGCGTTCGTGCCGGGGAATATTTCGGGCGGGGGGAGGAGCTAGGTTTACGTCGTTGGTTGAATGTATACCCTCTTGCTTCAGACATAAACTTTCATACATTTCGAGCTGGGTTCCTATGCGTGACTCCTACAAATGACAGAGGAGAGATCCCATCCACGACACCCGGGTATCATACACCTACCCCCTGAACCACCCCCACCAACCCCCGTCCTCCCTCTTCCCATCCAGCCTCCCCACCTCCGCCTCGAACCCCTCCACCTTCCTCTGGCTGCCCGCCATCTTCTCCCTCAGATACTCCGCCCTCCTGCCCCCCCTCCACCCCTCGGGGAGGCCCCCCAGGAGCGCAAGCTCCCTCTCCACCTCGCCGATCTTCTTCTTCTCTCTCGCGGCGAGCGCCTCCAGGACCGCCCTGTCCATGCGCCGCCGGAGGGGCGCGTCCGCGGCGAGCATCTTGAAGGCCGCCTCGTAGATGGGGCGCCCCGCGGAGATGCTGACGGGGAAGCCGCGCCTCGAGGTCAGGGAGATGAGCTCCGAGGAGGCGAGGGCGTCGAGGGCGTCCGCGGGGGAGCTGGAGTCCGTGGAGAGGACGGGCTGCAGGAGGGCCTCGTCGTAGGAGAGCGTGCCGCGCTCCGCGAGGGCCTTGATGAGCCACCAAGCCTGCTCGACGGAGAAGGCCGCGTCCGCCTCCGCCTTGAGCACGAAGTTCTTGACGATCTCCGCCGCGCTCTGGTTCACGATCTCGTTGACCGCCTGCCCGGGGCCCTGGCCCGACTTGATCCTGGTGGCCAGGATCTCCAGGTCCGCGAGCCGGCCGCCGATGGTCCTGATGTGGGCGTCCAGGTCCGCGAGGTCGGGCCTCTGCTCGTCCGCCTTCTCCTCGCCCTTCTTCTCTTCGCCCTTCTTCACCTCGTCCTCCCTGCCGTCCTCGTCGAGGCGGGAGAGGATGAAGTTGCGGGCCACGTCGAGAGGCACGTCGCCCAGCGGGATGTGGCGGACGGAGCGGTCGGGGAGGACGCGGCTCAGGACCTTGGAGAAGGAGCCGTCGTTGGTGAGGAAGACCACGTGCGCGGCGCGGTTTTGCACCAGGGTTGCCGCCCACTCGGCGATCTTCTCGTAGACCACGCCGCTCCCGGACTTATTCTCCTCGCTCTTGTACAAGAAGTTGTCCACCACGACGACCGTCCTGTTCTCCGGGTGGTCGCCGAGGTAGTTCTCGTCGGTCGCCGCGTCGCCACGCTTCCGGCCCGAGAGCGCAACCTCCTTCAGGGCCGAGGCGGTCGTGTGCAGGATCTTGGAGACCTGCGCCTCGAAGGTCTCGGAGAAGCCGGCCTTGACGCCGGTGGTGCTCTGCACGGCCAGGTCGGCCATGCTGCTCATGCTGTTGGCCCACGAGAACACGGGGCGGTAGCCGACGTTGGCGGCGAGCTTGCGGATGATGCCGCTCTCGCCGCTCGCCTCGGTGATGGTCTTGCAGTCGATGGTCAGGACGTACTTCCGGTCCTTGAGCGCCTGCTCGACGAGCTCGTCGCGGCCGGAGCCGCGCGACCCCTGCACGACGATGAAGGTGCCCGACGGGTCCGCGAGGCCGGTCTGCACCTCCTCGACGAGGCCCTGGCGCTGGTTCCACAGCGCCGCCAGGCCGAGCCCCTTGTCGGCCTTGCGCGCGCCGAGGAGGGTGTCGGTCTGGCTCTTCAGCCAGCCGTAGATCTTGTTCGACGAGAGCGTGGCCTTGTGCTTCACGTAGGTCTTGACGAAGAACTTGCGGATGGGGTCGAAGATGACGACGGTGGTGGCGGCGAGCAGGGCGGCGAGGACGGGGATCACGAGGCGCGGGTGCGAGGTGAGCCAGTTCCAGATGCTATAGGCCTTGATTTTCTTCTCGTACGAGATGCGCAGCCTCGTGCCGGTCTTGCCGCCGCCGAGCGCCTCGCCGACCACGAAGCCGTGGAGGCAGTTGCGGGCCATGACGGCGTCGCGGACGAGCGAGAAGTCGACGTAGGCGAAGCGGGGCTCCTCGGAGGAGGAGCGCGGCTGGGAGGTGATCTCGGCGATCTTGCCGTACTGGCGGAAGAGGCTGTAGAGGGTCTCCTGGTAGAGCTCGACGGCGGCCTCGCCGGGCTCGCGGGGCAGGAACTCGACGCGGACGCGGGACTTGGGGAAGCGGTTGAGGTCCTCGAGCCAGGGGATGCCACGGACGAGGCCGGCGCCGATGCGGGTGAAGGGGTTGAACCAGGGCTTGATGGTGCGGTCCTGGAGGGCGGCAGCGAGTTTGGCTGGGCGTGTCAGTGTGGGATGAGAGGTTGTGGGATGAGGAGGCTACCATACTTTCAATCTCAGCCGGCGTAGCATCGCCCTCGTACCTGAACTTGACGAAGGCACCGCCATCCTTCACCCTCGGGATGATCTCGGTGACCTTCACCGGCAGACCCTCGGTGGCGCGCCTAATGAGCTGAGTCGGGTTCGCTATCCCCAGACGCGAGCTCTCAAACTTGGCCACGATTGGTGTCTCAGTCTGCCACGGGGGAGAGAGTAGATAGGTGAGTTTGAGCGGAAAGATATCTGAGTTCCTCTTAGCTTCCGTTCGATTCCCGGGTGTGAGAGCACTTACGGTCGAAGAAGGCGAGCGACTCGCCCTTGGCCGTCGCTATGTGGCCCTGGTCCTGGCCTAAGGGGATGCTGTTCTCCTTAGTCGAAGGAGGGGCGGCGGTGGACTGCCATCTCGTCGAGCAGAACGGGATTCGCTGGGCGAGCACCGGGTGAGCGAGTGGCGCGCGCCGAAGCGGCGGAGAGAGAATCCGTCCCCTCAACATCGTTGCTGCGGCAGGCTGGCTATGAGGCGTTCATGGGCTCCTGCTCTCCACGCGCCACAGAATAATCAACAGAGGTAAGAGAAAGGGAGAGTAGTCCGCGAGTTATTGATCCGCTCGGGCGCGGAGCTCAGCGCGCATGAGGTCATAGTGCCAAGGCGAGGTTTGGTAACAATCACTGTGGGCGTCAAGGTGGAGCCCGGCTGCCTGCGCGGAAAATCCCGAGTCGCAGTGCGTCCACCGAAGAGTTTCGCGACCGCGCTGGCTCACGTGCAAGAAGATGTTCCCCTGTACAGTACTGTACTTCCATTTTCCACCGCCCGCATCGCCAACACATCTCGACTCTGTGACCACCTCCCCATTCTCCAACGCGCACGCTCTCCAGGACAATTGACGGTGTCCTCGTCTAATCTCTCCGCCCGATCACCGATCCCGCGCCTCCGCGACGTCCCAGGCCGTGAGAAATTCTACAATGGGCTGGCTGTGGAACTCGCCGTCACCACCGGCCGACAAGCCCCCGCAACAGCCGCCCTCGCAAACCCCCTCGCAGACCCCGGCGAACCCGCCAACACCGCCGAAGCAGAAGGAAGACGATGACTCCGCCGCCCTAAAAGAGTTCCTCACCGAGCTCCACGCCGACCTCACCAAGACCGAACCCTCCAAACCCCAACAGCCCGCCCCGACGTCCTCCTCCTCAACATCCTCTACCCTCTCCTCGTGGCTCGGCTCCTTCTCCTCCGCCGCAAAGGCCAAGTCCGCCGGCCAGGACGACCAGGCCCCTCTCCCGGAATCCACCTCCCGCCACGCCACGCCCGCCAGCGACGCGCTCGCGCACTCCCTCCGCCCCACGTCCATGAACTGCCGGCAGACCTTCGACCTCGCCTACGCGTGCCAGTCCATGGGCGGGCAGCTGCGCTCCGTCTACCGCGACGGCGGCATCCGCACGTGCTCGCACCTGTGGGACGACTTCTGGTTCTGCATGCGCATGAAGTCGTACTCGGGCCCCGTCAAGGAGGAGATGGTGAGGGAGCACTACAGGAAGAAGGAGGTGGGCAAGTACGCGGGGCGGCCGAGCAGCGAGGACGTGTGGAGGAGCAGGGAGGAGAAGGTGCCGCCGGGGAGCGTGTTTAAGGAGCCGTACGTGGAGGAGAATGTCAGCGACGAGGAGTGGCAGCTGATGGAGATTGAGAGGCGGAAGGAGATCCGGAAGATGCTGGGGTATGAGTGAGACGAGATACCCCTGGTGCCCCGTGGCTCCGTTTGTAATATACCTCCTTTCCTATTCTGCAAAGATCCGTGTGGTACCAATTCAAAGAGCAATGTGATTCATATATATACGCAGTGGTCTCGGCACTGGATTACATCCACCGGCAGAGAGACGCCCCGAACCAGCCTTGAAGGCCGACCCCGCATCCCTCCGGTCCTACACGCCGCCTCGTCTCTAAAACTTGGCCTTGATGCTCTCCTTCCTCGCCCAGTCGCTGCTCATCTTGCTCCTCACCTTGGCCGCCTCCGCCTCGGTGATCCCCCTCGCCTCGACCGCGGGGTTGTAGCCCACGCCGCTCACGCCGCCGACCTCCCGGTCGCCGACGTTGGCCGCCTCCGCGCCGTCCGCCCTCCGGTACACCGTCACGACGCAGGCGCCGCCGAGCCCGAGGTTGTGCTGCATCGCCCACTTGGTGCCCTCGACGCTCCGGTTCGAGGCCCAGCCCCTCAGGTGCCACACCAGCTCGGCGCACTGCGCCAGGCCCGTGGCGCCCAGCGGGTGGCCCTTGGAGATGAGCCCGCCGGACGGGTTGACGAGGTACTTGCCGCCGTACGTGATGTCCCCGTTGCGCACCAGCTCGTGCGCCTTGCCCTTGCCGCACAGGCCCAGCGCGTCGAGCGTCACCATCTCGTTGGCCGAGAAGCAGTCGTGCAGCTCCACGACCCGCACGTCGCCGGCGCCGATGCCCGCCTCCTTGAGCGCCACCTCGGCCGCCCGCTTGGTCATGTCGTAGCCCACCAGGTCCATGGCGCCGCGCGAGTACATGCTGGGCGAGTCGGTGGTCATGCTCTGGCCCGCCACCAGCACGGCCTGCGAGCGCAGGTGCGGGCGCGCGTCGAGGAAGGCCTGCGAGACGAGCACCGCCGAGGCCGCGCCGTCCGAGGTCGGGCAGCACTGGAGCTTGGTGAGCGGCGAGTGGATGGTGGCCGACTTGCGGACCTGCTCGTGGGTGTAGACGGTCTGGAACTGGGAGTAGGGGTTGTTGGGCGAGTGCGCGTGGTTGACGCGCGCGATCTCGGCAAAGTCGTCCTCCGTGGCGCCATACCTGTTGGCCTGGTTAGTTCTCCGGCTTCTTGTTCAGGTAATAGGGGGCAAGGGGTTAAACCCACTTCTCCATGTACTCGAGGCCCGCGTTGCCAAACATCTGCGCCGCGCCGGGCGCGTTCGTGATGCCCCTCGTCTCGGCCATCATGCCCACCACGCCGCCCAGCGGGCTCGCCCTGTCGTCCCAGAAGCCCTTCAGGCTGCCCGCCATCATCTTCTCGAAGCCCAGCACGAGCACGCAGTCGGTGCTCTCCTTGCCCGTGCCCACGCCGCCGGCCGCGATGAGGCTCCGGCCCAGGGCCAGGCCCGTGCTGCCCGTGCTGCAGTTGTTGTTGACGTTGTAGACGGGGATCTGGGTCATGCCGAGCTGGTAGAGCGCGCGCTGGCCGCACGTCGAGTCGCCGTAGCAGTAGCAGGCCACGCCGGCGTCGACGTCGTCGTACGTGACCTTGGCGTCGAGGAGCGCCTTGGTGGCCGCCTCGAGCCCGAGCGCCGGGTAGTCGGTGTCACCGCCCGGCTTGAGGAACTTGGTCATGCCCACGCCGAGCACATACACGGGGGGCGCCATGATGGGTGGTGGCTGTTCCGGAGTCTTGTTTAACTTGGGGCGGGCTTATATAGGCTTTGGCGTTATAAGTTGTGGCTTGTGAGTCGCGGGAGTAGCTTATTTTGTGTATTAGTGCTAATATGTCCCCGGGTGGTTTGGGGGGGTATAAGTGGCTCGGAAGGGATGCGGCGAGGGAATGAGACGGCGCGGGTATTAATACCGCCCAACTCGGCCGTCACAGGCGCTGCTCGCCACCCGGCCGAGTGCCCCAACCGACGCTGCTGGGAACCGCATTCCCCACACTCCACGGGCCTGTCCCCCGCATTGCCGAGGCCCCATGTCGCCGGGAGCCACAGCTCCCCGCAAATCGTCTCCACACTTCCTCCGCGCGGTGGCAAAGCCGAGGCATCTCTTGCGAGCACCACCCACGCACACCCTTTCTTTAGGGGCAGAAACACCTGTGAAGGGTGGATGCCAGACATCGGATCTGCTAAAGTGCTGCATGGTTATTAATCTCATTGCTTTTGTACTCGGTGTGAAAGTGCACGGAGGCTGATGTTCCGGCTCCGTTGGCCCAACATCGCCCCGACCAAGACCGACATGGTGGAAACGACATGTGCTTTTTGCTGTAAAGAGCGCCCCCATAGACCCTTGCTGTATGTCCGATGGATGCCCTTCCCCTTTCCATTCCCCTGACGCGTGTATACCTCTAAGCCCGATTCTCCATGTCCCAACAAAGCGCATCGTACAAATTAAACAAGTCCTGAAGACGGGGATATACGTGTACCTCTCGCCTCCGTTCCCATCCCGCCTCAAATACAAACTCCCCAACGACCTCGGAACATTCCCAAAACGCTAGCACAAGGTTCCTCAAGCTCAAATCACAAACAAAAGGACAGTCCGCCGCTCATACACATCGCCACCAAAACGCCAGGCACTTCCCAGGTGCCCCTCGAAAAGAACGTAGCCCTACGGCCTCCCGTCGTTCCAGCTATTAATCCCCCCGCTGTACGTCCAGCTCTCGCACGCCGCGCTCGCCGTGTACCTGGGGCCCCTCCCCTCCCCCTTGCCGTCCGCCTCCTTCTCCCTCACCCCCTGCGCGACAGCCAGATCCACGTCCGCACTGCTCACCCGCGTGCTCCTCATCAGGCCCTCCAGCACGAGCTGGAGATCTTTCGCGAGCCCGGCCTCCCTCTCGTAGCCTCGCGCTCCCTGGTTCTTCGCGCTGTTAAAGGCCACCACCAGCGGGACTATATCCTTCAGGTCCGCGGTCGCGGGCCTCGCCTTGCGGATCAGCAGGTCGATGCTCTTCTGCACCGTGTCCACCAACCTGGACGGCGTCCCCGGCATGAGCACGTCCGACGCAAATGAGAACGTGGCCGTCGCCTCGGTGGCGTCCGGCGAGGCGGGCACCTCCATGGACGCCGGGTCACCCCCCTGCCGCCTGATGTTCATGATGTAGAAGCATATACTAAACGCCGCCTGGATGATATCCTGCCGCAGAATCTGTATGTAGACCTCGCTCATCTCCTCAAACTGCGGGAAGTTGGGCTCCAGAGCGTCGAGGTATCTGAGCACCACCATCGACGAGCGCATGTACGCCCGCACCAGCTCCAGCGGCGCATCGGGCACCCCCAGGGCGAAGGGCCGGTAGAGGGAGAGGAGGGGCCGGCGGAGGTGGATGTCGATGACGGTGCGCCACCGCCACTCTTTGCTCTTGTGCCGCTCGGAGAAGGAATAGCGCGGCAGCCCGACCTCGACGTCCTGGATGAGCTTGTCGAGACGTTGGCCCACGTCCATGACTTCCGCGTAGTCGCGGATGGCGTCGACGCGGTTGACGAGGTGCGAGACCTTGGCGCGTAGGGGGAGTGTCATGCACGCGTACACCTGGATCTGGCAGTCGGTGTGCACCTCCACCGGTCGGCCCGGCGGCAGCACAGCCATCCCCTCGTGGATGTCCTGGTCGTCAAGGTTCCGCGGCGGCTTGCACGTGTAGTCGCCCTCGCGAACGATACTGGGGAGGTTGCACGCGAGCGAGATGTACACATCCATGTCGAGAATCGTAAACCACATGCGCCGCCGCAGCTCCCCCTGGAAAGGGCTCATCTCGTCAGACTCGTCCGGGTCGCGGTGCAGCCCCATGGTCATGGCCATGCGCACGATGTACCCCAGCTGCGCCCACGTGTCATGCAGCTTCACAAGCGACATGACGCGGTTTGCATGCAGCAGCAGGACCTCCGTCTGCAGGGTCGTGAGGTCCACCTTGTGCTTGCCCCGCAGGCCGTCCAGCCACGTGCGGACGAGCGCGCAGGCCGTGGGCGTGTGCACGCGCTCGCTCAACGACCCCTCATTCAGCGCAACGAAGCGCGAGCCGATAGCGCACACCGTCAGCAGCTGCGGGAGGAAGTACTCGGACTGCAGATGACCCTCCCAGTAGAGGGCGTACTGCGCCTTGAATGTGGGCTTGTGGACGATGCGGTAGAGGATCTCGTTGGTGTCGATGTAGCCGGCGAGGAGGCGGTCGCAGACGGCCTTGGACGGCATGTTGTCCTGCATGCGCTTCTGGATGGGGAGCATCGAGTCGACGAAGACGGTCAGGGGCTTGGCGGTCTTGCGGTGCTCCTCGCGGAGGATCTTCTGGAGAGCGTCGAGGCGGACGAAGACCTCGCGCAGGCTATCTATCCGGTCGTTGTTGGCTAGGTAGTACTTTGCCTCGTCGAACTAGCGCGTACGGTGTTAGCAGAAAATCACAGACAGCTCAAGCCCAAGACGGCCGGGGGGAGACCCACGAGGTTGACCATCACCCGCGTGCTGCTCTGGCCAAAGAACCGCGTCTGCAACGACCCGGGCTTCACCTTCAACCCCCGTATCGTGTCTGGCGCCGCGGCGCTCAACGTCCTCGCGCTGCTGAAATCCGTCCGCGCGGGACTCCTCCCCGCATTCCTCTCCAGCCTCTCAACCCTCAAGACCAGCTCCTCGAAGCTCATGTCCCCGTTCTTCACGGGCGTGCTATACGGCACGTCGCCGCCGGTGGGCGTCAGGTGACACGCCCTCTTCTGGGCCCTCAGCCCAGTCTCAGCGCCCTCGGCGTCGGAGCCGTCCGAGTCCTTCATCCCATCGTGGTCGGCGGCGTAGCGGCAGGCGCGGTTGGACTTGAGGCACTGCGAGCAGGGGCACGAACGGTCGCACTTGAGCTTGCGCTTGCGGCACTCGGTGCACGACTTGACGGGCCGCGGGCGCTTGACGCTGCGCGACTGCTGCGGCGGCGTGTGGGAGAGGAGCGCGTGCTGCGAGGACTGCACGGTCTGGAAGGGGCGCGGCGTGCCTTCGGGGATGGGCACGGGGGCCGAGTCGTAGGCGCCGTTGCCGATCTGGGGCACCGTCGGAGCGGACATGGTCGGGGGGAGTGTTCGTTTTTTTATTCGCGCGGCGGTCGGTGTCGGTCGGGGTTCGACGAGGATGTCGTGGACCTGCGCGGTGGACCCGCGACTGTAGCACGAACCCGACGTCTCGAATTCCTATCTTCACGCTCTGGCGCTATTATTATTATCGCGGAGGCAATTGGTCTGTTCGTCTCGATCGCCGGGATGCGCGGTTTTTCGCTTCGAAGGAACTCGTAGGACGGGGGTCCCCTCAGGGTATCGGAGTCGAGAGAGAGAAAAAAAGGTGGAGGCTTTCGCAACACTGCCTCCCCCGCTGGGCGCACGCCTCCTCGGCGGAATATGGAAACTTGGCGCCGCGGTCGTCTCTTTCCCCCTTAGCCGCGATGGCGAGATGCTATCCAGCGACGGCAGACTTCCTACCGCCGAACAGGGCCGCGGGCGAGGAATCCGGCATTTGCGGTTGGAGGAGCAGAAGAAAAAAGAAGAGGCTTCGGCCGGGGATGGAACAAGAGAAGAAAGAAAATTGATACGCAGGGTTTCGCCCGTTTGGGAAGTTTCGTTTCGGCGTTACCCAACCCCTCCACAAGTACAAGTTGTACCTCGTAGACAGGGTATTGCGCGAGTTTTCGAACCAAGATCTCGGGGGGGAAAGCCCGGCTCCGGCCGGAGGCATGTACTGTACCTCGTACTTCGGGCTCAGTCGTGGCCTTGGAGGTGGAAGGAGGCTTGCGCGGTCCTCATTCTTTTTTTAGCGACAGGCTCCGAGTTCGAAAAAAAGAACAGCATCTCTCCTCCCTCCCCTCTCCCTCTCCCTCTCTTGCCGGGACTTCTTTTCAGGAGCTCTATGAGGTGTCGCGTGCTCCAAAAAAAAAAAAAAAGCGCAACTTTCCGCTCCTTTGGGACCTGCATGGTCTTGGAAGGTGACCAGGGGAATGAATGCTTGTATGTGCCGAGGAGATAGCTCGCTCGGGGCCGGGGTATACGGCCGAGCCATGGTCTGGCGCGCCTTTTCCGGAGATGCGAATGGAAATTGCCGGCGCGACTGGCATGCATAATTTCGGCGAGGTCCCGGAGAGCTGCTGCCCAACGGGATCCGGCGGGGTTTCCTTCTGGAAAGGTACATGGATCAGCAACAGCCACCTGCCGGAACATCGGGGTTTTACGGTGTCGTGCAACCCAGGTTCCAGCGCAACTTTACATATACTTGCAAGTACAGGTACAGACCATGAAGAACTCTTGGCCATGTTTTCGTCTGAATGCCCTCAACGAACTCCTCTCACAAACGGTATCTCCCATCCAAGTCCCACTCCAGACCGTTACCCTAACACCAGCTCGTCCCCGAGCTCGTGGCCCCACGGTCCCGAACGGTGGAACGAACGCCGTCGGGCACTTGACTAGTCCCTCTTCGGCCGAGATGCCTCCAAACGGGAAAAGCGCCCAGCTCCCTCCTTGCAAGCCACAACGGGCCTGCTCATCCCAATCAACCGGCGCTTCTGCACGAGTAAAGGCAACTCGGAAAATTATTGAGAACCTGTCTCTCCCGCCCGCGATGTTGTCTTGCGCGGCACATGCACAGGTCCCGCGGAAGTATAAAACGGAAGGCGGCCTGTCTAGCGTGAACGTGCGGGACTCACCTCTAATTTCTTAGCGCGGCGCATTTATTCCGCGTCGTATTCCCAGCATTCGATGTCCTCCGTACGTAATGCCCCATACGAGAACCGAGTCGTACAGTCAGCCCGGCCCCATCGAAGAACGGGCTCCGCCGCACTGCCCTGCGCTGTGCAACACTGCAGACTCCCGTACAGACCGCCGCCGGACGGCGACCGGACCCCAACGTTGTCGTGTCTCGCCCAGCCTCACCTGGCACCGCCCGGCTCAGCCAGGCACAAGACACATCTCAGGACGCCACCGGCCTCATACACCGTGGATTAACTCTTAACACACTCTCTAATCTGTTCTGTCTTTCTCTTTTTCGCCGTTTGTTCAACGGTCCCAACACAGGCAGGGGACATCCCGAATCCGAAGCACCTAGCGATACACAAAAGCCCCTGTAAGACTCCCGTTACACACCTGGAGGGGGACAGAAAGGGAAAGAAAGGGCCGCGGAGCCCGCCTCATTCTGCGCCCCGCTCCTCTCCACTCTCCTCCCCGGGCCACGCCCCGGGCAGCGTGGCGGGTTCCGCTCCCTCGCCCCCACCCTCGTCCCTTCTGGCATTCCGCCTCCCAAAGATATCCATCAGCGTATCATATATGCTCTGCTGCACCGACGGCGTGTCCTCCAGCCCCTCCACGCCCTCCAACCCCGGCTCGTCATCCTCCAGCTCACTCCCACTGCCCGCTGCCCCATACATGGCATCCCTCAGTTCATCGACCACCTCGTCCGGTATTTCCTCCACTCCCTCTTCCTGCACTGCCCCAGGCCCAGCCCTCTGCCCCCTCGCCTCTAGTGCCCTCATCCAGGCCCTCGCCGCGTCGTCCTCCGTCCTCTCCTCGAACGGCAGCTTCGTTCCGTTGCCCGTGAAGATGTTCGACGCCTTATCCGGTGGCAGAGGGTCGAACTCGTAGTTGGGCTGTCGGTCGAGGTAGTGCCGAGGCACGAGGCCCATCATCTTCGTGTTGCTCTCGAGATAGACAAAGCGCGCCGTGCGCAGCTCGAGTACGGCCTGCGTAGGCTCCGCGTCGCGCTGCTTCTTCGCTACGTCTGCGGCCGCCTTGAGGAGGCTCGTGTAGCGCGGGAAGTTCCACAGGTCCTTGGTCATCTCTAGATAGAGGGTTGTGTAGAAGGCATCCACCTCACCGGGCGGCTGGACGCCCCAGATAGAGGGCGGTGCGTCGATGCCGAGAGACTGGAACAGCGCGCAGTAGAGCCACGGCGTTGTCTCCATTTCTTCAACCAACCGGGCTTTCGCCTTGTCGTCCTCCTGCTGCTGGATCCAGCCCAGGATCAGCGAGTTCCTGTAATACCTCAGTTCACCATGCAGAGGCCCATCCTTGAACGCCGCAACGAAGTTCTCTAGCCACTCCACCTCGCGGCCCCGCACAGCGAGAATGTGGATGAGGTGGTTTATGCCATAAGGGTCCGTTTCCGGGTCGAGGCCGAACATCAGTTTCGCCCACTCCAGCGCCGTCCTGTACGTCCCCTTCCGCATGAGGCTCTTCAGGTAGTGGTATCCCGCCAGCCAGAACTGCCGGTTCTCCGGCCGCCGGAAGTCCAGCCTCGCCTGCCCCCTCTCCAGCTTCTGCCTAAAGGACGAGAGCGTCACCCGGCCGAAACTGAAGAGCGCGCGCTCGCAGAGGTCCGCCGCGAGCGCCTGGTTCTGGTCCTGCTTCGCAAAAGCACTGACCTGCAGTAGTGTGGATACGTGGTATGCTGTGTCCGAGGTCAGTTAGCCACTGCAGCTCCCGAAGAAAAAGTAAGCGACCCGGGCGGAACTCACGGAACTGCTTCAGGAGATGTACCATCCGCATAGGATCGCCTATCCCAACGCAGTGGAAGAATATCGACTGCACGACATCGTACTGCTTCTCGTGCACAAAGGCGTACTCGGTAACTCCGGTATCCTCGTCTGTCTCTAACTCGCGCATAATCAGCCCACCGGCTGCGGCCCGCGGCCAGTTATCCTTCCCCTGGATAAACATGTTCCGCCGCAGCGTCACCTCGGGGAGCTTCCTCCCAATGTCGCCCTTCAAGAAGGTCTCGAGATCAACCTGCCTCGCGCCACCGAGCAGCATCCGTCGACGAGCAGCCTGATCCTCAGCCTCCTCCTCCGCCCGCGCGGACTCGATGACCTCTCGCCCGAAGAGCGCCTTCATCTCGTGGATGGCCTTTAGGTGGTAGGGGTTTATCGCTAGGACGCTCGAGCCGGTTTGCTCCGCGCCGGGGGAGGAACCGTTGGGCGATGCGCGCGGCTTGATGTTGAGCTCTTTCAAGGCCTTGTCGATATCGTCTTCGTCAGGTGCGCTCGGTTGGGGAGCTTTGCCAGCACCCTGGTTCTTCTTGCCCTTCTTCTTTTTCCTCCTCTTCTTTGTTGCCGCCGGCTGGGCCTGTTCCACCGTTGGCTTGTCGTCTCGTTCCGCTACAGGATCCACGGCCTCATCCTGCTCGTCCTCGTCTTCATCTTCGTCTTCCCCTCCGAGGGCGGCAAATAGGCTGGCCCGCGGTTTCGCCACGGGGGCCTCCTCTTCCGACTCGGACACCTCGTCGTCCTCGGGCTTCGCGGCACCCTGCAGCTCCTGCTGCTGCCGGATCTTGCGTAACTGCCTGCTTGACATGGGTCTCTGTCGTTGGCCGGTCTAAAGAAATAGAGGACGCGATATGCGAAGTTCGTCGGCAATGTTGTAGCTTGGAGGTTCGACAATATTTTCGACGGTGGGGTTGGTGAGCAGCACTGAATTCCAGCAGGTGTGTTCGACGGTTTTAATGTGGGGGTGGGGCGCGTGTCTGCCGATGCGTCATCGGCAACGCTCACGCTACAGGCAAATTCTCGAGCGCGCCCCAGCTCGAGAGACAAGGGATCAAACACCATAACAGCAATCAAGAAAGGCTCCTCGGTGGCTAGAGCAGAAGAATATGGGCGTCAAATGTTATATTGCCTATGCCCGAGAGACTGGCCAAACCGTAAACCTATGGCCCTTGCCTCTGAGTCAAACTCAGAGCCGCTCCCGAAGTAACACCAGACAGCCCCCTCCCCTTACTATTTTCATCATTGACACGTTGCACCCGTAGATGCAGGCCATAGCCCTTCAAATACAACGCCTTCATGAAAGAAGGCTCCTCAGATTCTTCTCCTGCAAACAACCCGGCCAGGCCCAAAGTGCCCCGCCTTTCCCTACCCGGTTCCGTAACATAATCGATATCGTGCTCATCCTGCCATGAACACTGCCGTAGCCCTAAAACTCCGTATCCCCTACCCTCTCCTCTGGTATCCGCGCATCATATGCCACATTTGGGTGACTCCAGTGCGCCCTGTCAAAATGTCCAGGTCTGAAGTACAACAAAGAATGAGAAAGGAGAAACGCAAAACAAGAAACAAAGGCCAATGAAGGTCCATATCTCGCGTGGCAATACAAGATACCAGCAAGTCGGAAAAGTATCATGGCCACATAATGCTAAAGTGACGAAAACAAGTTGTCCTGCTGGCCGGAATCCGACGAGTTGTTGCTCCAGAAAGTATGCGCAAACGCCGTCGTAGTCGTGCTTCGTTGGATAACATCAAGGATTAAGGAGCACCAGGCGTCCATGCCTGGCCCAACCGCAAGGCAGACTGCATGATACAATCTACTGCTCCGCGGCAGGCGTCGGGGCCGGGCCGCCGCGTCCTCGGTAGCCTCCGCCGCCTCGGTTGTATCCTCGTCCTCGCGGGCCACCGCGGCCACGGCCACGGCCCCGATAGTTCCGGTAGCCGCCATCAACGCTTCCCTGCCCGAAGGTCTCCATGTTCTTCCGCTGCTCCTCGCCGCGCCACTCACGACCGCCCGGCTTCTGACCGCCAGTTCCAGCCCGATCTTTAGCTTCACTAGAGATATTGTCGAAGAAGGAACGCGTCCGGTTGTAGGCCTGTTGGTCGGCTGGCTTATCGTTGATCTCCGCCTCTCCAGCTTCACCGGTGGAAGGCGTGGCGCTCTCTGCAACAGGAGACGCAGCAGATATAGCTTCCCTGACAAGGTCGTCCTTGTTGAACTTGGCGTTGGACTCCGCAAAGTCGAAGTCAACTTTGGGGACCTCGACCTTGGGAGCCCCGCCACGTCCGCCACGCCCGCGACCACGCCCGGAATTGCCAGTGCGCTCAGCATTCACTCGCATCTCGTCAACCCTCCTCGTGAGGTTGTCCATGGTGGGACCATTCTGCGCCTGGGGGGCAGCATTGTTTCCGGTCTCCATCTTCGCCATGGCAAGGGCAACGGCAGCCTTGGCCGCTTCAGTCGCATCTTGGATACCGCCCCCGGACGTAGTCTTGCTGGTAGTAGCCACTCCGGCGGAAATGCTACTGGGCACAGGGAACGGCTTGGGAATAGCAGGAATCACCGGAGCGACACGGTTGTTCTTCGGTCCCTTGGGCACAGGCTCGGCACCAGGAGACGTGACTTTCTGGGCAGGAGCCTGCGGGGCAGCCTTCTCGACGGGGGGCTTCGCGGGTCTCGTGTCTGCCGCCGCTTGCGGCTTGGGTCCACCTTGGCCAAGGGACTTCGGCTCAGTAGGAGGCTGCGGCTGACCAGGCTGTCCACTAGGGCCTTGTTTCGCCTCCGCTCCCGGCGTGCCGACAGGAGTCGCTCGAGACTTCTGGTTCTGGTCCTGACCGGGTGGCACCGGTGCACCGGGCATGTTGGGGGGGTACGGGAAGTTCGGATTCCACGGTCCAGGGCCACCAGGACCACCAGGCCCAGGCTGGAAGCCCTGGGGAGGAGGGTACCAGCCCGGAGGAGGCGGGTAGGGCATGTTACCAAATGCAGGGCCGGGGCCGCCAGGACCGCCGGGGCCAGGGCCCCCTCCACGACCCCATGATCCGGGCGGAGGGGGTCCATAGAAATTGTTGTTGAAGGGTGGCTGCGGGGGTCCAGGCTGGGGGAAACCGGGACCGCCAGGACCACCCGGACCACCTGACCCACCCGGCGCTGGCCCACCTTGAGCTGGAGGCTGAGCATTGGGGCCTTGCGCGGCCTCGGGTCGAGGTCGGGCCTGGTAGATCGAACCAGTTAGCCATCATGAACGATGTCATCAAGGATAATAAAGAGAAAAACAAGATGGCATCCGACAGATCAGAAGGAAGGCAACGGAAAATATCAACAGAGTTTGCGCATTCAGCAAGTGACAAAGGTTTACATCCGAGAATATTTCATCATAGAAGGTGCCAGAAGGAAAGTCGCGAAAGGGAAAACTCACCCCGAGTATGGCGGGATCGCTAGGAACTGCGCTGGACTTGGTCTCCTTCGCAGGCTGCTGCTCGATCCGCAGGTCCTTCACGTCGCTGCCGCGGAAGATAATGTACTCGTACACCTGGTCGGACGCGGAAATCTCTTCCTCCGGTCGCGATTTCCTTCCCTCGGTGCCGAAAGACGAGACATTTTCGAGGGAGACAGTGGACTGCTCCGAATTGATCTGGTGAAGGGTACCAACGTAGCTAAGGGCGGAGAACCCCCCCGGTCAGTGGTGACGAACGCGGGGTACGGCGTCGGACAAGGTAAACAAACCGGATATCGCTCTTCGAGATGAGGGATATGCGCGATCTAGATGGGCGGCTTGGTTAGCTAATTGTTTGTTGACACTGGAGTGGCGATACCAGCCAGGGATCAGGCTTACCCTATGTATTCGGACATGTTTGTGGGATGAAGCGTTCAGCACGCCACGAGCTGACCTTCGGATGAAGAGACGAGAACACGAAAGAAAATACAGATGAAGAGAAAACAAAGGAGGAAGTAAGATACCCGTGGTCCGCAATGGACAAGGCACGGATAGAGAGTACTGGTGCACAAGGCGGGAGGGTGAGATGTCGGATGTCGTTTTTGGAAAGATTTGTGGTCTGGATTGAGCTCGAAGCAGAAAATGACGGCGAGCTGGCAAGTCCACAGCAGGGAGGCTGGGGGGAAAGGGCGTCTGATTGGCTGAGAGCAGGGGTGGAGCTGGGACGCGTCTGAGGCCACGTGACGCACTGGAGGGTCCACCAAGAGCTCAAGCTTGGAAGCGCCGTCCAGGGCCTTGACCGCGGACGTTTCAACTGGAGAATGTCTACATCAATGTATGCTTTATTCAAGCGTTTTCATAGGCTTCGACCTGCACATGGGAAAATTTGCTTGACAGTGATGAAAGTGGTCATAGCGTACAGATCATACTATTGTTGACCGGGTCCAAGCGGATTACATTCCCATCCTTCCCGGATGCTTAGGTTCTATTACAGATTCTCTATCCCACAGCCTTTGTATCCTTCCCCTTACTTGAGGGTAACCAGCTCCTCAGCACTCGTCGGGTGGATGGCCACACACCTGTCGAAGTCCGCCTTGGTGGCGCCCATCCTGATCGCGACGCCAAAGCCCTGGAGCATCTCCCCGCTCCCGAGGCCCATGATGTGGAGGCCAACGACCTTCTCCTCTGGCCCCTTTACGACCAGCTTGTAGTTGGTGGGCGCCTTCTCCTCGGGCTCCATCATGGCGTAGTACATGGCGGTGAAGCTGGTCTTGTACACCTTGATGTTCTCGGCGCCGTACTTCTCGACCGCCTCGGGCTCCGTGAGGCCGATGCTGCCGACCTCTGGGTGCGCGAAGACGACGGACGGGATGTTCTCGTACTCGAGCCTCGCGGTCGCGAACTTCTCGCCGCCGAAAACCCTCTCGGAGAGCCTACGGCCGGCGGCAATGGCCACCGGAGTGAGCTCCATCTGGCCCGTGATGTCGCCAAGAGCGTAGATGTTCTCGGTGCTAGTGTTCTGGTACTCGTCGACGACGATGTGGCCATTGGGATCCAGCTTGACGCCGGCGTCTTCGAGGCCGACGCCCTGCGTCTCCGGCTTGCGGCCGATAGCCCAGATCAGGTGGTCCACGTCCGACACGACAGTCTCCTCTCCATTGGCCCCCTTGTACGTGACGGTCAGCTTCCCCGTCGAAGCGTCTTTCTCCACCTTGGAAACCTCGGACTTCTGGTGGAGCTTGACGCCGATGCGCTGATACTCGTTGGTCACGGACTCCTGGATCATGGGGTCGAAGTGGCGTAGGAAGGTGTTGTGGCGGATGAAGAGGTGCGTCTCGGTGCCGAGCGAGTGGAACATGCCGGCGAACTCGACGGCAATGTAACCGGCGCCCACAATGGCCACCTTGCCGGGCCTCTTCTCAATGTCAAAGAAACCATCGCTGTTGATGCCGTGCTCGGCGCCGGGGATGCTCGGAGGGGGGTTGGGCTTGCCGCCCATGGCCAGGAGGATCTTCTTCGCCCTAACGACAGACTTGGTGCCGTCCTCCGTCGTCACCTCGACCTCGTTCTTGGAGAGGAGCTTCGCCCAGCCGTGGACGTACTCGACGCCGTCCTTGGCGAGGTTGCGCTCGTAGATGCCGTTTAGCCTCTTCACGTAGGCGTCCCGCTTGTGCTTGAACGTCGTCCAGTCGAAGGGGGCGGTCTCCTCGACGGAGAAGCCGTAGGACTTGGCTTGGTGGATGGTCTCGGCAACGATGGCGGCGTTGAAGGTCACCTTTTTCGGCACACATCTGCATTGCAAGATCGCATGGTTAGCCTCGTCGCTGGCGGAGCGGGTTCCTGGGTGCGCAGTGGCCAGGAGGTGCACTCACCCAACGTTAACGCAGGTTCCTCCCAGCCTCTTGTCCTCAATGACCATGGCCTTCGCGCCGAAGCGCGAGGCGGCCATCCGGCACGAGGCGAGGCCGCCGCTGCCGCCTCCGATGACGAGGTAGTCGGTCTCAGCGCTGATGGGAGCCATGGCTGCGGCGGAGGAAGAGAAATGTCGTGATAGGGCGGCGAGTCGCGAGTGGGCTGGAATAGGTTGCGCTGACACGAGGGTTGCCCTGGACAGAACTGTAAAGGGACGCATGAGGAACGGGGAATTGCGGGTGAAGCGGGAAAGACGGCGGGGTTATGATTGCATCATATAGTCGCGCAGCTGCAGGTCAAGAGAGTTGCCCTATGGCGGCCAATGGCGGATTTCAAATCAACCTATCTGGGTTTGGAATCACTGCAGGGAGAGGGCGTGCGGTTTCGGCGCATCGGACTTTTGAGGAACGTCGGACGAAGTGGGTTGCAAAGCCTGCTGCAGCCAATGGGCGCGGCAAGCCCGGCAGCTTTCGACCCCGCAGTCTCCAACCGGCGTCGTACTTGTACAGGTCAATGACCGTGATTCCTCATGCTTGCCTCAACTGCAGGCATTCGCGATACTCGAACGTAAAGTAGGTTTACACTGGTGAATTCCGGAGTTCCAAACCCCGAGAATAGTCCGCCAAAGATGAAAGTGGTCGCACCTGTGATTTTGAAGCAGCTCCTCCAATGATGTTAAAGGGACTCGAAAGCGGTTATCAGGTCCAAAACATCAGGTGTAAGTCGTCCGCGGAGATCCCTTGAAGCTCTCTACTATGGCACCATCTGCGGATTGTTTGCCCGAGTTGATCGAGAGTCCGCGAGGCGGATTTGTCACGCTCAATATGGCTGCTCCGATAGAGGCAGGAGGCGAAGAACCTGGGCGTTTGTCAGCTCACCCAGAGGGGAGATATTGCAAAGCCGTTTACCGGAACAGACTAACACTGGAGCAGGATGTCATGTTTTTAGATGGATTGCGAACGACCACCCGACCTTGCTATCGCTGATTCCATTCAAGAGTCGTTTAACCTCGAGATGTGGAGGCAGCTCACAGCGGACCGGAGCTTGCTCGAGGGGATTACATAAGCCGTTACCATTCCCTGCTCTCAACTCACATTCTTGAACCTCCGCGAACTTCAAGCTTGTTATCCCGCTGTAAACGGTCCGCAGTTTAGATGTGGCCCTGCATCGCCAACTAGGCCAGCATGTCAATCCGATACACGGAGCTTGGCTGACGGATGTGTTTGCCGTACCTGGGATAAACTCGAACCGGAAGTAACATGGTACATTTCATACGTCCTGCGCTCTCAGCTTCTTAAACCAACGAGGCCTAAGCCCTCGTAAGGAGAGGGCTCAATATGGGGGACTTCGACCTGAACTCGGCGTTTATTCCGGCCCTGTACAAGCCCGCGGAGCTTCTCCCCATTGCGAAGCATGAAAGGGAGATCCAGTACCTCGTCGAGACCCACCAAGTGATCGTTGTGGTTGGCCAGACGGGTTCGGGAAAGACTACTCAGATCCCGCAGTTCTTGGATAAGGCAGGATGGTGCTCGGAAGGGCAAATGGTTGCCATCACCCAGGTATGTTTCGAGAACGCCATCTCAGCGAGCCCCGTGCGTCTTGTCTGACACGCATGCAGCCTCGGCGGGTGGCGGCTACAACCGTGGCCATGAGGATCGCGGAAGAGGTCGGCTGTGAAGTCGGCAAAGATGTTGGCTACTCTATCCGCTTTGAAGATGTCACCTCGCCCTCAACCAGGATAAAGCTCCTGACAGACGGCCTCCTCATCCGCGAGGCCATGATAGATCCGCTGCTCACGCAGTATTCGGTCATCATGGTGGACGAGGCTCACGAGAGGTCCATAAGCACCGACGTTCTATTGGGCCTGCTGAAGAAGATACTAGCCCGCCGGCCAGAACTTCGCGTGATCATCAGCAGCGCGACGATACAGGCGGAAGACTTTGTCAAGTTCTTCAGCGTGCCGAGTGCCCCGGGGGATGGGGAAGCCGACGATAAAAAGAACGAGGAGAAAGAGGTCATTGCCCTTGGCGTCCAAGGGCGGTCATATCCGATCGACGTTCTCTATCTGGGGGAGCCCACGGACGACTACGTCCAAAGGGCTGTCAAGACCGTCATTGACATTCACACCAAGGAGCCAGAAGGCGATGTCCTTGTCTTCTTGACGGGGCGAGAGGAGATCGACGAAGCGATGGAATCCGTGAGGGAGGAACTAGACCGCCTCGGCGAACAGAAGCAGGCGCTGCTCCCGCTTCCTTTATACGCCGGCCTGACGACAGAACAACAGATGTACGTCTTCGACAAGACGCCCGAGAACACACGGAAAGTTGTCTTTGCAACAAACATAGCGGAGGCCTCCGTCACGATAGACGGGATAGTCTACGTCGTCGACTGCGGGTTCGTCAAGATCCGCGCATACAACCCGAGGACGGGCATCGAGTCTCTCATCGTGACACCAACGTCAAAGGCGTCGGCAGCTCAGCGCGCGGGCCGAGCAGGCCGCACGAAGCCGGGGAAGTGCTACCGGCTTTACCCAAAGGAGAACTATAAGGAGCTGCTGGCGACCAACCCGCCGGAGATGCAGCGGAGCAACCTCGCGCCCGTCGTGCTGCAGCTCAAAGCGCTGGGCATCGAGAATGTCCTGCGCTTCGACTACCTTAGCGCCCCACCCTCGGAGCTCATGATCAAGGCGCTGGAACTGCTACGCTCCCTCGGCGCGCTAGACGACGACGCCCAGCTCACGAAGCCTCTCGGGATAAGCATGGCGGAGCTCGCCCTCGACCCGATGATGGCCAAGGCCCTCCTCTCGGCTCCGTCCTTCGGCTGCGTCAGCGAGATGCTCACGATAGCCGCGATGGCCAGCCTCGGCGGCAACGTCTGGTTCCACCAGGAAAACGAGCGCAAGAAGATGGAGGAGGCGCGCACCAAGTTCGCCGCCGACGAGGGCGACCACCTCACCCTCCTCAACGCCTATCAGGCCTTCGTCACCTCGGGGAAACAGTCCTCCAAGTTCTGCCACGAGAACCACCTGAACTACAAGTCGATGAGCCGCGCCGTCAGCGTGCGCGCCCAGCTGAGGCGCGCGCTGCTGCAGCTCGACGTGCGGGTCGAGGAGCCCGCTTCCGGCGCCAGGGTCGGTGGGTGGCGGGACCCCGTGCGCGCGGGAGAGCAGATACGGAGGTGCCTGGCCACGGGGTTCTTTGCGCACGCGGCGAAGATGCAGCCTGACGGGACGTTCCTGAGCGCCGGGGGGAATGTGGTGCTGCATGCGCACCCGAGCTCGGTGATGTTTACTAGGACGGCGGAGTGGGTCATCTTCCATGAGATATTGGAGACATCGAAGAAGGTGTTTATACGGGATGTTACGAAGGTTGAGAGGAAATGGTTGGAAGAGTATGGGAGAGGGTACTACGAGGTCACGGATGGGAAGGGGAGGCCGGTAGAGGGGATAAGGTGAGGGGGGAAAGCATTCAGATATCGTGTGGAGGGAGACTAATGGGCCAATATTGATCGATCTGTCCCCAGGGGATATCCTAACGCAAGTCAGGATCTCGCTCAGCGCTCTTTCCGCGTCCTCGAGGTGGGAAGGCCAATGTCATAGATAATAGTGAGCAAGGGGGTGTGAGATAAAACACTAAGAAAGATGTTCGTGGGCCCTCGACCTGTTTACTGCAATGGGAGACTGCTGAGGGTTGCCTGTCATATGACCGAGTAAGAAAGAGCCTGGCGACGGCATGCCGTGGTCTGCTGGGGACGACTATTTTCTGCACTTCTATTCTAGCCTCCGTTCCCTCATCATAATACCCCACCTGTGATGCTCCTGGGCGAGAAAGTCTCACGATGGACATCACGTCGGGATTCCCACGGGCCCTATGGACCCCTACCTTTCTCCTGGGCGTCCTGGACTTACACCGGGAGCTTGGCATCGCTCCCACTCGGCGTGGCCAGGTGCCATGGGCTACCTCGCCGCTCAACCCCAAAACCCCGTGGATTCGTTGAGACCACCACACGGCCGTAGCTGGAGCATACAGGGCGGCACAGCCCAGGGTCACATCTGTTACATCGTACCGCCGCTGGACGACCCAGCCCCTCTCAGAATACACCTCCATCTGCCAGATCCGTCCCAGTTTGACTCGGGACTGCTCCTATCCCTGGACCACAGCGCGGCCACGGTGCTCCAAGATGGAAAGGCAATGTCCTGTCTTGGCATCAGCCGCCACTTATACAAGGCGTTGAATGCCTACTGCGAGCGGCACTCTAGGCTCTCGTCAACGTGCAATCACTTGCCATTCAGGTCCAGGCTGTGCCTCGCTAGACTCTACCCGAATCCACAGGTGTGTGATTTTGAACTCGTCGCAGACGATGCTGCTGCCATGTTCGCGCGCGCCGTTTCAAAACTCGACGAACTCAGGGGCTTGGAGTTCTTGTGGGGGACATACCCCATCGGGAGCCAGGTCAAGACGTGGATTTACAGGTTTTGGACGCTGCTAAAGCATGGCGGGAGGACGAGGTGGAGCTGCACAGGCGTTTTGGACCGGCAGGAGAATGGCGAAGGCGGGAGGCCAACACAAGGGGAGCTCTTGGCCATGTTGGAAAGTATAAGGCTTCCATAGCTAAGGTCGGGTCTACCTCCAGAAGCCCGCCGGGGTCTGGCCAGGGGACGGAAATATCTTAAATGCCTTTCCCTATGACGACGCAGGCCTGGCTGATGGCGATGATACTAGTGCTAATAGACAAAGAATCCGCTATGGGGCATGATATGAGGTTGAGGAAGCGACTGAGGAGGAACTGGAAGGCGGAACTCGCACACGTTTGCGACGGTAAGGCCAATACTTCAGGTAAGGCTCTGACGACGTCATGTGTATTATTTGTCGTCCACTAGGAATATCTGCGGTAAGAGGAAGTGCTATTTTCTGGCAGCCGTGGAACGAGGACAAGCATGAGCTGAGCTGGAGTCCGCTTTGGGATAGAACATGAGACCAGTGCGTAATACAGTTGACGTACAGTCCAATATACGGTCTCTTATCTGCTTGGCGGGCCTTTCGTTCCCGGGATCCATTTATAGGTGCTTGGCTTATCCAACATATCGTCCTGGCCCACAGCTCGCGAAGGCGGGCGGAAAGGTGGCCAAAGAAACCTGGAATAATATGCTGCGCGGAGATTGATTTCTGCATTGGTCGGGGCGCACCCGCACTTTGCATGCCAGGTCTTCAATCAATCGAGCCAATGGGCGCCTCTCCACAAGAACCCAATCAAGGAAGAGACAGTGTACCAGTCGAAGACGGCGATGGATCCGCCGACGTACATGGCTTAAACAGTCTCATTCTTTATTTTTCTGGCGTCTGGCCAATGCAGGTGATGATCAAGCAACACACCCTCGGCCCAAGATCTTCACTGCAGACCTGTGCCAACTCTGCGTCTCGTCTCCAAGGGGCGGGCCGCATGGATAGCACGAGCACGCGAATCTCACCACGTCTGCCCCCGCCCGCTTTGTTCCGTAGTGGGAAATAGCTCATCTCATCTCGGCAATGCGCCTTGCCTCTCATCGGAACGTCGTATTAAACTCCTTCCAAGTTTCGAGATCCTGGTCCGTGCTGTTTCGAACGTGGCGCAGGGATTCTTGTTTAAGGCGCATTCATTGCTTGTGTCTAATTTTGCCATCATTTCAACCGGTTCGTTGTCTCGTGTGGAGCTGGGTCTTTAAAGGAAGCCGGAAAATCACTTCCTGGTGGAGTTGTTCTTCGGGGCGATCCCGACGTGCTCTCCCCCCTGTGCCCCGTATTTGGGTAGCGTTAGCGGGCTTTGCTGTCTCGCTCGGCTCCTGTTGCGGGACGAAGGATCCAATATGCTAAATCCAATTTTACGAGGTACACATCTTCGGATGACAGGAGCTGCTACTCGGCAGTGAAGGGAGGAGGTGGGGTTGGGCTATCTTGAAGAACGGAGAAGGGAGAACGGAGGCTCGTATGGTGATAAGAAGTGTGGCTGACATTCAACAGAGAGGGATTAATACGACGTATCGTGGCGAGAGGCTGGGAAAGGATCGCCATTCTCCTTGATGTTTTGAACTAACCGGGCCATCCCTTGCTGGGTGACAGGCCTGATGTCTCCCAACGGTGAGTCTTTTGGCAGCCCCTGCAAGTTGGTGCGGTGGGTGAGAGCCACTGACATTGATTGAACCGAGTCCACCGCTCCAGTTTTCTCCGACTTGACGGACCGGCTCGCGTGAGCAGCGTACTCCAAATAAGGCTTTATATCATCATCGCCTTGCGGGTTATGCTTCACCTCACCTTGGCTCTCTTCCAGCTTGTCAGCCCTGCAAGGAACGCTTGGCTGAGGGGAAACCGTCCGTCCCATCGTGGGAAATACCACCTCCCTCCCATCAGAGCGATATTAAGGAGCAAAGGAGGCGTTGGCGACCCCTTGGCAGGCCCATGCCAAGCCGCCTCTCAAATTGAGCGCCCAGAGAAGCGGCCATCTCTCCGTGGACCGAGCGTCCCCTCCGAATCGCCGACGCGCATTGGCCGATGCAAGATGACAGTGGATCGTCCGAAGTGGGCCAATTACCGTGTTGGGCCCGATTTGCAACCCGACCGATCCCCGGAAATCCCTGCCGCTTTCTGCTTGTACCTGGGCCGAATGGCAGGTATGTGGGGTTCCTGGGCGGACCGCCCAATCGAGCGCTAGCCCAATTTTAACCGCAGAGCCTTGGCGGTGGGCTCTCGAGTTCAGCTGAATCGTGGAGTTGCGCGAGGTGCGGCTGCACGAAACCGGCTGGATGTGCAGTTTTTTTGGCCTGATGCGTTCATCGTTCTGCGCTGTTTAGAAGAAGTCTCAGCAGGCGTCGAGAGCTCGGAATACCGAATTCGGTGCTGGACGATGCCCGTGACCCCCCTGGGAGCATGCAGCTGGGGATGCCATTTCCGGTCAGCTACCTACCAGGGCAGAGGGGGCCGGTACCTAGAACCCCATGGTGACCTAAATTTAGGGGGCTACCCAGGTACCAGTACTATCGTGACCATGCGCCTAGCGTACCGACCTTCCCCGGCCCAGGTCATCCAGGCTCATTTAGACGCCCCGATCCACCAAAAGGGGAGAGCGCGAGAGCAGGCACGGTGGGCTTTTTGTTCGCTCTTGGCCCTCCTCGCCTTCCTTTTCTCCCGACTTCCTCACCGTCGTCCTCTTTCGTTCCTTCCCCTCACCTCGACTTTCCTTTCGAGTCGTCGTGCACATCTCAGCTCGGTGGGCCAGCCGCTCGTTGCTTTTTTGCCAGTCGCTCATTCATCCAACCCACTCATTCATTCTTTGACACTGCTGTTCGGTGCTGCTGTTATTTGCTTTGGTTCCCGCTCCCTCGAAGAATCTCTAATCTTCATTTAATCCGAGTTTCTTTCGGGAGGCAGAGCCGTAATTGCTATTCAGTCACCGACGCGTCCAATCTTTCGCGAGCGCCCACCAGAGAGGATCGACGCCCACCCGCGATTCGAGATAGTTGTTGCTGTTTCCGACCTTGAAACAGACTCGCCGATCAGTCGATAATCCCAGGTTTTTCTTTACGCGGTCACCAGGACTTCGCCAAGGACCAGAAGAGGGACTCTTGACGGAGGGAAGTGCTGGGATCTGTTGAGAGGAGACGACAAGCTTAATTCGCGGAGGAGCTTTCACACAACGAAGATCGACATTCTTTTTCGGCAACTCATGTGGCCGGATTGTTCTGGATAAGCCGACGCATCACTTACACGATCAACTTGAGGGAAGCCTGGTCACAACCCAGACGACGTCGGGTCCCCTTGCACCATGGAGACGCCTCTCCCCGAGATCCCCTCCCTGAAGGGAGGGATCACACCCGATCGTGAGCCCGAGCATCCGACGACAACCCTGGGAATGAAGATACCCTCGCGGGTTGTTCGCAGGGCGCCCACCGAAACCTGCACAGACCCCAACATGTGCGAGAAGCCCATCAGCCAGAAGGATCTTGCCCTGCCCATCGCCCTTGGAGTCATGTACGTAACTATCGAGCTAACTTCCGGATATACCTGCTAACCTGGCTCCCTAGCATCCCGCTCGTTGCCATCATTGGGGTGTTGATCTACCTCCACCGCCGGCACGTGAACAAGGTGAAGAAGGAAGACATGGACGACGACGCGGACCTGGACTTTGGGCTGGGAGGCAAGCCGAAGACCACGTCTAGGGTGCGGAAGAGCATCTTCGGCGAGAAGAGTAGTGCCCACAAGTCCCAGCTCTCCATGGATATGAACATGTCGACGCCCTATCTACTCCCCCCGCAGACACACCAATCCAGCGAAACTTTACACACACTCGCTCACTCCGTCCAATTCCCGGAAGACCGTTACAAGCCAGTGGATCATTTCGGCGGCAGCGATGTCGGATCCATCCGCTCCGCTCGGCGGGGCCCCGGAGGCGACCAAGGATCTCTATATTCGTCTCCGACGAGAGACCTGAGGTCCCCTACGGCGATGAGCTTCCCACGCCCGCCTCCGGCTGCCGCGGACCCCTATCGCCATGACTCGCCCTCGTCGCCCATCTCTCGCTCCGACTCTTACCCTATCTCGCCTGCCGAATCTAGGACCGATCCCTTCATGGCTCCCTCAGAAGCACAAGCACCCCGCCAATACACGGCCTTTTCAGGTGACAGAGTCGCAGCCGCGCAACCGCCGAGGATCGAGATCCCGTCTTCGACCATGCCGCCCACGATCGATATTGCCCTCAGCCCAGAGGAGCGTGAAAGCCCAACGTCCGCAAGCGCCGCACAGCCTATGACAGCGCAAATTGAGACGGCAGAGACTCTCCCGGCCCACCCCGAACCACGGCAAGCTCAAATCGGCGATGCGAGGGATCGCACGTCCTCCAGGACTGGATTCACCTCCCCTCCTATGTCGCCGCCCCCACGCAACGCTGCTCGCCAGGACCCGCCGCCTCAGGTGGAGATTGCGTCGGCCCACGATTCAATCTACAGCGACTACAACCAGCCGCAGAGCCGCCAGCTGAACAGTGACGACTACGACGACGAGCCGCGTGGCCGCCCGAGGAGCCGGATCCCGGATGAAGCTCCGCGCGCTAGCCAGTTCCTAGCTGCGCCCCAGACCGATGGCAAACGTTTATCCGTTGGGTTCAGGCCCCTACCGCCGGACGAGATCACGGACACCGAGGATCCCGAGCACCGCGCGAACCGCATCCGCTCCTTCTACAAGGAGTATTTCGAGGTTGAGAACCCGCAAAACCAGCCGCCGTTGCCCGGCCCCGTCCCCGCGGCCCTCGCACCACCCCAGCCCCCCTCATCTCAACCTCAACCACGGCCACAGCCGCAGGCTCAACCGCCGCCGCAGTCCAAGGCAGACGATTACTATGAGGATTACGACGGGGCCTATCTCGAGAACACCTACATCGACCCAGGATCGAAGTCATTTGTCATTCCTTACGCGCAGCCCGTCCATCGCCGCGCCATGACTCCCCCTCCCTCCCGCGGCCCTCGTCTGCACGGACCTCTTCCGCCGAGGGTCATGCACGGCTCCATGGGCGGGATAAGCCTCCAAGGTAGCCACTTCCGCCCTGGTTCGGCAACCTCCAGCCGGCTCGGCCCCCGGCCTGACTCGTCGGCATCCGCTCGCATGGGTCCCCGAGGCCGGCCCCGGCCGCCGATGGCCCCGCCGGCGGCCCTAACCACGCTTCCCAACCCCGCCAAGCTAGGCGATGACACATTTGCGCTCATGTCGGCCGGTGACTTTGCACCCCCTGACTCTTACAAGGAACGGGCGCGCGGACGGTCACAGAGTCCAGTGCCGGAGAAGAGGCCGTACCGCCTGGGTGTCCCTATCGCCTCACCGCTCGCCAGCTCGTACGATGACCTGGCAGCGATCCCGAGCCCGTAAGATCCCCCCAAAAAACCTCGCACTGAGCTCGCGTAACTAACTTGATGCAGGCATCTTCTGAGGAAATCGGGCACATTCATGGCCCTGGACTTCGCGCCACCAAAGCGCTTCAAGGACGATGGCGACGTGATGAGCGATGCGGGGAGCATCAGGAGCGCGCGCAGCAACAGGAGCGGCATCTCGGCTGTGAAGGAGGCGGCGCTTCGCCAGGGCGCTGGGCGTGTGAGCCGGCTGCCTGGTGACACCGTCTTCACGGCGGCCGATTTGGGCCAGCAATTACGACCTCAATGGGACATGCGCACCTAAGCACGGCGTGGCCTTGCCCGCGGCGTTTAATTTCTTTCGACCCAATAGTTCATGACGAATAGCACAGCAGCCTTGCTTCGATCTACAGTCTTTGGCACTCCAAGTCCAAGTCGACTATGATGTTTCCTCCTCCTTTGGATCGTCGAGTCCTTTTTCGTTCCTTGCATGAGAGCCGTAATGCCTCTTTGCCGTTCCTTGGTTTTTAAAGGGTTTCTCCTGGTTCCCGGCTCAGCTTTCTTTCGTGGCGTTCATGAAAAACCTTTCTTTTCGGGGCGTAGCAGCTTGCATATAGAGTGGTTATGGGCAGACTGGGGAGTGTTAGTTGTTAGGAGACGTGTGTTACAGGTGGCGGAAGAGGGAGGTGTGTGGGGGGTTGGTTAGTGAGGAAGGTTGATGGGTGATCAGGGACCATTGTTTCCTTCGCGTGGGTAGATGGGGTAGTGGTAGTAAGTTGTACATAGGATGCCGGAAGGCTGATAACGAAACATTCTTGTGAGCCTGCTGTTGCACCTGGATCGTGAGGTGACGGTGAAGTCGGGATATGCTGAGGACCTTGAGCTGATGGCATAGGATAAGGGGCATGGTAGCAAATCCAGATAGCATGCCAGAATGGCCAATGCGTGGGACTTGGATGCTCTGCATCCTACCTGTCCCGATGTTCTCCTTCTCCCCCTTTCTCTTAAGCGGATGAATAGGCCCTAATTTCCGAAAGGCCAGAATACGGGACTACACAGGATGAATATGACATGGCGGGCCTGACATGGTCGACGCCACCCAAGAACCAGGCGTCCATGCGGAGCCGGCCAGGTTCTACGCGTCTATTTATTTGGAGCCAGGCCTCTTACCCGCAGTGGTGGCCATCGTCATACCATCGTATAACGGAGACATATTCACGCCGTAGTCTTGGGGTATAATAGAGTTATATGCCGGTCTGGGCGCGGCGTCGATCAGGCGGGGAGGTTCGCATCTTGATTGAAACGCCGGATGGGAGGAAAGCCAGCGGCACCCGCCGCGAGCCACCAGCACAGGCTGCACAGAGATGTTAGCCATCCGACTTGGCCACCCAAGGCTCGTGTTGAGGGAGCCAGCGACGTCAGGAGTCCGGTTATGACCGGCTCGCCACCCAATTTTCCCCCACTGTCCAGGAGCCCGTCCCTCGTACTCGGCAGCGCAGCCCGTTTCCCCAGGGTTGACAGACCCGGCCCGTCGATCAACCGGGGACGCCACGGGCGGACTAGACGTCACGTTCGGGGCATCAGCTCTTCTCGGCGCATGAACCGCCACGCGCCGGACCCAGTCGTGGCGGAGGCGGTGCACAATGGCCGATACGAGGTGCTAACATGGTGGATTTCCCGAGGTTTCGCCTCTGCCAAAGAATGCGCCCGGAAGGGAACAATGCTCCGGAGCTTCGCGGGGGGGGGTTCTGGGCGGATGCAACGTGTGCTGTCATGGGCGGGGAGGGTTACCACTGGAGGGGGCTCGAGGATGCTGGTGGTGATGCTTCCTCCTTGCCCATTCGCTGCGGGAGCCAGTGGACTTCTGGAAGGGGCGGAATTGTGTGGTGCGGGTGTCTTCAACGGTCCTACCGCGGGAGGTACCGTGTACTTCATCTTACGTGCATACTCAGTGGACCCATGAGCTAATCAGGCTTGGCGCCCCGAAGGAGAAACCTCCTTCCAAAAGACCTCGCTCGAAAAGAGGCTCAACCTACGGAGTAGGCATCGTTCTCCGTAGTGTCTCATGCAGACGGGGACTACGCGGGAAAATCAGAGTTCGTCCCCGACACCCCGAGATCCCCACGCGGACGGGCGATGCCCGCTTACCGACGGCATCAACTCACCCTGAACCCAATTTTCAGTGGGACCATTCTCCACGCGCACCCCCTGAGCAAAAATCCAGGCACAGAGCCGGAGACAGTGCCCACTGGTGCGCGGTGTTTTGTCAACAAGTGGGAACCAAAGTCCCCCCACGTCTGCATGTCGCAGGCGTTGTCGAGGCAGCAGGAGGGGAGAAGCACCGTTGAGGCGCGTAGGGGGAAATGGGCAGGTCTCGGAATTTGAGGTTGACAGGCGCGATTGTGGTAATTCGACGGCGCTGGGAGAGCCGCCTGGGAAGATTTGGCGACGGCTTTGGCATGTTGACGCGTTCTGGCCCTGTGGCGGTCTCCTGTGTCGAAGGGTCTGACACCTGGTCCCTTGATGTCTCCCGCGGAGAGAAAACGACGCCATGTCAGGGTGTGTCCTACCTCTTCTACGACATGTCCTCTCAACGACGCGCAGCACCAAAAGACCGGTTTCAGACTGGGTCTTCCTCGCTAGCACGTCGTCGTCTCGTTATATAATATTGACGAAACATGACTTGGCGAGGACGGTTCCAAATAAATCTTGGAGGACCTGATAATCCACCTGAGTGGTGTCAGGTACTTGTACCGGCGCTACACGTGCCCCGGAGCGTCCGGATTAGGCAACGTGCCCCACAATAACACTCAGGGTCCCATCCAGGGCGACGGGGGAAGGACCCCGAGGTACAGGACGAAGTACGGGGTACATTGCGCTGTCCGAAACACTCGGTCACCTATTACCGTACGCTGGCGGCCCAGCAGCACAACCCTTTCGAAGTAGCGCTGGAGGAGGGGCCTGCACCGCCCCAGAGGCCGGCCATAATACGGCGGTACAGGGACATGGTTGATGTCTTTCTCGACCCGGCTGGCCGGCCGCCGTGGACACCCCGAGACTCGAGGAGCGCATGCTGCTGGCCCACGATAGGTGGCTTTCCCCCGTCCCCTGCTAAAAATACGACACGGGTTCAGTCTCCTGAGCCTTGTAAAACCCCAGTGCTCGTTCACACCCGCAGGCCTCCCTCCGAGAGCTTGCTCTGCGTGTCAGTCCCGTGAGCACACGCCTATCCCAATCAGGGCCCTAATGTACCGGGTACCGGTCAACGCGCCCAGGACCCGCACTTCCCTCAACCGTTGCTTGATTGTTTCGCTAGGCCGCGCAGGTACCGGTACGCAGCGGCCGCTCCGCCCTTTCCCTCCCCCTTCCGCTCACTCTCCGTCCCCCAAGATCGTCTCTTTGCCGCGTCTTTTCCCTCCAGCCAGTCATTCTCTTAATTTATCCACCCCGTCGTTCCCCATTCACTCGTTTTCCTTCTCCCCCCCTTTCCCCTTGCCTGCCCGCCTGCCCTTCCGTTTCGACCGAACCCGACAAGAATCCATCGCCAACGAATCGTGGGCCGCCAGGAGTTCGTTCGGAGCCCGAAACTCGCGCCGAATCCGAATTGGCAGCGCCCAGCAGTTTCGACGTCGCTCAATGTCACAGCGGCCCCTTCGGAAGGATTAGTCCCTGTCCTCTCGACTTCATACACAAGCCATCGTTTGAGAGATTCTCGTTTCGGGCATCTTTCGACGACAGCGTCTTGCCCCCTTTTCGTTCCGACACGCTCCTTTTGGTCCCTTTTTTTTCGACCCATTCGATTTTGAGGGCTTTAGTTCAGCTCGACCCTCGTCCAGTCTTTCTTTCGTCGGTACCTAGCGCCTGCGTCATATTCCACCGGCCGCTGTTGCTCAGACGGTAGCGGAGGGCTTTGTGCACATAGTCCAGCTTCGATTAGCGACCCGAATTAGGTATGTTGTATAACGTCTGTGTTTGTGTGTTGCGCTATGGCATCGTGGTCTGGGACACATGGAGCACGGCGTCGGTCTGGCGTCTCGTGCGCAGGACAAGGCGAGCTTCACACTCCGATCTCATCCCGCCACCGCCCAAGACGATATGCGTCGATCTCCTGTCCATCCATGAGAGCCTGAGCGACTATCCGCGTAATATCACTTATCATGATGTTCCGCCCTTCGCCGCGCCGCTTCGAGCCTCAGCCTGACACAGCCGCTAACGTGGTCGTCTACAGACAGCTCCGCCAGCCTTGGTTTCCCCCAAACAGAACAATGGCCGACGCAAGCAGTACGCCTCCCGGTTCAGACGAACGCGTCCTATCCCGACCGCTCCCCATACTAACAGGCGTTAGACTCCCCGGACCGGCCCACGGCCGACGACCCCACCCCGACGGACGATCCTCCCGAGAATACCACGCCTCCGGAAACCACCGCGGACGATAACCCGCCGGATGAGACGACCACCGATGACAACAACAATCCTCCGGAGGAGACGACCACGGATAGACCGCCTGAAACAACAACAAGCCAGAGACCACCGGAGACCACCGACGACAACAACAACGACGATGACAACAACGATGACAACAACGACGACAACAACGATGACAACAACGATAATAACAACGACACATCTACAGACGTAGTCGTCATCACCAGGACTCCCACCACCACGTTCCCTGATGGCTCAACCCCCACTGTCACCGGCCCGGCTCAGACCTCGGATGGAAGCGACGATGACGACGGTGGTGGCGGCGGCCTGCCCAACAGCGGCAAGATCGCCATCGCGGTCGTGGTCCCCGTTGTGGCTGTCGCCCTCTTACTGATCGCCGGCATCTGGTTCTGGAAGCGCCGCAAGGCGAGGAAGGACGCCGAGGAGGAGCGCCGCAAGGAGGTCGAGGACTACGCCTACAACCCCAACGCCGACCCCACGCTTCCTCCCGTCGGCGGCCTGACCTCCGAGGCCCCGTACGAGATGCGCGACGACCATTCCAGCGGATACCGCGGCTGGGGCTCTACGGCCGCTGCGGGCGCCGTGGGTGCCAAGGCGCTGAGCGGTAGGTCCGGCGGCGGCCACACCGGCGGCTACTCGGACACCACGGGCCCCCGCAACCCCTCGGACACGCGCTCGGGCGAGGTGATGATGGACGGCCGCGAAGGCGCCTACTCGCCCGAGTCGGGCGAGATCCTCGGCGCCATGGGCCCCGCAGCCTCCGGCAACCGCGGCGACATCCGTCGTGGCCCTTCGAATGCGTCCTCGTCCTATAGCGCGGGCGGGCGCTCCGACGGGTCCGACGGCGGCGGCGCCGCGTACGGGAACCAGTACTACGACCAGTACACGGGCGGCAACCCCTACGCCGGCGACGGGTACAACCAGCGCGCGACGGAGCTACCTGGGCAGCCCATCATCCGGGACAATCCCGCGAGGAGGAATACGCGCATCGAGAACCCGAGCCACTATCCGCAGCAGAGCGCGGGCATCTCGCAGAACTTTTAAGGGGAACCCCATACCTCAAGTATTGAGGATATGCGGAATCCGAAGTGCGCCCTTCCTTCACGCCTGATGATACCCTTCATTTTTTGACTTGTCTTATTTGTCATTCATCTTTTCTTTACTTCGATTCATACGCCTCTTTCTTACCTAATTCGTGTTGCTCCGTGTTTTTGTGGCGTTGGGCTCCGCGCTTGAAGAAAAAAAAGAATGGAGGGGACGTTGTTTATAATCTGGGGAGGGATGGAGTGGGGAGGTGGTGAAGGTGGAGGAAGAGGGTGAGGGTGAGAGTGGTGGTGGTGGATGAGGTCGTGAGGGGTGTACATACATACGGTATATGGCATGGAGGTGCATGGTTTTGTGGATATAGTCTGAGGGAGGAGGGAAGCTTTGTGTGGATAGGTAGTGTGGGAAAGGAGGCTGTGGGCATACTTTGCTAAATCGATTTTCCTGATGAAACAGTTGCTTCTGTGTTCTCAGCGTGGTCTGACGTCCGAGTATACACAGCAGCTCGGTGGCAACATAGCTTTTACCGCGGGCAAAACAAATCTACTGCTTGCATGTCTAGCTCAACATGTGTAGGTTTCATGAATGCATGAGTCTTGGGGCCTCTAACAACACCATCCAACAGAAACACAAACGACAAACTTCAGGGGTCGAGACTGTCCCCCATCCCCTGGCTCAGCCCCGCCCTCTCCCACCAAAACCGAACCCTCTCCAGCTCCCTCCCCTCCAGTGTGCGCACCTCGGCCGCGACGCCCCTCCCCCCTCCCAAAAGCTCCCTATTCCCCCTCCCAAACACCATGATCTTCCCCTTCCCCCCTTCACCCTGTGCTTCCGTGTCGGGGGTGTCGGGGGCCACGAAGGCCGGCCACCCCTCCACCTCCCCCGTCAAGAACTCCGCAAAGAACCCGTGCATTCTCCGCGCCACCTCCCTCAGCCCGGGGTGCGCCAGCTCGCCCTCGAGGCGCGTGACGTACGGCGTCTGGTCCGTGTGGTTGGCCAGGCCCAGCGCCGCGTCCGCGACCGCGAACTCGTAGACGCGCACGGGGGCGTGCGGGCCCAGGCGCGCCGCCGTCTGCAGGACGGGCGCGATGTAGGCGTAGTGCGCGTACGCCGCCTCCGCCCTCCTCCAGTGGGCGCCCAGGCCCACCGCGGGCGGCTCCCCCGGGAACTCTTCGAGCGGGTACAGCGCCTCCAGGGCGTCCAGGTCCGCGGGCCCGAGGCCCGGTATGAGCGTCTTGAAGAAGGAGGTAAAGTCCCCGGTGCTGCGCATGGGCGGCACGAAGGCGCTGCCCTCGTTGGTGCAGAAGCCCGTGATGAGCGGGACGCCCCTCCCCCTTCCCTCATCCAGGAGAGTCAGGGGAGGTGCGGGGATGTGCCCTCCTGGTCCGTCGATGACGGGCTGGAAGGGCCAGGTCACCGCCGCGGCGTTCGCGTCCCAGACCTTCTTGGCCGCGCGCGTGAGCGTCTCCAGCGGGAGGCCCCTCAGCTTGGAGAGCGGGGCGTCAGTGGGGTCGATCCCCAGCTCGGAGAGGAGCTGTGCGAAGTGGCCCTCATGGCGCGGGTGGTGCGGGTGCAGCACCGCGCGGGATGTCGCGGCTCCGGACTCCAGGATGGCCTTGTGGAAGGGCGGGTCGTTGAGGAGGTGATGTCCGATCTGTCCCGTCAGCCCCCATAACACCAGGCCTCTCCAAACGGGGGTGAACCTACAGAGTGTGCCCCAGCACTAATCCCCATGACACCCACCCTCCGCACATCCCCGCCAAAGGCCCCGATATTCTTCTCCACCCATTTCAACGCAACCCTTTGGTCTCCCAACCCCAGGTTCAGCGCCTCCCTGCCTCCCTCTTCCACCACAGCGGCCGACGGCAGGAATCCCAGGGAGCCGAGCCTGTAGTTGAAGCTCACAGCGATGATGTCCCCCGCGTGTGTGACGAAGGAGGGCATGTCCCTGTCGGCGCCGAAGCCCAGGTTGAAAGCACCGCCGTGGAAGTAGACCACCACGGGAAGCTTCTCCTCCCCGCCCACATCCCCCTTCTCGGCCCGCTCTCTCACAGACGATGGGGCAACGACGTTAACAGAGAGGCAGTCCTCCCCGCTGGGAACAGCCTCCGCACTGGAATCAGTGTAAGGGGATATGTGCCCTAGCGCCGCCGCGTCAAACTCCTTCACCCCGTCCTCGGCACCCACGGGAATCGGGCGTGCAGGCCGGAAGCGGTTCTCGCCCCCCGTGGACAGCGCATATGGAATACCCAAGTAGATATCCAGGCTTTTGGGCCGGTCCGGCGTCGACGGGTAGTGGCGACCTTTGTAGGTCCCCTGCTCCAACTTCACCCTCGGCTCCATTTTGCCTTCAAACCCGGGGCTTGTGTTAGTGGTACAGTCCCCCGAACAGACGAGACGCTAGATGGACGGGTATTTCAACCCGAGTTGGCTGTAGTGATCTGGACAAGGAAGAAAATGGAGAGTCTAGTTGTCCAGGAGCAGGTGTCGGAAGTTAGAAGCGACTTACAAGTCCATACTAGTCCCAAGACCGCCGCAGCCACCCCCACAACCCCGCACTCGGCCGGCACTTGTCGAGCGAATAACTTGTATTGCACTAATAAACCCAAACACCTCGAGCCGTCAAGCTCCAACGAGTAGACAACGAGCGTAAGAAGGTAAAAACTATTCACACAAGCTCATGCCATAACCATAAACACCCTTCGCCTTTTGATCCCGGCAAAAAAGACCGTTACGTCTCGGGACTCGACCAACTCCATAACCGTGGAAATGCAGACCCCATCCAACTCCGGCTGACAATCGAACACACCGAAATGCCCTAGAAACCACCGCACTACCCCGTGCTTGACGCGCCGGCCATCGAGGCCCGGGCCCTCCGACGCTGCTTCTCCGCCCACTCACGGCCAGCCTGTCGCGAGCGCTCCGCAGCCTCCTCCCGTGCCTTCTTCGCCAACATCTCTCTCTCCGACCTCTCCTTCTCCCTTGCCGTTATCAGTTTGCTGTCCCTCTCAAATATCTCCCTGCCGTTGAATTTTGCCGTCGATCCCTCCGACGAGACCGTGCTCCGCTTGCTAACACTGCTCGCCGCCGAAAGTGAAGCCGTCCTACTGACCTGCGATGACGCCGCGGCGCGCCCGCGCGACTGTGGAGATGCGGACAAGGTTGCCGGCGGCGCGAGCGAAGCTCGCTTGCCAGGCCCCGCCTTCGTAGTCACCCCTGCGCTATCCTCGGCCGCTTTGTTGAGACGCGCCCGGCTTGCGACCGTCTCGCGAGGAACCGTGGTCGGCTGGTTGAGGCTCCCCTTGATAGGACGAGCCTTGAATTCACGCCGCTTCCTCTCTTCGTCTTCCTGCGCGCGCACCTTGGCCTCTCGTTCCTCCCGCTTGCGGCGAGAAATCGCTTCTCCGGGCAGCTCAAATGTCGGCTTCGGAAGGACCCTCGTCGATCTAGAACGCTGAGGGAACGAGGTGCGTGCAGCTTGTGGGGTCTTCTCCGGCTCCGCCTGAGCCGAGAGACGTGCCTCGCGCTGCTCCCTGAGTCGCCGGGCGACGGCCTCCCCAGGCAGCTCAAAGGCTGGCACCGTCCGCGGTTTGGTGGATTTTGCGAGTGGTTTAGGGGGCGCCAGGCTAGAGGGCTTGGAGGCAGGTCTCCGCGCGGGGGAGTCGGATTGACCGGCAGTCGGGCTTCCCTTTGCCGACGGCGAATCCTTCCTATCTTCGGTATCGACCGACATGGACCTAGACCTGCGGGCCGCCGTTCGCTCGGGGTCGCTAGACTTCACTCGTACTGTAGCGGGATACAACGTGCTACGGGACCCTCTCGTCGAGCCTGTCCTCCCGAGATGTTGAGTTTTTGAGCCCAAACTTGGGGTCCGAGGCGATGGCTTGCGCTCCGGGGATTCAACTCGCTTAAAGTGCGCGACAGCGTTCACTGCTTCAAGTTCCTCTTCGAGCTTATCTAGGGCCTCGAAGGAGTCTTCGATATGGAGCATCTTAGCGGCGGGGCTGGGCATGGGTGACTTTGCCGGTCCATTCGGAGTTGCCGCAGACACTGGCCTGGTATTGGCATCCACGGTGGCATCCTGGGCCTTGAGTGGCGTGGTCGGGGCCAGGTGGTCCCCTGCCTCGACGACAAGCGGATTCATCTGGTCAACCAAAACCTTGGGCTCTTCCAGCAGAGTCACTTCATCACCCAGAGGAGAAGCTATAAGGACAACCGTGTCAGCGATGTGGCGACCTTTGCGGAGGGCGGCTTTGGATATAGCGTTCCGTCGCACGTAATTGCAGCCATATTCGATCTCGTTCCCGTCGGCGAGAGCAGGGTGTCTGTTCTCGTCCAGTCGTAGGTTCGGATCGGGCTGTAACGTGGCCGGATACGTAAGATGTAGCTCGTACTGACCTCCCTGGGTTTTGTCGGCCTGCTCCTCGACGTTGGCGAAGTTGGACGGCAGATGCATCAATGGATGATCTACAGACACGTCAGTCTTCCGGAGCCCGATATCCAAAGGATGCCGGTTAAAGCTGGCGCTCTGCAGGCTATTTAAGGCCGACTGGGATGCCATACCTCCAAAGATCCAGTCGAATTCGGTGGGTGATTTCCTCCCCTCCAGAGGAGTCCCTTCGACAATGGGCTCGAGCGAGTCGCAGGTGCACGTGCCGACCTCGCCACCAGCAACCTCTGAAATAGTTCCACTCAGCGAAGGCGACGCGATCTGGTTCTCGTCACCGGGAGGGTGGAAGGTCTCGGATCCAATGGCTGGGCGAGCAGGCAGCTTCCTTGCGAGAGCCGGATGCCCCGGCGCGCAGTCGTCTTGAAGGTCGGAGCGCTTCTCTTCGGCGGTCAATTCGGAAATGCGCAGTCTCTCGAGGTTGAGAGTGAGCGACGTGTTCGCCAACTCGGCCGGTTGCGAGAAGAGAAGATGGCCGGATCCACTTTTCGCGTTCTGCGCGACGTTGACGCACGTCTCCTGCAAAGCGCGGATGTGTGCGACACCGGCGGGGTTTCTGTCAGGGGTCGTGGTGGTCGACGAGTCTCCGTCGCTATCTTCGAAGCTGCCGAGTCCAAGACGCCTGTCGTCGAGAATGTTGAAGGAGGGATGGCTGGTGGGGAGAGTTGTCGTCAGGACAGACGCCATCCTTCCGGCTTGTCTAGGAGAAACCAATGCACAAAAAGTATCGTCGTATCGGGTGAATCCTCCACGGCCCTTGTGCTTGAAGTGGCAATGGACTCGAACCCCGGATGCGGTCCACTCTAGACAGGGGTCTCAATTGAGCTTGGCTGTCGGGTCTAATTTGCCAGATGACCAGAACCAGGGGTGGTGGGGGAAGTCAAGGACAAACGAGCGGGGTGACAGAACGTGATTTGCAGAGGGGTTTGATCGACTGGATGTGAGCGGCACGACGCAGAAAAGACCCTTGTCTCTCCCGGAGAAGAATAATGGGAAGAAGATGCGGGGACGGCGTCTGAGACTCGTTGGCGAGATGTCGATCAAGACGGGGATGGCAGCGGGTGAAACGGCGGATGGCCGATTGACAATGATCGAGTACGCGATGATGGGAATGCGGAATGCGGAATGATATTGGACGTTGACCCTGATATCAAATGTGTTTGGGGTCTGGTCGGAGGAGACGTCCGCGACATGGGATGGAATTTCGGGTGGAACGCGACGGCGTCAGTATTTTTAAAACATAACAAAGGCACGTCGCCAAGATGCCAGAGCAACCGGCTCATGCTGCCGCGTTGCTGCCCGTCGCCGGATCCCAACTTCCCCAAACGTCCTTACGCAGCGCCGCGGAAGCTGCCATCCATCCACAGACAGTATTCGTGTCAAGTACTACCCAGCTTTTGGGGTCACACCTTCCTTAGGACCACTGGCACATGCGCATTGGGCCTTCCCGATTGGCCTTGGGTAGCAAGACTCGGAAAGAGGGACGCTCGGGTACTTTGGACGAAGTTGATATTCATGACTAAGATACGCGTCGCGTCCGTCGCGGGTGCCCCACCTGTCGTTGTCTGGCCCCACTGCTCCCGATCCCAGCAACAGCCACGAGCAGCAGTGCGCTGATTGGCACCGCATGGCGAAACGCAGCAGACAGGACCGACCAACGCTGAGAGTTCTGTTATCTCTGCCATTGACGGCAAACCCCCGTCGTAAGGGGTACTACGCTCCGCGCCCTCCGCGAACGTCGGTCCCTGCCCTCCCACCGTGTCTACTTGTTTGGTGGTACGGATGGCTCGGCTGCTATGTGAGCATCCCTGCCCACAACATATAAGGAGCGCTGTGTCCTCGTTGTACAGCATCGGACCGGGCGCTCTAATATCTGCAGCAGTGCGCTGACTCGGTTATGTATGGGGTGTCCTGGCGTCATAGGTACTGTGGTATTCGTTGCGCTCAAGGGTTTTCACGGCCCTCCTCCGCCGCGGCATCGGCCTGCGCCTGCAAGGCGGGTGCGTGTTCGGTCGGTATTCGTACGAGTGTTTGAGGGAGCTGTGGGGAATCGTCCCCGGGCTCGGGCTTTGCCAGTTTTGCTATAACGAAACCGGGTTTGTTAGCCACGGTCTTCTGGACGCAGTTGAAGTTGGAGGGGGCAAGGAATGAAGATTCGTACAGGATGCCATGCTGATTGCCCTCAGCACATTATGCCAGTTGCCCATAACCGTCGCGATCGCTGGCCCGTGTCAGTCTCGAGAGGCACAACTTCATACCAGCCCTAGCACAAACCTTCGGTTCCGTCTGACAATGTCGCCAGTTTCTGCTCCAGTGCCTCCATTTGGGCCGCGACGTCTGCACTGAGGTCGCGCAACTGCTTCAGGTTGTCCAGCTCGGCCTTTTTCTCTTCAATCCGCGCCAGAAGGGCCGGCGACGGGCCGGGGGCTCCCCCCGAGACAGACGAGCCGCGCAGGTGGCCCGAGAATGGCCGGGGCGGAAGGGACATGGTCGATGGTTGGTGAATGGGCGCAGCCGACTATTGAGTTGGAGGTTTACCGTGATATCGGGTTGTTGTTTGGTAGGTGGTGAGCGGGCCTGGAAGTCCGGTTGTCGCACCCCGCACCAAGTGGGCGGTAGTATCATCACGTGCTAGCACCCACCCGAACTGGCAGACGTGCAGCAACTTGATGGTCGAACCTGCCACGGCCACATCCTGTTCTTTTGTGGACTTGATAATTTCCATGTGTGGACGCTGAGCCTACTCACTCGGATATCACTGAAACCCCGCACAAGTGGGAGTTCTTGACCGCCAGCCCGGGATAATGGCCCCCTGTCTCCATGAGCGAGCCGGGCCTCTTCCGCGCTCTTACACGGGTTTCGGACATCCAATCTCCAACTTGCGAGGCTCCAGGGAGCATCTTCAAGGCTTCCCATTCTAATGAGCTGTGAAATAAGGGATATTCCTTCCCTGCTGGTGGGGGAAAACCGGCACGGATCACTTGCTGTCGGATTGAGTCCCCTAAACGCGCGACTGAGTAACAGCTACTCGGATGGTTGGGTTGCACCTGCTTTTACACGTAGATGGGCCTTTCGGGAAATACAACAGAGTCGGTGGTCGAATGTTGTCAGCATCTCCGTTTTATGGACTTTAATCCTCAAAGTTTAACAAGTTACTCGCCCCTTTATCCCCGCTGGGCCACGCCGTCCATCTCGGTCCGCCGTATACCTTACCAGCATCCGCTATCAACGTTTTCATATTCCCGAAGATGGGGGACTCCGCGCAAAAAAAGCCGGATGCTGCCGGGGCCAGTGTTATACAATCCGTGGTCCTGAGGCCCAGGCCCGTTCGGGTTGCTCTAGTTGGAGTACGGGAACCCTTAACTAGCCTCCCACGTTCATCTTTTGGACGACTTTCGGGGCCGACGCCGCTAACGCATTGCAGGCCCGGGAAGGGGGTGAGGTCGGTGTCTCTGTGTTTCACCAACTCCGCTTGGCCGGTCACGAAGTCACACTGCTCGTCAAAGAGAACCCTATACCAGGGTCCACATTCAACATAGTGTCGAACCGTGTAGTCCCATACAACAGGAAGTCCAACCTCAACGACCTACTTCGACGCTACCACGCCGTGGTTTGCGTGCTGCCTGTGTTCCATTTCTGGGAGCGACGCTACTTCTTGGTCGCTGCCTTGTCTGCTGGAGTCAAGAGATTTGTGACCATCGAGCCCGGGTCTGGCTTTGAGAAATTTATTTGCCCGTCGCATCAGGTTCGACAGCTAGTGGCATTTCGGGGGCTGGAGCCCCATCTGCGAGCCGTACGGGATCGAGGCGAAATGATATGCACGCTAATCTTCACGGCGCTCTGCTTGACCCCAGGACCCCAGGATACTTGCCTAGTCGACATCCGGAGCAGGAGTTGCCGCGTCTACGATGATGGCGACAAGATGCTCAACTTCACAACTGCGTCCAAGATCGCACAGGCTGTTACCGCGGCTCTCCGTCTGCCCCCTGATGCGGCCAACCGCACCTTCCGAGTCTTGAGCTTGGCCACAACACAGAAAAGAGTGCTGAGAATGGTTGCGTCTGTTGCTGGGATGGAAGACTGGACGTGGCAGAGCTGGAACTACCGAACGCTGCTCGAGTCGTTCCCGCCCTGGACTTTGCAACGTCGAGAAAATATCCTTTCCACTCACGAGGACGTTTCGAGATTGGTACTCATGTGCAACCTTTTGACCGTGACTGCAGGTGGGGAACACGCTGTCGTCCACGATAACGGACTGCTGGGACTCGGGGTCGAAACTGACGAGTCCGTCGCGCCGTTTGTTCAGTTGTACACGCATCATGTTCTGGGTTCGCTACTACGGCGTTGATTCTGTTAGAATGGAAATACCAGCGGCCACGAAGTGGCGCCGAACAGGACGAAGTAGATTAAAAAGCGATGACTTCGGGTGTACCGATGGTTCTTGCGAGTGCTTGCTTCCGGAGTGAAAGCTTCAAAAGCTTCTTAGCTGGATTCTCGCGACAGTAGAGAACGGGCGGTAGGTTCGATTGCGTCCTGCTGATTGCGTCCTGCTTTCCACAAGCTCCCCGGAAAACAAGACTAGAATGTACTCCAAATGCGAAATTGCCGCCTTTCAACAGGCCAGAGATGTTCTTCGCTGTGGATCTGCCCAAGCTTTCAATTCACTTGGTGCTGTTCAGTGTTGGGGCTTCGACCTCGAAATGTGGGGCTTATGTTTCCCCAGCAACGTGGTGGGGAATAATTGGGCGGCCCAACTCCGATTATTGTGACCTTAGTAAATACGCTACGGGGATATAGCTGCCATTTTAATACTTTTCTTCCGCGTCTTCTCAACGCAACGACCAGAGCGACCGCGAACAGAGGGATTTTTTTTCCAGAACCCGCCCGACACACGCATTGAAGTCGCCCAGAGATTCGAACACGCCCGCGGAACCGTCCATCTCGCGAAAGGAGGAGGACTCCGACTATGAGAAGATGGCGAGATTAAACGAAATTCCTCAATCAACAGATAGCTACGACACGCGTATGGCCTCTGCCCAAACCCTGACTCTTTGTCCCACCTGGTGTACGAGACTAACCTGTTTCTTTTTTTCGCACGGAATGCAGTTCGAAGGAAGCTACTACGCCAGAACCGCGAGCTCGCGAGGGTCAACTCATCGCAGTCCCTCCGCATCCGCCACCTCGAGAACGAATGCGCCCGCATGCTCTCCGAGAACCTCGAGCTGCGCGGACAGATACTCACGCTCGAGAAGGAGGTCGAGAACAGCAAGTCACAGAGGGTCGCGGACCATGCGCTCGAGATCAAGGCCAAGCTGGAGGCCCAGCTCGTCGAGTGGGGGGGCCTGCTCGCGGGGTTGGGGCTGGAGCCGCCGGTGAAGAGGCACGATGCGGTGGGCAGGCGGATGTCACACTCGCAGTCGAGGGGGAGCATGTCGAGGAGGAGCCCGAGGAAGTCGTTGAGGGATTTGGCGAGAGAGGCGGAGGCGAGGGCGAGGGAGGAAGGGAGGCTTACCCCCATCATGGAGCACGTTTCGTATCCCAGGAGGACTATGGAGTACGTTTCCCGCCCTGTTACGCGATTGTGGATTTTCTTCTGGATTGCAGCGGTACTGACAATTGCATAGCAGCGAGGAAATTATGGCCCTTCGCAATGAGGCGGCGGATACATCGGGGTCTTCAGATATTGGACCTCCTCCGACGTCTAGGTTCGCGGAGCCTGACACCCCCAAGAAGGACCCCGAATCGCCTAGAAAACTGCCCCAGCAATCTCAGCCTGGGGAGCCGGAATCAATCCCCGAGTCCCCAGTCCAGGCGCCCACACCGAAAGTCTCGGAGACGGTGAAAGAAGAAAAGGCCGATGCCTCTCCCGCCAAGACACTCTCCACCGTACCCCAAGCCGAAACCACATCTAAAAACAGGCGGCCAGAACAATCCTCCAAATCTAGCGGCAAGAGGAAGCTCGCGATCAGGGATGAGACCGAGGACGCCGCGCCTGCCACAGCCCCAACCACCACTACCAACACTAGGCGGAAAGCAACCATCTTGAGGGACAAGTCCGGGAACAAGACCCTGAAGGAGATTACTGCTATGCGGAGGGAGGAGAGGGTAAAGCAGTCACCTGCGCAGGCACCGGCCTTGAGGACGCCCCTGAGCGCAAAGAGCACCAACAATGATTTAACGTCGCCTAAGAAGAACGCGAACACCACAGCTTTGGAAAAGCCAGAGAAGCCAGAGAAGCCCATACGGACTGTGAAGGTCAAGCAACTCAACAGCAAGCAACCCCGGGAGTCAACGAAGCGCAAGGTCGCCGCCGTTTGGGACGACCAAGCTCCACTACCACCCACCGAGGCAACCATCAAACCCGCCCCCGAACCGGAACCCGAGAAGCAGCCCGAGGCTCCTCCCGCCATGACCCCTTCCACTGGTTTAGACAACATGTCTCCTACGCCCGAGCCAAAGTCGCAACTGCAGTCCCGCGACACGCCGCCCCCGGCCGACATATCCTTGCAGGGCGAGACGTCGCGGCCCAGCCGTAGATCCCGCTCGCAGGTCAGCTACGCGGAGCCCAACCTGCGTGATAAGATGCGGCGGCCCTCGAAGCAGCTCGTCGACGCGGTGACGGGGGAGGCGAAGTCCCGGCGCTCGGAGAGCCTCGCCCCGGACGAGATCGCGGCGATAGGAGAGGCGGTGATGCGCGAGGGGGGCACACCGTACATGATTGGGGTTCCACACGCCAGCCCGAAGGCTGATGAGGTGGAGGGCCCGCCGGGGAGTCCTCTTGCGCAGAAGAGTCTCGCAGAGAGCTTGCCAAGCAGTGTCGTTACGGAGAGGAGGAAGAGGCGGTCGTCTATCCTGGCGAAGGACTTTGCCGCCGAGAACACCGGGAAGGCCGTCCCTGAGGATGATAGCCTCGATTCGTCGCTGGGCTCTATGAACACTTCAGAGAGCAGCGCCGATGTCTACGACTTTCCGGTCGGGTCTCCCGACGACCCTGCGGAGACCACGAAGAAGGGTACGAGACGGGCTTCGAAGGCCGAGCAAGATGACGACGGGGAGGAGTGGCGCCCGACTAGGAAGAGGGCGTCTATCAACGTCCCCCGGCGGTCGCGGATAGAACCCGTGGTCGAGAACGACGGTGGCGTTGCCGAGGGGGTGAAGGACCGATCGATGAGGAGACGGAGTACCATGCTCTGAGCACCGCGGAGCATCACATATGTTAATTGGCGTCTATCCCTTCGGGCTTGTTTCATTTCTATACCCCTGCTGCGTTCACCTTGATACCAGGGTCCCCTACCAAAAGGGGAGAGAGAGGCGGAGTAGACTCTTGGTGATGTTGTTTATGATCATGTGGGCATGCGGAAACACATTCATAGCGACGGTTTCTGTTCTTGTTCTTCTTGTTTTGGGGTTCTTTTGTTCATGATTCTGGAGTGAACTTGGGTCTACCATAATGTCATTAGAATGCTCTCGAATACCATTCTTGTTTAATGTCTTTGACTATCACCGGTTTTCCAAGGCGTGAAAGGTCGAGCAGTCGAGTGATAAACTGAAACGGGGCTTGCAACGCTCAACGGCCCGTGGAGAGATGCTTCAATGATGCATTATTACGGGGTATTGAAACTGCGTTGGGAATGTAGCTGTGTTCATTCCGCCCATACTCATGAGCCGGCCGAGGGCTCGACGGGCTTCGTGTAGGTGACCTTCTCCACCGCGACGTTCTCATTCCCCTCCTCGTCCTTGCGCAGTTGGTAAACGTATAGCGTCAGCGATATTCCCTGGACCTGTTTCCGCAGTCAGCACACACGTTGCCCCTCCACGACGAGTTGCGTCCAATACAGTAAGGGAGAGGGGTATAGCGAGGAGAAACGCACGTCCATGAGACAAAAGCTCGGCACGACCTCCCCCTGGCCCCCGTTGAAAGCGCCCGTCGCGCTCCCCGGGTTCACAAAGAACTTGTCCATGTACTCGAAGGCGTCGAACTTGTGCGTGCCGCCCCAGCACAGCACGTCCACGTCGAGCCTGTTCGCCTCGGCGAGCAGCAGGTCGGGCTCGCCGCTGACGAGGGTGAAGCCCTCGAGGAAGCCGACGCGGAGGGAGCCGTGCGAGACGACCTGGGTGAGGGGCAGGGAGGTGGCCTCGACGTCGTAGCGGCCCTTGACGATCTTGAGGTCGGGCGTGATGGTGCGGAGGTATTCGTAGGTGGACTTGTCGGTTAGGTTGCCGAGGCAGAGGGTCTGGGCGATCTTGCCGGGAGCGAGGAGCTTCTTGAACTGCGACGGGGGTTTGGTTAGCCTGTGGATGGGTGGACGATGGAGGGGCGGTGGGCGCGGCGGGTGGCGGGCGGCGGGCGTACTTTGGGGGGGACATCGAGAGCGCGGTCTGGTATGTGCAGGTCGCCGATGACTAGTATTAGGAAGGTCATGGCGGCGGTGGTTGTGAGGTCTTCGCGGCGGAGGGTCGGTCACGAGCGCAGCGCGAAAGGGTTCGACGCGGCGGGAGGGTAATTAAGCGCAGGGTCGGCTCTGGTCCGGCGCCACGATACGGATTAGATGGGACGGGGCTCGAGTTATCGCATGCTATGCGAGGGATGGCGAATTGGAGCGCGCGGTTCGTTGCGGGAGGTTCGGCGCGTGGTGCTGTGGGCGTTGGAGGAGCTCTGGTGAGGTCGACGTTGGCGGTGACGTTGCCTGCACGGGCTGTGCTTGGCGGGAAGCTGCGCCAGAAACGAGGGGTCTGCCGCTGTGGCTGCTGGGGCGCGCAAGAGCTCAGCTTCCTTCCCGCCGCAGGGCCATGGCTCGTAAGCAGTGCAAGCAAATATCGAGCAACACATTATATGCACTCTTACAAAACCGCCATTTTCCTCCCACTCGGTACATACTGAACGAACAAAGTAAATAAGAAGAAAAAAACAATGGTAACCACGTGTATACCTCGTAATACCGCGCTGCTGACCCGACCGACCGACCGAGGCAGCCTGCCGGCCGTCGCCGCTGCCCCAGCTTCCCAAACTCCCGGACCCGCCCGCCCAAGGTCCGCGATCCCATTGTAAGTCGCATGCATTGTTACATGTAGTCCCCCTCGGCCGCGACCACCGTCATCGGAACCTCGCAGAGGGCTCCGTTGTCGGCGGCCCAGGTCATGACCGTCCACGCTCGCGGATCACCAGATGGGTCTTAGTGAAGCCTCTGAACGATTCCCGATTTGTAAAGCTCCACAGCCGGCGCACTAAACCCGCTTGAAGGACCTTCCCTGCGAGCAGTTAAGGCCGAGCGAGCCAAGCCGAGCACCACAGCGCGTCACTTACCCCTCAATACCCGAGCCCCGCCAGTCCGACTTCCGGCTTTGTCCCCCACGTCCGCGCCCGCGCCCCTCCGACCTATGTCCGCTACATCCCTATGTACCCGACGCCGTCTGCCAGTGTGCTTGTCTTATAGACCCCTCCAACCTCCATGCTTGCACGAACCCTCCGCGCCACTGTTCCTCGTCGAACCCTTACCGAATCTCCCCTCAGCAGACAACTTGCCTCGTCGCCCATTGCTTCGCCCATTGCATCCCACCGAACGGTAAGACTTTGAGCTAAGCGCATTGCCTCGGGTATGACGTATCGGCTAACGAGCGGCAGACTCTCCCGAATACCGCCCACAAAATGTCGTCGCAGGCCGCCCACAACACGCTCCTGATTCCGGGGCCCATCGAGTTTGACGATGCGGTCCTGCAGTCCATGAGCCACTTCAGGTGCGGACCTCCCTAGCTCTACCTCGGCAACGAAATCCCCGGCTGACCTCCCACCAGCGAGAGCCACACTGGCCCTGGCTTCGTCTCGACCTTCGGCGAGACCCTGACCCTCCTCCGCAAGCTCTTCCAGACCACCAACCCCGCCGCCCAGCCCTTCGTCATCTCCGGCTCCGGCACCCTCGGCTGGGATCTCGTCGGCGCCAACCTGGTCGAGGCCGGCGAGGACGCCCTGGTGCTGCACACCGGCTACTTCAGCGACGGCTTCGCCGACTCCCTGACCACCTACGGCGCCAAGGTCACGCAGCTTAAGGCCCCCGTCGGCTCGCGCCCGCAGCTGGCTGAGGTCGAGAAGGCTCTGGGTGAGAAGAAGTACAAGCTGCTGACCGTCACTCACGTCGACACCTCGACCGGCGTGCTGAGCGAGCTGAAGGACCTGACCGCGCTGGTCCGCCGGGTGTCGCCCGAGACCCTCGTTGTCGTCGATGGCGTGTGCAGTGTTGCCGCCGAGGAGGTCGCCTTTGACGAGTGGGACCTCGACGGCGTGGTCACGGCTAGCCAGAAGGCCATCGGGTGCCCCGCCGGCCTGTCCATCTCCATGTTCAGCGGGAGGGCGATGGAGAAGTTCCAGAACCGCAAGTCCCCGCCTGCGTCGTACTTCGCCTCGATGAAGAACTGGACTCCTAGTATGTGCCCCTGAAACACCTCCCTTATGCAGGACGGCAGCAGCTTGCTCACCTCTGTGCCTGCAGTCATGAAGAACTACGAGGCGAAGAAGCCTTCTTACTTCGCGACGCCCTCCCCGCAGCTGGTCCACGCCCTGCACACCGCGCTATCACAGATCCTCCAGAAGCCCGTCGCCGACCGCATCGCCGGCCACAAGGCGGCGTCGGACAAGGTGAAGAAGGCCGTTGCCGACCTCGGGCTCAAGCAGGTGGCCGCGGACCCCGCGAACCAGGCGCACGCCATGACGGCCATGTACCTCCCTGAGGGCGTCAAGGGCACCGATCTGCTGCCGAACCTCGCGAAGCGCGGGTTCGTGTTTGCCGGCGGCATCCACAAGGAGATCGCGACCAAGTACATCCGCTTCGGCCACATGGGTGTGAGCGCGGTAAGTGGCCCTCGCCCGTCGATCTCTCCTCCGACAGCTTCCTAACTTCTTACCATAGCTCGACCCCAACCGCTCCGACCTCGACAGGGCCCTCGCGGCGCTCAAGGAGGCCCTCGCGGATTGCGGTTACAAGGCTTAAAGGTGTGCCACGCGGATTTAGGTGGATGGGACCTGTTTGAATTTCCGGGGACGCATATTCCCTCCAAACTCTGGCTATCCGAGCCGCCCGTGCCGGCGGTCTGTTTGTAATCGTAGCTCCCGGTGCTTACAGGTAGACGCTATCGCGTGAAAATAGACTAAAGCTATGATGAAAAACTGGGGAACTGGGTGGTCTCGGCGGCGGTGTCTGCATGTACATGTGCGTCATCAGGCACAAAGGAGGGTCGGCGGCAGGGTATCGGCCTCGCGGCTCGGATTCGCTGGCCGCCCTGGTCCCTTCCCGCATCGGGTTCCAATAAGGGTCTTCCACGATGACCGTGTACACTTCGTGGTGATGGACCCCGCAGTTGGGTTGAGCAGCTTGCGGCCGCGCCGTGATCTTCGCCTGATGCCTCGGCTGAAGGGATGGATTGGCGGGAGCTGGGTTTATTGAAAATGTGACCAAATAAAACGGAAACGTCTTGATCGGAATAGCAGGGATGGTGTAATAGATGTTAAAGTGTAGAACTGCGTATAGATGACATTTCCACGAGCTCTGGCAAAACAGTGGTTGAGAGATGCACTTCACAGGCGACGGCGGTGGGTGGTTTCCGTGGCAGCCGCAACGCTTGTTGAACTAGAGCTGAATTTTAGGAATAGAGGGGCGCAAGGCCGCTGCCAGAGGGGCAGCGCAGTAACGCTACCTCTGAAACACCGCCCGCCACAGGCGCCCACGCTGTACCAGGTACAGCGCAGCCAGCCGCCGAGCCAGGCTGCCTAGGTGGCTTACAAAATCGGTCACCTCTTCTCCACCCCCGCCGCCGTCCAACACCCATGGCGACGGGTGATCTCTGCCTCCGACAAACGCGATACCACCACCTCTTCCAACCACTCCCGCTCACCGACCGCCTTCCCGCCCTCCCGCCCCCCACCACGCGCTCTGCTCAACCCTCGCGAAGACGCCACCTTCTCGCACACATAGCAGGCCCTTGGCTTTTCCCTCACCGTCACGCTTCTGCGAGCTCCGTGACGAACCCCGCACTCACAGTTTGACGGCCCCCGCCATTTCCGCTCGCTGCGACCATGGCCGTGTCCATTGAGGAGCTGGACACTCTCGTCCGCGACTTCTACGAAAGCCGCGGAGAGCAGGTGCGTCTACAGATCCCGCGGATAGTTCCTGCTCATTCTGGATGCTAACGAGGTCGTTTCCGCGCTGCAGCAAAAAGTAGCACAAGCTCGGCTCAACCAGGTACGACGGCCCCGACGACGAGCGAGGCTGGGCCACCGCCGTGGAACAAGCTTGCTAACCCCCTGTCCCTGCAGTTCAAGGAAGATCCCGATGCGTGGCTCATGGTCGACAAGATATTGGCCGATGCGAGCTATCCCCAGACGAAGTGTACGTCGTTGTCCATAGCTCCCTGCACACGATATGCGCCCTCGGCCGCCAAGATATATGGGAGGCCTGAGCTCTAGCTAACGCAGCTGTATCGAACAGACTTGGGCCTGCAGGTGCTTGACCATGTGATCATGACCAGGTGGAAGGTCTTGCCGCGCGAGCAATGCCAAGGTAAGACTCTGGCCCTCATGTTGCGAGATGCAGTTTAGGACGGTGCTCACACCTCGGAAGGTATCCGAAACTTTATCGTGCAGTTCATCATTCAGTGCTCGGGCTCCGAGGAGTCGTTACGGACCCAGAAGACCCTGCTGAACAAGCTCAACCTCGTCCTCGTCTCGGTTCTGAAGCAGGAGTGGCCTCACCAATGGCCCACCTTCATCAACGAAATCATTACGTCGTGCCACTCGAGCCTGTCGATCTGCGAGAACAACATGATCATCCTCCGCCTCCTGTCCGAGGAGGTTTTCGACTACTCGGCCGACCAGATGACCTCCACCAAGACCAAGAACCTGAAGACGACGATGTGCGCCGAGTTCTCTCAGATCTTCCAGCTATGCCAAGAAATCCTGACCAGCGCCAACCAGCCGAGCCTGGTCAAGGCCACGCTCGAGACGCTACTGCGCTTCTGCAATTGGATCCCCCTAGGGTACATCTTCGAGACGACGCTCATCGACACCCTACGCACACGCTTCCTCGAAGTCCCCGAGTTCAGGAATATCACGCTCCAGGTCTTGACCGAGATTGGCGGCCTACAGACCGGCGGACCGGGCCAGCCTACCTATGAGGAGCAGCTGGTCAAGATGTTCACCGAGGTCTTGACGACCATCTCCAACATTATCCCCATCTCGCTAGATCTGAAGGAGACGTATCCAGGCAGTAACTCGCGAGACCAGGAGTTCATCCAGAACCTCGCGCTCTTCCTCTGCAACTTCTTCAGCATGCATCTCAATGTAGGTTCCCAGCTCCCTGTAGAGCACTCAGCTTGCGCAAGCTAACATATGTAACCCGCAGCTCATCGAGAACCTCCCGAACCGCGACTTCCTCTCCCACGGCCACTTCTACCTCATCCGCATATCACAAATCGACGACCGTGAGATCTTCAAGATCTGCCTCGACTACTGGCTGAAGGTCGTCCAGGACCTCTACGAGGAGATGCAGCAGCTGCCCATCACTGACGTCAACCCGCTGATGGCTATGGGAGTTGGGGGTGGCAGCGGTGGCGGCGCGCCCAACCCGGCGCTACTCGCGAACTACCCCCTCCGAAAGCACAACTACTCCGAGATCCTGTCGAACCTACGAGTCGTCATGATCGAGAAGATGGTGCGTCCGGAGGAGGTGCTTGTCGTTGAGAACGACGAGGGAGAGATCGTACGAGAGTTCGTCAAGGAGAGCGACACGGTCCAGCTCTACAAGACGATCCGCGAGTGCCTTGTCTACCTCACCCACCTTGACGTCGTCGACACGGAGAACATCATGACGGAGAAGCTGGCGCGACAGGTGGACAACACGGAGTGGTCGTGGCATAACTGCAACGTGCTCTGTTGGGCCATCGGATCCATATCGCTAGCGATGAACGAGGAGACGGAAAAGCGGTTCCTCGTCACAGTTATTAAGGACCTTCTGGGGCTGACGGAGATGAAGCGTGGCAAGGACAACAAGGCCGTTGTCGCGAGTAACATCATGTACATCGTGGGGCAGTACCCTCGGTTCCTGAAGGCGCACTGGAAGTTCTTGAAGACGGTGGTCAACAAGCTCTTCGAGTTCATGCACGAGTCTCACGAAGGTAAGGGCGGCCCCCAGAATAGCCGTTTGCTGCATATCTAACTGGCTTCTCTAGGTGTCCAAGACATGGCCTGTGATACGTTCATCAAGATCGCGAGACAGTGTCGCCGTCACTTTGTAGCCCTCCAGCCTAGCGAGTCGGAGCCCTTCATCGACGAGATTGTGCGGAACCTCCACAAGATCACCTGCGACCTGACGCCTCAGCAGGTGCACACCTTCTACGAGGCGTGCGGTTACATGGTGGCCGCGCAGGGCACCAAGCACCAGCAAGAACGCCTGCTCGACGCTCTCATGGCGCTGCCGAACGCCGCGTGGGAGGAGATCATCAAGCAGGCCACAGTCAACCCGGCCATCCTTCAGGACGCGGAGACGATCAAAGTCATTGGTAACATAATGAAGACCAATGTCGCCGCCTGCACGTCTATCGGCCCGTACTTCTACCCTCAGATCGGCAAGATCTATCACGACATGCTCCAGATGTACCGTGCTACCAGCACGCTCATCTCGGAAGCGGTGGTCAAGGATGGTGGGTAAACCTTTGGCGGGGGAACGTTCGTACTTGTGCTAACTTTATTCCAGGCGAGGTTGCCACCAAGATGCCGAGGGTCCGCGGACTGCGCACGATCAAGAAGGAGGTCTTGAAGCTTATCGAGACGTACGTTGAGAAGGCGGAGGACCTGCAGGCCGTCCGGATGCAGATGGTGCCGCCCCTATTAGACTCTGTGCTGGTAGACTACAACGGCAACGTGCCCAATGCGCGGGACGCCGAAGTGCTCAAGGCCATGTCAACCATCATCTCGAAGCTTTCGGTGAGTAGCCCTTTGCAATTTGTGATTCCAGCTGCTGACCCGTGATAGAACCTGATGGAAGACCAAGTCCCTATCATCATGGAGAACGTGTTCGAGTGCACGCTGGAGATGATCAACAAGGACTTCTCCGACTTCCCCGAGCACCGTGTCGAGTTCTTCAACCTGCTGCGGTCCATCAACTTGCACTGCTTCCCTGGTATGTTTGAGAGCTGCTCTCCTGAGCAAAATGATGACTCGCTAACACATCGCAGCGCTGCTCAAGCTCGACAACCGGCAGTTCAAGTTTGTCATCGACTCGTGCTCGTGGGCGTTCAAGCACGACAACCGTGACGTTGAGGCTGCGGGCCTTAACATGTGCCTCGAGCTGATCAACAACATCGCGGACAAGACGGACGTGCAGACGTCGAACATGTTCTTCCAGCAGTTCTTCATCCCCATCCTGCAGGACATCTTCTACGTCGTTACGGATGCGGACCACAAGGCGGGCTTCAAGACTCAGTCGATGCTGCTGATGCGGCTGTTCTACTTTGTGAACCCCGCGGACGGCACGGAGCCCAAGATCCAGGGGCCGATCTACCCGCCGGACCAGGCGCAGCCTGGGACGGGGAACAAGGAGTTCCTGGCGAACTTTGTGGCGGCGCAGCTGCGCAACGCATTCCCCAACCTGCAGCCGTATGTCTTCCCCCGCCACCCAATCTCCAGGTGACCAAGAAAGCTAACAAGGGGCACAGGACGCAAATCACGTCGTTCGTGGAGAACCTCTTCCAGTACAACACGCAGTACGACAAGTTCCGGCTCAACATGCGCGACTTCCTCATCTCGCTGAAGGAGTTCGCGGACGACAACGCGGAGCTGTACCTCGTGGAGAAGGAGCAGCAGGAGAAGGACGCACGGGATGCGGACCTCGAGAGGAGGGCGAAGGTCGGCGGCCTACTCAAGCCGTCGGAGATTGACGAGGATGAGCTGTGACTACGGGAAGAGCTCAGGACGGAGTACGCACCTGCTTGTGAGCAGGAAGGGGATGAGAGGGGCATGGACGGGGATGGACTTGACGGGTGGGATGTCTATGGACTTTAGGGGGATATGTGATACCAGGGGTTAGATCGAGAAGGGGGATGTGTATAAGTGATGTGGATTTGTTGAGAGGGACTGAAAAGGGGGAAGGGAAGGGTAATAGTGTTATCTATACGTTTTTCTCGAATCAACAAAGGTTGTAAATTGGGTGGTGGTCCCTTGCCCGTGCTTGTGTTTGTGAGTAATGCTTCCAACGAGGTCGAAGGCGGGGTCTTCGAGTGTCCTTGTTGCCAGCATGAAATTCATTCGGATGTGATGATGCGGGAGTGGTTGAATGGCCCTGCCTACTCAACCGGCTATATTAGGGTGTCGCCGGAAGCCATGACGGGGTGTCTTTGCATATCCTGGCAGTAGTGACGAGAATTGCATAAGCCGAGCAAAGGAGTGAATCTATCTCTACACTACAGAGTTGCGAATCCAAGTGGAAGGGGAGGGCTCGTGTATTCACCGCAGTGGGGAGGGCATCAGAGTCTCGGATTTCCTGGACTAGCCAACTTTGAGCGGTTGGCAATGTTTCACTCATCCAACGCGTAAGATGTTCCGCTCCCGGGACTTTCGCACTAGTGAACACATGGTCGCAATGCCACGATGTGATTGTCTCTCAATAACGTCAACATGGCAATATTCCAAGGCCAGGGCATGCATATCACGTCTCCACGGGAGACAGGACATCGTCGGTTCATGCCCGTCTCAGCTGGACAACCAGAGCAGAGCGGGTCCGCCCTTGCCATGTCAGCGGTGTGTCTGTAGAGGGCCCCGACCTCCTTGCAGGCGACCTTGATGCTGGTGAGCGTGGCCCTGGCGTGTCCGCAGAGAGTGGAGTTGTCGCTGAGCGGGACGGACGTGTCGAGCTGGACGAGCTTTTCCGTTCGTCCACACCGACACCTGCCCCCCCCGGCCGAGCCTATACAAGTGTGTATGTAATACGAAGTACCGAGTAATAGGCACGGGTGGGCCAGGACGACGTGTCTCGCCCACGCAGGCCCACGAGCCAGGCTCACCCACCGACTCACCGACCCGTGTCGACCCGCCGGCGCAGGGCCCACCCGACTGATCCCGCCAGCACATACAGTACACCCAAGTTCGCTAGCGAAAAAGTGTTCCCACAAACCCACAAACCCACCAATAGCCCCCTCCCCTCGAGTTTTTATTACCGCCACGGATCCCAACATGTTCCCTGCGAAACCCGAGGGTGGAGCCCAGGTCCGGCAGTTGGGCCCCGACGGAAGGGCGGGTCTCCCGGAGGCCCCACTTTGCAAAGCTCCCCGGCGCCGACCAATCCGGCGTGGGACCTCCGGAAAGGGGCCAGGGCGCGCCCCTCCCGCCATTTGTTGCGAAACACCGAAAACCCACCCAGAATCCGCTTTCCTGATTCGGCGGACCAGAGAAGGCGAACGACCGGGAAGAGAAAATTTTCATGTCGGTTGGGCGAGTCTCGTTCGTCCACGTCAGGACTGGGACATTCAGTTCCTAATTTGGGCGAGAGGGGGAGACGCTTGTTTCATTTATTTTAGTCATGGCGGATTTCCTTTTTTGCTCTATGTGCCCCGGGACGGTCCGCGACTGGCTCGCCGGGAGTGTCTCGCCTCTCTGGTTCCGTTTGTCAAGTTGACACGGCGGCGACGCCGAGATTGAAAGGGCATTCAGACAGCCCTGTCCCTGTGCACGGAAGGCCGTGGTTCCTCGACGCAGGGGTTCCGGGCCGGGGCACGATTTGCTGTTATTCCCGTGGCCTTGTTCCACGGCGCCGTTGGGGACCCGCGGACCTTGTGTCGGGCACCGCGGCATAAAACGCACTAACATTGAAACAAGTCCCAACGCACGAACCAGAGAACCCAGGGCGCGCTGCTGCTCCCCACAAATTCCACGACTTCCAGAAGCTTACGCCGCCGACGCCGGCCCCTACGGCTACAATGCTTCCTCCCCCTTGCGGTGACAGCAGAGCGTAAGCGGCCTCTGGAATGAGCAACGAGGCCTCCGTGTAAGCGAAGCTGTTCCCTTTCCCCCCTCCGGATGAAACACGCTCCCACCAACCGCGGGCGCCCCGTCCCACCTTTCCCCACTGCAATAACAACAGAAGCTCTTGTCTGCCTCCCTGCGTCCAAGGGACCCCGGCCATCGAAGCGAAGTTCCATTCGGGGGGAAGCTTCCAGATCCGCGCGTTCCCTTGCATGGCGGATTCCTCGCCTGGAGCCGGAGTGGACCTCGGAATGGGACGCTGGGCCCCAGTTCTTTAAACCTTTTTACAGCAAGGCAGGTGTTAGCCATTGGTCCCACGCGTGCTGGCGGGTTATGGGCTCACGCCCCCCCATGAATCGAGTAATCAATAATCGGTGGGTTGGGAGCTGTGGGCATGCATGAGGAGGGACTCCTCCTCAATCTGGGTGCTGGGCGAGTCAGGTCGGGGCGTTTATCGTTCAGTGGCGCCTGCTACTAGGAAAAGCTTACCACCGCGGCCGGGAACTCTCGATATCACCCACTGCGAGCATGGACACAGAGTAAACTTTCTGTGGAGCCCCGCGAAGGCCCAGACTCGGAGATGGGCCCACCCATGGCTGACTCGTGCTGGACACGGCGCCGTCCTCCTAAGCTCGCGCTCAAAGGAAAACAGGCTACGGGCTAAGAAAGGCTGGCAGGTATGTGGACGACCAAACGGGCATGGGCGGGGGAGAGGGGCGTGCGTGTAGGCATCACATCATGGGGAATGCGGTTACGTGCTTTGGGGGAGCGGGCGCCCGCGCGTGAGACGCCCCTCGGGCGTCCGATCCGATGCCGTTCTATCCTGCTCTGTTTGGGACGCGGGCGTTCGGGAGCGTGCCGGTTCTGTGGGACGTGTTCGCGCACGCGAGGGGGACTCGCCTCGAGGACAAAGCCATATACAGCCGGAGCTGGCCCCATCTAGACGTTGTCCTCGGTTTGCGTAGGCAAGGACACACAGCTCGTGTTGGGCATCTCCGTGTCTGGATGATACGAGCTGCGTCCAGCGCAGAAGCAGTCCGCATTCCAAGTCACGCCGTCCAAGGCACAGCTCCCGAGCTGCCTTGTGCTGTGCATCCCGCCGTTGTCTCGCCCTTGCCCACCCCCCTCCTGCGTAACTCCCGCGTGGGCGAGTGGGCAAACAGGTCCCGCCCTGTTGCTAGCCAGGGGCGAGCGAGGTGCATGTCTCACACGGCGGCGGCGCCCGGCCTCTGCTTCCGAGACAGATTCAGCAGCGTGGCTTGGGAGCTTGAGCTGGAGCTCGGGGAGCTCGAGCTTGCAACCGAGGTAGAGCTTCCTGGTCGAAGGAAATAAGCAATTCTAGGGCATTCCTTGAGACGAGAGAGAAAATTTTCTTGTCTCGTCTGAAGCACTAATAGGAAGCATGGCCACTCGCACTCAGAGCAAACCTCGTATGCAAAGCAAGTTCGCCAGAGGAACACGGGTGGCACCGCGATCCGCAGACTCCTCGCGCGACCCCCATTCGCCCAGGCCCCAGATCGAGTCGCACCCGCATGGCCAGCGTGTACTCCTTCACAGCAAAGGGGGGGGGGGGGGGGGGGGGGTTCCCAAGTCTGTGGCCAAGGCATTCGTCAGGGTTTGGGGCCGCCGGGGAACACACGAGCAACTTCCGATACGAGGGCCCGGCGACCCGCTGTCTCTCGTCACTAAGCAGCCCGAGACCAATGCGAGGGAGACACCGGATAGCCCAGCCGAGGAAGAACTTCTGCGCGCGACTGAGACCCGCGCTTCCCAGTGGGTGAGGAGGGGGCTGCCTGGTGGGATGTGGCGGCGCTGAGCCTCCGACATGGGCAGATCCTCGGCCTGGAACGCGTCAGACCTGTGCAACGACGGCTTCGGGCTGGGAGGAGGTCCAGCTGGCAAGGCCTATACAGTACCAGGGCGACAGGGCAAGCCACAGTACGGGGGCCGCAGCCCACCGCAGGACGCCTCCTGTCTCGGCTCCGGGATCACCTTGCTCGCCGAGGCCCAGCCGAGGATTCGTGGCTCCGCGAGAATGCCTCGTCCGAGGTGTGAAACCAGAGGCAGCCGAGATTACCAAAGCAGCCCCTCAAACACCCAGCGAACCACGTCGTGGAGTCTTGGCCAAAAGTCCTCGAAGCGAGATTTGAACAACAGACTCCCGCCTAAGCCAGATCTGTAAGTGAGAAGCTTCCAGAGAACACCCTAGGCCCCGTCATTTCGGGTCAAAGAGGGGATGTCGCGCACTAATGAACACCCCCCTCGTCGCTCCCGACCCGGACGTGGAGCGCCGGGGCCAGGGATCTTGGTTCGGCGCGGAGCGGGAGGGGCCTTTTGCCAAGGATGTGTTTCGGCAGAGCCACATCTCGGGAGGCCGGCGCCGTGCTTGTACCCAGGTTGTCGTTCACAAGCCAGTGGGTTCTGTACAGATACTTTAGAGATACCTCTTCTCTTATAAGACCCCTGCTTGCGGGATCAAGGACTCGGGGCGTTCGCTTGGTGTGGAGAAGATAGCTTATTCGTAACCGGCCCTCCCATATATTTCGTCACTGAGACTCTGCAAAGCAGGGTACGGGACACGTCAATCGGGGCAGATGCTCGCGAACAACACGCCAGCGCCCACGCCGTCCCGCTCCAGACGCGAAAGAGCACGAGAATAGCCCGGCGTGCCCC